>JASTWQ010000372.1:0-193868 GCA_035220615.1 Leptothorax acervorum
AGATTTTTCAGTCTTTTCTACCAATATTTCATATATAATTCTTTAAAATTTGATTGACATTTCAAATTTCGGAGAATTCGTACATACATAGAAGCTTTATGAAGCTGAGTCTAATCAACCAAATCTTAAAGAATTATATATGAATAGGGGTAGAAAGACTGAAGAATATAATATAATTAGAAAAATTGCCAATAATTAATACTAAATTGTCAAAAAAACATCAATTTGTGAAAAATCTCAATTATTGAGACTTGAGATGTAGCCCTTAAAGGTTAAAGTTTTAAAATATTCGCAATTTTTCTAATTCTATTATATTCTTCTCTTCAGTCTTTTCTATCCCCTATTCTATATTTTATTTATTCGTTAAGATTTGGTTGATTAGTTCTTGAGTTATAGAAATTTCGGTAAATTTGGCACATACATACATACATACATACATACATCCATAGACATTTTTTAAAATTGAGATTTTTCGACGTTTTAGAACATCTGAACACATTGGCATCAAAAACTAAAAAACAATTTTTTTTCTTTGGTCTTTTTTACCCCTATTTCATATATTTTCTTTAATATTTGGTTGATTAGACCTAGCTTTATATGCGATCAAAATTCCATATACGAAGTTTATGTAAACAAAGCTTCCTCTATGAGGAAGCAATAAACAAAGAATACCATTGAATCTAAATTTAAATCCTATGTGCAACCACGAATTATTCAAGAACATATACACGGTCTGTCCGAGATCCAATGAGACTGGTCTCAAAAAAAATACAAGCGTTTATTATTTTGATTTTTATTCTTGTTTATTCAAAATAGTCTCCTTCTGAGTCTATACAGCGCTGGAAACGTTCAACGAATTTTTCGAAACATTTTTTATACTCATCGGCTAGAATGGCCTTTAGTATGGCGGTCGAAGTAAGTTTTTTGGATGACCGGGATGGTATCGAAACGATTTCCTTTTATCGCCAATTTCAGTTTGGGGAATAGCCAGAAGTCGCACGGAGCCAAATCAGGTGAATACGATGGATGATCGATAACAATAATGCCTTTTTTGGTCAAGAATTCACGTACGATGGTGCATTATCGTGCAACAAAAACCAACTGCCTGGCTCTCGATATACCGGTCGATCTAGTCGAATTCTGGACCAAATATTATCTGGGAGTTCTACAACGATTGTGGTCCAGAATTCGACGAGTTCGACCGGAATATCGAGAGCCAGGCAGTTGGTTTTGTTGCACGATAATGCACCATCGCACAAAGCCATCATGGTACGTGAATTCTTGACCAAAGAAGGCATCATTGTTATCGATCATCCACCGTATTCACCTGATTTGGCTCCGTGCGACTTCTGGCTATTCCCCAAACTGAAATTGGCGATGAAAGGAAATCGTTTCGATACCATCCCGGTCATCCAAAGACTTCGACCGCCATACTAAAGGCCATTCCAGCCGATGAGTATAAAAAATGTTTCGAAAAATTCGTTGAACGTTTCCAGCGCTGTATGGACTCAAAAGGAGACTATTTTGAATAAACAAGAATAAAAAATCAAAATAATAAACTTTGTATTTTTTTGAGACCAGTCTCATTGGATCTCGGACAGACCGTGTATACCACACGGCAAGCGTCCAAAGAGCACCCGACGCAAGCAAAACAAAACAAAGAGAAAGTGTTTCGGAGGTACGTAGCGGGATAGAGAAGGTAACAGAATCGAAGCGTGGTTTAAATTGGTAAGAGCATAATTTATTCTTAGATCTATTTACATTTAGATTCGTTAAGGCTGGCACCATGGGCGTCAGAAGTTCAAAAAGCTAAAACAAGAGCTTTAGTTTTGCCGCTTGTTTAGGTGTGCGTTTTCGAACGGGCAGATCGTCCCAAAATCCTTCCTCGTTGTTTTCGTCGGACTTCTGATGGTAGGAGTAGGTGGCCTGTCCAGAGGCAGCTTCTTCACAGGAGCCGTCACCGGCTCGGTGAGCGGCATCTTATGCCGTTCGCTTTCCTTGTGGCTGGACTTATGGTGTCTCCTCTCCTCATCCGTCTGCGTGCCCACCGTCGTATACGCCCCTGGCGGGAGAGGCCGTGAGGCACGTGGGTCTCCAGCCGTCAGACTCACAAGGGAAGGGCCCGATGTGTTGTCGCTGAGATCTAAATAATACTATTATATTTGGTTTAAGGATGATAAATAAAGGTGCCTAGCAAAATTTTAGCTGCTATGACCCACAGGTGTGGACGGCCCGGTAAAAATTTTTTATATAAAAATATAAGTATACCTATATATAATTATATATCAAGTATGTCCATACATGTTTTTTTCTCTTCTATAATCTCTGTTCGTATATCATATATAAATGTAACAGTTGTTATATACATATGATTATATATAGGGAAATTTTTTCTCATTACCTCAAACTTCACTTTTTATAAAAAATTTAATGCAAAAATAATTTTTTCAATTATTTTTATTCTTCTTTTTATTCTTTTTCTTGTAATATATACGAATACAGATTATAGAAGAGGAAATATATGTATGGACATTTTTTATATATAATTATACAGGGTGAATCTTAATGGATGTACCAACCTTTTACTATGAGAGATGGGTTACCGACTGCAACTGTAATCAACCGAAAGATCCATAGATGACACCTGGTTGGATCGACCGCTCCGATCGACATACAGGGAAGTCAAAAATTGTGCATGGAGTAACGTGTATCGTATTCTATACATACATACTTTTCTATTATATCCAACTCTTCCATACAGCACAAAAACCTCTTAAAATATATTTAAAATATTTTTAGGAAGTTTAAAATAATTTAAAATAATTTACGCAAGATATTTTAGAATGTTTCTATGTCCGCCAAATCATGTCAAAGAATATTTTCAAAAAGGTATTAAAGATTGCATACAAATATATTCATAATATTTGTAAATCTTTTAGAAATATTACTTCAAAAATAAAATGTTCAAATTTCTAAAAGATCTACAAATATTGTTAAATATATTTTTATGCAATCTTTTAAAACATTTTTGAAAATATTTTTCTTGACAATCTGGCAAACATAGAAACATTCTAAAAATTTTTGTAAACTATTTTAAAAAATATTTGTGCTGTATGGATTACGCGTTTTTTTACACAATTGTTTCTAATAACGAGATTTCTTATTATTGCGCAACGTATCTACCGCATAAAAGAGATATTATTTGTATCTGTGTATCTTTTTATACAATTTTTAAAAAATAATGATTCTTTAATAAAGTTATTTGGTAGCAATTTCTTTTCACGCTTACGCGGAACATTTTAGCGCGTAAAAAAGAGAGTTGAACCTGAAGCGGGCAAAAATATAAAAATGTTCTACCATTCTTATTAGAAAAATGCGTAATTCTACCTGCAAGAAATATTCTGCTGTATAGTACTTTATGGATATAAAATAATAATTAAAAAAATTAAAAGTGATAACAGTGGACTTCGCACCACCTCTGAGGTACCAACCAATGCGCGTTAGGTTTTTTTAAAGTGGACCTTCGCCCGGAGCCATATTGTACCATACATATGGCTCCAGGCGAAGGTCCACTTTAAAGCGGAAGTCCACTGTTATTACTTTTAATTTTTTAAGTTATTATTTTATATCCATAATAGTACTATACAGCAGAATATTTCTTGCAGTAGAATTACGCATTTTTTAATAAGAATGGTAGAAACATTTTTATATTTTTGGCCGCTTCAGGTCCAACTCTCTTTTTACGCGCTAAAATGTTCCGCGTAAGCGTGAAAAGAAATCGTACCAAGTAACTTTATTAAAGAATCATTATTTTTTAAAAATTGTATAAAAAAGATACACAGATACAAATAATATCTCTTTTATGCGGTAGTACGTGCGCAATAATAAGAAATCTCGTTATTAGAAAACAATTGTGTAAAAAAAACGCGTAATCCATACAGCACAAAATATTTTTTAAATAGTTTACAAAAATATTTTTAGAATGTTTCTATGTTTGCCAGATTGTCAAGAAAATATTTTCAAAAATGTTTTTTAAAAGATTGCATAAAAATATATTTAACATATTTGTAAGATCTTTTAGAAATTTGAACATTTTATTTTTTGAAATAATATTTCTAAAAGATTTTACAAATATTATTGAATATATTTGTATGCAAACTTTTAAAACATTTTTGAAAATATTCTTTTGACATGATTTGGCGGACATAGAAACATTCTAAAAATATTTGCGTGAATTATTTTAAATTATTTTGAACTTCCTAAAAAATATTTTAATATATTTTAAGAGGTTTTTGTGCTGTATGGGAAGAGTTGGATATAATAGAAAAGTATGTATGTATAGAATGCGATACACGTTACTTGATGCACATTTTTGACTTCCCTGTATGTCGATCGGAGCGGTCGATCCAACCAGGTGTCATCTATGGATCTTTTGGTTGATTACAGTTGCAGTCGGTAACCCATCTCTCATGGTAAAAGGTTGGTACATCCATTAAGATTCACCCTGTATATATAATTATACAGGGTGTACCTAAACTGGCGATAAATATTTTAATGACAATACTTTGTAACATTTTAAGACAAAAATTCTAATACGAAAATGCCGAGGCTATAATAGTTTTTCAAATGATAAAAGTTTAAAGATAACGAATGACAAGGTTAGATTTTTGCACGCTCAGGGATGGTAACATGGCCAATGATAAAGGTGCTTCCATGAATTGAATGCCTTTGAGTATTGTGAAATTGTTGCAAAAAAATTAAAAAGTTTTATTAAGAAACTATATTTGTTTGTCCGTAATGAATTATTTATTCAATATATTCATGATATGTGTCATTATGTCATATTTATTTGGTTAATTCATATGATGGTAATAAATCTCCGCGATAAAAATTGATCAAATCGATGAAATCATTTTTTGTTCCAACTTTTAATTGAATTGGTTATAAAATTGCTAATACCAATTATTTATTCAATTCTGATATGTCTAGCCACTCTCTACTCGTTCTTAAAAATTATGATAAATCTTAAATATTTAAAAAAGAAAGAAGTTAATATGAGGAGCTGGGCTGTTGAACGAGCGATGTGCTCCCGCCTCTAGAGAGGGCAGCTCCCGCGTGGCGTGCGCCTCGGGGCGCCACGCAGACGAGCGGGTCGTTGTCGTACTCAGACGAGTTTTCGTTCGCTGACGTGATCGGTCGTTCGAGAGTGTGATATATATATATATATAAAATAAAGTATCTAGAGTATAATAGAACTCGAACATTTATTTGCTGCCCACCTCGCTGTATCTTATAACGTTCCAGAGAATACCATACAATAGGTTACGGGCCCAGGGCACGATTCCCCTGCGTGAAGAAAGTGCGTGCGAAGTGAGTGAGAACCCGGTGAAGGGCATAGCAGCTAGAAGCATTTAGAAGATTAGAGGGTAAGTAAATAATATTCCTCGTTGCTGACGAGCAAAACGAGAGAATTCCCAGCTAATAAGAACGTTTGTTCGATAAATGCTGTTAGAAGGAGATAGATGTTTTTTGCCTTCTTCTTGAGAGATAGAAATAGAGGCAACAGTGATAATAAGAGAATTAGAGAATAGATGTATAAAGAGTAGATTGCGAGAAATTAAACTAAATTCTAAGAGAAATAGAAAGAGATAGAGGTGTGAGATAGAAAGAGATAGATATATGCCGCTTGGTAACAAGCTGGCGGGAAAAGCGACGTGCGTGTGCAAGTCCGATCGTGAACAGCGAGAGTCCATTTTTTTGGCGCGCGAAAGTCCGATCGTGAAAAGTGAGAGTCATATTTTTTGGCGCGAGGGACGTGTTGCCGGGCACGCGCTGAAGCATGATCGATTGGAAAAACATAGCATCGATGCGACGCCATAACACATATATAAATATACATGCATGTGTGTGGAATAATATTTTCAAAATCGACATGCATCGGGTCGGTGATCAGGCATGACTTGCAGTGCGGTGTAGCTTGATCGCTGTTTAGGGAGGCCGCGTAAATTTGTACGAGTCCCGTGCGCGTGCGTGATCAACCCGATATCCTATAGATCTTTTCAGCAGTGCTGGAGATCGCACGGGATAGTGGTGTGCGTGTGTGGATGGCTCTGCAAAGGCGCGTGGTTTCTCGCTTTCAGATCATTATGAATTGCAGTGCGTTCTGTATGGTCTTGTGAGCAATAGATAAGTTTTGTTGTTGAGAAAAACTCGACGACAAAATTATAAATTATTGTCGGTCAATATGAATGTTGGTTTATCTTGTCAAAAGAGGAATGCTAATGTTCAATTGACATTTGAATCCCGATTTAGATGGAAAAAGAGATGAAAAATCTTTCGATGAACGAGGAAGAAGATCAAGATGCACTGGTTGAATACGACAGTGATGACAGCGTGGTCACAGTGGTAGAGAGAGAAAGAGGTAGTGAGAAAACAATGAGTAAAGATAAAGGTAAGAGAGATTTTTTAAAACAAAACAAGAAAAATAATATACTTGTATATTCAGAGGATAGAGTAATTTAAAATTTCGTTTAGAAGAGAAAGAGAAAAAGAAGGAGACAGAAGCAAGAGGTGCAATCCCTAAAAGCAGCAAACCAAAAATTATAGAGAACGTAGATGTAACTAGAGAATGGGTAGAAAATCGTTCTGTTCTACCCATAGGAACAAAGATGCTATATGAAAAACAGGAAACGAATGGTAACAAGAATGGAAAATGTAACGAGAATGTTAGACAAAGTTATGTCTGAAGCATCCTCAATGATGGAGAATATGGTGAAGGTCGCCCATGCGAATTTAGAGAAAGAGAGACTGAAGATTAGACGTTTAGAGGTAAATAAGCACAATACTCAAAGTACAGTAGAAAACAATATACAAACGGTTAAAGAATTAGAAGTAGAGTCTAAAAAGAAGAAGTTAGATGAAACAGTCTGTTCAGCCGAGAAAAAGTAGAAGTTTAGAGACAATTAAGAGTGCTTTAGAGGTAGAATTAAACAGTCAAAGGCTGCATATTAGAAGAGAATATAAGCTGACGCAAAAATCCAACTTTGATCTTTGGATGGATTATTTAAAATCCGAGTTAATGAATAACGATTTATTAGATGTAATAGATTCAAATATTGAAAGTCCAGAAAATCTTTCCGAATTAAAAGTTGCTAAGAGAAAAAGTCTAGTTAGAGATATAATAATCAATCATTTAGATGAAAATTATCATAAAAGGATTTTACATGAAAAAGACCCGAAAGAAATTTTAAAGAAATTAAGAGGGTTATAAAAAGAGTGAAATAAACGTTACTCATGCATCGGTACGAGCTAGACTTTATCAAATTAAAATGAGAAAAGACGAAAAAGTAAATGATTTTTGCGAACGCTTTGATTCAATAATTAGAGAATATGAATCATGTGAAGATGCGGTACCTCTCACAGAACAAGAAATTAGATCTGCATTTTATCAGGCTGTGTCAATTAATGTGCCGGAGCTGAGAAATGTAGATTTAATTAGAAGACAAACTAATCTTAAAGAAATGAACATAGATGAAATAAAATCTTTCATGATGCAGCTAGAGGCAGAGACTAAGAGTGAAGTTAGAGAGAAATTAGAGAAACCAGAAATTAGAGTACAGAGGGCCACCGCAGAAGAGAACAAGCAAGTAAAGTGCTACAGATGTAATAAATTGGGCCATATGGCGAAGGACTGTCCACTAGCAGGAATAGAGGCATGGTTTTGCTACTACTGCCAGGAAATTAGAGAGCACAAGGGTGACAGCTGTCCTAATGCCGGGGTCCAGACGAACAGATTTAGAGGAAAAAGGTATTTAAATAAAACCGTTAATAAAAATATAAAGAAAAAGGGTAGATTTGTGCAAAAAGGAACAACAAGAGTAGATAACAAAGGGAAAGTAACCAAAATACAACCAGCCAAGAAAACTGTACCATCGAAAACAGCAATTGAAGGAAAACCAAAAGAAGGTAAATTATGTATGGCTAAATTAATAGAAGATAGAGATAGTTCAAAAGAGTTAGTAAATTTCATTGTAGACTCGGGTGCAACGGACCATATTGTAAATAAGAATATAATTTTGTCAAATTTTGAAAAATGCAATAATAAAGTTATTAAATGCGCGAATAAGAATGAGCTTGCAGACATTTCAATAGATGGTAAAGGAGATCTTTTGTTAATAACGAATGAAAAAGAAAAGAGAGTCATTAAATTAACAAATGTAATTGCAACAAAGGAAGTATCTGAAAATCTATTATCTCTAAGAAAGTTGGCTGATGCAGGGTTCAGTATTTATTTAGATGATAAAGTATTTAAAGTTTACAATAAACTAACAAATAAAATAGTTTTTGAAGGAATTTATGAGAAACCAAATTGGATTATGCAATTTGAGGTCAAAAATAATAATATAAAGGACAATGAAAATGTAGAATGTGCTGTGTACAGATGTAGAGCAGAAATTGTTTCACATAGTGAGCTTCCTGAACAATCGCAGGCAAACATACAGAGCAATGAGTTATCAATTTCGGAGGGAGAATTAGATGAAAGGGACAGTGTTGGCTCTGCGATTGGGAGGGAGAATGAAGAAGAGCTCACAAATGTGAACGAAAATATAGAAAACAATAATGCTGAATTCGATCAAGTCATTAAGTTAGAAGATATACAAACATTAGAGAATATAGAAGAAATGTGTGAAAGCTCAGTAATTGAAAAAGTAAAGAAATTAGAGAAAATAAATGAGGCGATGTTATGGCATGTTAGATTAGGTCATGCGTCGTTAAACTATTTAAGACAGCTACAAAAAGTAGAAAAGAGATTAGAGAAACAAATTAAGAATCTTTAATCGACTAAACTGGCAATATTCAATCATCTTATCGAAATGAACTTTATTGAAAGACTGCGAGCCGACCAGATTTGTCAGATTTACACAGCACGTTTCAGATCAAATCGAGATGATGAAATTCGACCATGGATTTGGTCGGTTGATGTAGATAGTTTAAATTAATTTTAATTTTTATTGCGAAAAATATTACCCCAGCCAGGATTCGAACCTGGAACCTCCCGCATTCCGTTCGGGCGTCGTAACCAATTCGACTACCAGGGCATGTGGTAATATTCATCGCAATAACACATATTAAGACGACTTCTAAACAATAATAAGATGGAACACCGAAATTATAGTCAAAGGTGTGGGTATAATAATAATAATACATTACTTAATTCGCCAGTGATAATTAAACAAATTAAGAATCTTTAATCGACTAAACTGGCAATATTCAATCATCTTATTGAAATGAACTTTATTGAAAGACTGCGAGCCGACCAGATTTGTCAGATTCACACAGCACGTTTCGGATCAAATCGAGATGATGAAATTCGACCATGGATTTGGTCGGTTGATGTAGATAGTTTAAATTAATTTTAATTTTTATTGCGAAAAATATTACCCCAGCCAGGATTCGAACCTGGAACCTACCGCATTCCGTTCGGGCGTCGTAACCAATTCGACTACCAGGGCATGTGGTAATATTCATCGCAATAACACATATTAAGACGACTTCTAAACAATAATAAGATGGAACACCGAAATTATAGTCAAAGGTGTGGGTATAATAATAATAATACATTACTTAATTCGCCAGTGATAATTAAACAAATTAAGAATCTTTAATCGACTAAACTGGCAATATTCAATCATCTTATCGAAATGAACTTTATTGAAAGATTAGAGAAAGTTAAGTTCGATAACTCCATATTAGAGTGTGAAGTCTGTATAATGGCAAAGATGGCAAAATTGCCGTTTAAAGAAAACAGAAATAGAGCACAGAGACCACTACAGGTGATACATACGGATATCATGGGTCCAATAAAACCTACATCTTATCCAGGACGTAAGAGGTTTATAATAACCTTTATAGACGATTATTCTAGATTAGCGAAAGCTTACTCCTTGAAGACAAAAGATGAATCGGGAGAGACTCTAGAGAAATACCTAATATCCGCCAGAAATCTACTAGGAAAAGAAGAAAAGCTATGCTATGTGAAGTCAGATCAAGGCAAGGAATTTACGGGAGGTGCTTTTAAAGAAGTGTTAAAAAGAGAAAAGATAGAAGCCATATATGCACCACCGTACACTCCGGAACATAATGGAGTTGCAGAAAGGTTCAACAGAACGATGCAAGAGAAAGTAATAACATATATGTTCGACTCGGGATTACCAAAGAGCATGTGGGAGTTGGCAGTTGACGCTGCTGTGCATGCGTACAACAGATCTCCACATAAGACTATAGAGTACGAGATCCCGTTGAAGAAGTTCTCATCAGAAACAAGTTGTCATTTCGAGCAAATAAAGAGATTTGGATGCATTGGATATGCAAGAGTACCAAAGCCTACGTCGAAGTTTGACAAGAGAGCTATTAGAGGTGTGTTGGTAGGATATACTGACACTGGATATATACTCTGGCATCCAAGCACAAGAAAATTTGTAGAGTCCCGACACATTCGATTTAATGAAAAGGTAACATATAAAAATGTATATCAAAATAGTCAAATAGAAGAAGAAAAAGACTCAAATAAAAACTGGATGAAAGAATTCGTAGAAGATGAGGAAAAGGGAGAACAAAAACTAGAGATTCCTGAGAAAAGGAAAAGAGGTAGACCGAGAAAACAAACAACACAACTAGACGAACAGAAACAGAAGGTCGAACAAAAGGAGATTGAAACCCCAATGACTAGAAGTAAAACCAAAAGAAAACTAGAAGATAATGGAGACCCTAACGTGCGGAGAGTAATAGAAGATATTAGCTTCGCTAAGTATACTACTGTGAAAAATATTCAACAGAATATAGAGAATGAAGATGAATTGAGTCGATGTCTTCTGGCATCATTACATAGAGAGCCCTCGACATATGAAAAGGCGATGACAAGCAGCAAAAGAGAAAACTGGAAAAATGCTGTGATAGAAGAACTTGAGTCTATGCAAATCAATCAAGTATGGACGCTTGTTGATAGACCGACAGAGACGTTAGATGGTAGACGACCTAACATCATAGATTCAAGATGGGTATTTAAAAGAAAATTAGAAGCAGATGGATCAACCAGATATAAAGCGAGACTGGTGACAAGAGGATGTAAAGACAAGAATGTGTATGATCTAAAAGAGACATATGCACCGGTTTCAAGATTGTCATTGGTTAGATCTATATTGGCAATAATAAATAAGTATAAACTATACGCTAGTCAGCTAGATGTTAAGACAGCATTTTTAAATGGAGTTCTGGAAGAAAAAGATGAAATATATATGGAAATTCCAGAGGGAGTAGAAGTGGATGAAAACGCCAAGAAGACTAAGGTGTGTAAATTAAATAGAGCTTTATACGGATTGAAGATAAGTCCGAAAAGATGGAATAAGAGATTTTCAGAAGAGGCTAAGAAACTTGGATTAGAGAACGACCTACATGAGCCATGCCTGTTCACGTGGAGGAAAGAAGGCAAAATAGTGATTGTATTGCTTTACGTATATGATATGTTGGTTGCAAGTAATGATCAGAAGAAATTAGAAGAAATCAAAAAGAAGTTGAGTGAAACATTTGAGACGAAGGATCTTGGGGAACCAAAGAGCTTTCTGGGAATAACAATAGAGCGAAACAAAGAAGAAAGTTATATGTATATTCATCAGACGCGATATACTGAGAGCGTATTAGAAAAGTTTCATATGAATGAATGCAAGCCTCAGAACACTCCTATGGTCACCAGAAAAGTGAGCAATAAAAACAGAAAGAGTAAATTAGAAGAAACGAGTATTAGAGAAGAAATTAAAAGAGTACCTTATAGAGAAGCTATAGGAAGCCTAATGTATCTAGCGAATGCTACACGACCTGATATAGCTTTTGCAGTGAACTATTTAGCAAGAAGACAATTAGAGCCCACAGAAGAAGACTGGCAAGATATAAAAAGAGTCTTCAGATATCTTAGAGGAACTGCGAATAGAGGATTAATATTTAGAGGTAAAATAGATGAGTTAGAGTCGCTGACAGACGCTAGTTTCAGAGATTGCATTGATTCTACATCCACTGGAGGATATATAATCAAATTATTTGGAGATGTGATAGCATGGAGAAGTCATAAACAGACTTATGTCACACTTTCTACCTGTCAAGCAGAATATCTGGCAATGAGTGAGGCCTGTCAAGAAGTAATCTCATTAGACAAGTCGCTCAGATATGTTGTTGGAAGAACGTTCTTGCCTGCAACAATCTGGTGTGATAACAGAGCAGCAGGAAACTGCACTAAGAAAGATGGAAGTCACAAACTTAAAATGTTTGATGACAACTTAGAAGAAATAAAGAAAAACTTAGAAGAGAGAGAAGAAACTGGAAACAGAAAACATATGGCTGACACTCATGGAGACTTTATCAAGCAGTGTGTTGATCAAGGGAAGGTGGAAGTCGAATGGATTGAGACCAAAGAAAACTTGGCAGACATTATGACAAAACCTTTGCCTTTAGAAGCATTTGCATATCTAAGAGATAAGATAATGAATGTAGAGTTTGAACAAAATTAGAGATCAATTTTACTCGATAACTGAGTTTTGATATGTTTCAGATAAAGAAGAAAACTAGATGAGGAACACGGATCGCTCGCACAAAGGGAGGGAGTATGAGGAGCTGGGCTTTGAACGAGCGATGTGCTCCCGCCTCTAGAGAGGGCAGCTCCTGCGTGGCGTGCGCCTCGGGGCGCCACGCAGACAAGCGGTCGTTGTCGTACTCAGACGAGTTTCGTTCGCTGACGTGATCGGTCGTTCGAGAGTGTGATATATATATATATATATATATATAGGATATATATATATGATATATATATGTATGTGATATATATATGTGATATATGATATATGATATATATATGTATGTGATATATATATATATATATATATATAAAATAAAGTATCTAGAGTATAATAGAACTCGAACAGTTTATTTGCTGCCCACCTCGCCGTATCTTATAACGTTCCAGAGAATACCATACAATAGTTAACATAATGAAAAAAATAGAAAGAATTAACGTAAAATAAATCAAAACGGGCGTACTTCATTAAAACCCACGAAATAATTTTTAAATAAATTTTTTCAAAATATTATTTTACGACGTACATTATTATAAGTCCAAACGAATAAGTAACACATTAACTTCGCCAGTGATTATTAACCAAATTGAGAATTTTAATTGACTGGCAATCACGATATACGCGTTTTTAAGATTTGAAATTTATTATAAACTAATAAATTTTTCAAATCCTTTTCGTGTATTTCCAAGTACACGAATTTCCAACCTACTAAACTGCGTGCCAACCGATTTGTCAGACTTTAAAACACAGTTTCGTTGGAGAATTAAAAATCCCCTACCCCCCTGATTGAAAGAAATTATTGCGAAAAATATTACCTCAGCCAGGGTTTGAACCTGGAACCTCCCGTATACCGTGCGGGTGTCGTGCCAATTCGACCACTGAGGCTGTGATAATATTTGTCGCAATAATACATATTAAGGTGACTAAGTAATAATAATAAGATGGAACACCGATTTTTCAGTCGACCGTGTAAATTCAAACGAATAAGTAACACATTAACTTCGCCAGTGATTATTAACCAAATTGAGAATTTTAATTGACGGTACTGGCAATCACGATATACGCGTTTTTAAGATTTGAAATTTATTATAAACTAATAAATTTTTCAAATCCTTTTCGTGTATTTCCAAGTACACGAATTTCCAACCTACTAAACTGCGTGCCAACCGATTTGTCAGACTTTAAAACACAGTTTCGTTGGAGAATTAAAAATCCCCTACCCCCCTGATTGAAAGAAATTATTGCGAAAAATATTACCTCAGCCAGGGTTTGAACCTGGAACCTCCCGTATACCGTGCGGGTGTCGTGCCAATTCGACCACTGAGGCTGTGATAATATTTGTCGCAATAATACATATTAAGGTGGCACGCAGTTTAGTAGGTTGGAAATTCGTGTACTTGGAAATACACGAAAAGGATTTGAAAAATTTATTAGTTTATAATAAATTTCAAATCGTAAAAACGCGTATATCGTGATTGCCAGTACCGTCGATTAAAATTCTCAATTTGGTTAATAATCACTGGCGAAGTTAATGTGTTACTTATTCGTTTGAATTTACACCGTCGACTGAAAAATCGGTGTTCCATCTTATTATTATTACTTAGTCACCTTAATATGTATTATTGCGACAAATATTATCACAGCCTCAGTGGTCGAATTGGCACGACACCCGCACGGTATACGGGAGGTTCCAGGTTCAAACCCTGGCTGAGGTAATATTTTTCGTAATAATTTCTTTCAATCAGGGGGGTAGGGGATTTTTAATTCTCCAACGAAACTGTGTTTTAAAGTCTGACAAATCGGTTGGCACGCAGTTTAGTAGGTTGGAAATTCTTGTACTTGGAAATACACGAAAAGGATTTGAAAAATTTATTAGTTTATAATAAATTTCAAATCTTAAAAACGCGTATATCGTGATTGCCAGTACCGTCGATTAAAATTCTCAATTTGATTACTATAAGTTTTCTTTTTAATGTTAAAATCGATTTATTTACATGGGAAGAAAAATTTTAAATTAAATTAAAATTACAAAATGTATGAATTAATAAAAACTAAAATACAAAACGTATAAACTAATAAAATTGAAAATACGAAACGTGTGAATTAATCGAAGCATTTGCAACTATTACGCCACAAATGAT
This sequence comes from Leptothorax acervorum, assembly GCA_035220615.1. Classification (NCBI taxonomy): domain Eukaryota; kingdom Metazoa; phylum Arthropoda; class Insecta; order Hymenoptera; family Formicidae; genus Leptothorax; species Leptothorax acervorum. The sequence continues at coordinate 14,762 of JASTWQ010000372.1, forward strand.
TTTAAATGCAACAACGAGTTTGTTACGACGTGCACGATTGTGTATCGAATGTGACGGTGGACACTTTAAACACCTTTTATAAATAAAGGTATCATTTTCATACTATTAATTTCCTACTGGTGTTGAGCGAGAAAATTTTTGAACGATTTATGACTTATGCTAACGTTTTTCTTGACAGATATTTTGTTGGATTTGAGCGGTGAGCGTTTGGACCGCAAAATGATTGACTGCATGTACAATGTACATATTAAGTTAATTTTATTAATTCACACGTTTTGTATTTTCAATTTTATTAGTTCATACGTTTTGTATTTTAGTTTTTATTAATTTATACATTTTGTAATTTTAATTTAATTAAAAATTTTTCTTCCCATTGATGTAAATAAATCAATTTTAATATTAAAAAGAAAGCTTATAGTAATGTACGTCGTAAAATAATATTTTGAAAAAATTTATTTAAAAATTATTTCGTGGGTTTTGATGAAGTACGCCCGTTTTGATTTATTTTACGTTAATTCTTTTTATGTTATTTCATTATGTTAACTTCTTTCTTTTCTAAATATTTAAGATTTTATCATAATTTTTAAGAACGAGTAGAGAGTGGCTAGACTTATATCAGAACTGAATAAATAATTGGTATTAGCAATTTTATAACCAATTTAATCAAAAGTTGGAACAAAAAATGATTTCATCGATTTGATCAATTTTTATCGCGAAGATTTATTACCATCATATGAATTAACCAAATAAATATGACATAATGACACATATCATGAATATATTGAATTATTGAATAAATAATTCATTACGGACAAACAAAAATAGTTTCTTAATAAAACTTTTGAATTTTTTTGCAACAATTTTACAATACTCAAAGGCATTCGATTCATGGAAGCACCTTTATCATTGGCCATGTTACCATCCCTGAGCGCGCGAAAATCTAACCTTGTCATTCGTTATCTTTAAACTTTTCTCATTTGAAAACTATTATAGCCTCGGCATTTTCGTATTAGAATTTTCGTCTTAAAATGTTACAAAGTATTTGTCATTAAAATATTTATCGCCAGTTTATGTACACCCTGTATATATATTTATATGTTTATATATATTTTTATAAGAAAAATTTTTTACTAGGGGAGGGGGAGTATAGAATGGAAAAGTAAATAAAATGTTACCTTTATCTGGTTAAAACAGTGTTATAATACATGTCATTCTAATATGCATTTTATGTGAAATCAGAGTTTATAAAAATTCATGTGTTTTCTTTGTCTGCTATTGTAGGTACTTGCAATCTATCTTTGAAGACTATCTTCTGCTATAATAGCGCAAATAAAATTCTAATATAGTGCACTCGAAAGTACGAAACAAAATATGGTTACCACTAAATTTTAAGGTGTTATTGACTATATATTATAGCAGAAGATACAGGTCTTCAAAGATAGATTGGAAGTACAATAGAAGACAAAGAAAACACATAAATTTTCATAAACGCTGATTTCACATAAGATGCATATTAGAATGACATATATTATAACATTGTGTTAACCAGATAAAGGTAATATTTTATCTACTCCTCCACTTTATACGGCTTGTTAGTAAACCAGGATGTGTAAAGTTAGCTCCCCTGTACTCTCTTTTCCCCTGGTAAAAAATTTTTTATATAAAAATATATAAAAACATATAAATATATATAATTATATATCAAATATGTCCATACATGTTCATACATGTTTTTTCCTCTACTATAATCTCTGTTCGTATATATTATCTACAGGAAAAAGAATAAAAAGAAGAATCTAAAAATAAATACAATATATATATTTATATACGTTTTTATATATTTTTATATAAAAAATTTTTTACCGGGCCGTCCACATTTGTGGGTCATAGCAGCTAAAATTTTGCTAGGCACCTTTATTTATCATCCTTAAACAAAATATAATAGTATTATTTAGATCTCAGCAACAACACATCGGGCCCTTTACTTGTCAGACCGGCAGGTCGGGCGAGTCTCCGATGCAAATCCGGGACCGTAATTGCCCACAATATCCACGGCGTTGCCTGTACGACTGGTTCGGCTGGTGGAGGCGCTGGTGGAGGCGCAGGCTCCCTTCCGTGCTTGGTGTGCCTTGGTGGTGAAGACCTCCTTGGTCGTCGTCGGCGTGTTCGTCTACGCGGTTGGCGGGAGTCTCCGGTAAATATTTACAATTAGGGCCCCAACGAGAAATCAATCGCCACTTAAATATGTTGTAGGGGAGGTCTTTCTGAGTAATTCTACGCAAGAAAAAAGTGGGGGACGGCATTGGTTTAGAAGATATAGCAAATTGAAATTTCACAGTTTTAATGCTTTTTATTAGATATTATAAAGTAATACCACACCGATGATTTTGATCTTGATATATATTATATAGAGGTCATCTTCCTGAGTAATCTTTGGAAGGTTTTAGCCGACAATCGTTGTTTATTAAAAAGTTATTAACAAAAAAGTTTGAAAAATATAGTTATTTCGAGTATTATGAGATATATATATATGTGAGAGACTAATATACCAAAATGCGTGGAAAGAAAATGAGAAAAAACACTAAATTCTGATATTTGGTTTTTTTATTTTTCAAATACGGATTAATTATTACTCATTGTCGGTTGTATTCTCTTCCGGTGGAAAAAATTTTCCGATGGCTTCGAAAAAAGCAACTATTCTGTCGCTAAACTTGTATCGCCGTTTAAAAAAATTTACCTTCCTGCATCCCCACCTGCACCCTCCCTCCCAACCCTGTATAGGGTGGACCTCGCTTCAACGTACAAAGCGCATACTTATAAAGCGCGTCACTAACCTATAGGTTATTGGCGCGCTTTACATGTGCTTTGTATGTGCTTCAACTTACAAAGCGCATACTTATAAAGCGCGTCACTAACCTATAGGTTTATAATATCTAATAAAAAGCATAAAAATTCTGAAATTTCAATTTGTTATATCTTCTAAACCAATGCCGTCCCCCACTTTTTTCTTGCGTAGAATTACTCAGAAAGACCTCCCCTACAACATATTTAAGTGGCGATTGATTTCTCGTTGGGGCCCTAATTGTAAATATTTACCGAGTCTTCTGCTCTTCGTTGGGTGGAGTGGCCGTGACCTCTATCAACCACCTTGCAGGCAGAGGCTGCAGGCTTGGTGGGAGAGGCGGACTCCACTGGCCTCAAAAGCTGACGAAGATCAAGTCTATCTCGACGCTCGCAAGAGCAGAGGGTCGACTCTGATCTGTCCAGCGTGGATATTACTCAACACGCGGTATTCAAAATCTCAATCGTAATCACCTGCAACACCCGGTATCCCGAGGGAGGTATTTGTTACGAGAGTTGACTTGTCCCTCGTCGGGTTTTGTATATAAAGGCTTCTGTTTGTTTTCTTCTCGCGAGAAAGTCAGCCGCTCCGCGGTGAACAGCGAGGCTCGCGCTCTTGGGGGGTGAGGTATGACGCGCGCGGTCCGCGCTTTCGGCGCGTCGGCCGGGTTGCCGCCCGTCGCGGCGCACGTAACGTACGGCCTCGTACAGAAAGCGACACCGCAATACTGTGTTAAATAACGTTTAGATGCAAGATTTCAATGTAAAAAAAAAAGAATAATAAAAATATTATCCCCATAGGATTAAGATACGATAAGAAACAGCAAAATACGAGAAACTCCGAACCATAGTTTCTCTCTTCCCAAAGGGGGAGGGATGTTGCAACCCGAACTCGTGACGATATTTTAATAATTTGACTTATTACCACATTTAGTATTATGATAATAAGAAATCGCGAACTAAACGTGAAACCGCGAGTCAGCATAACAGCTGACTGCGCGGCCAGTCTCTTTACCAAGAACCGACACGACCTAGAGAGGTTCGAGGAACGCTGACTACGCAAGGACCCTGAACCGATCCGGCCTGACGACCGATACGAGATAAATAAAGAGGAGAGCAGGCATCGAGAGGGCAGTTGATAGTCAGAGACAGTGTCGGGTTGCTACGCGTTATAAATAAGTGAAACCATTGTAACAAGAAGAAAGTGAATTTATTAAAGAATACATTTAAACGTCATAATCGAGTCTGTGATTCTCCTAACCTCCTCCTCGGAACGTCGATCCCCTATCAGTGCACGGAGCGGCACAACAGGGAGAAGGGGGTAAAATGTGTAAATTTGGGGCACAACAGAAATGTACGACACTTGTAAATGCGTCCTAATGCACAAAAAGCTTTGACAATTGGACCACAGATTGTCTATGCGTATCGCGCGCGCGCGACTTGGAATGTTGAGACGAACGCGTAGTAGACGTGTTATTGTAAGTTTATAATATAATACGCGAGGAGGTACGGTAAGTTTAGATAATATTTCAACTTGTGGCATTGTAAGTTTAATATACGCGAGATTCGAAATGCTGAGTTGCGCGAATAGAGCGCGCTATTACACATTCTTTATTCTCCGTGCGCGAGGAGGTACGGTACGTTTAGACATTGCGTGGCTCAAATTTCCGACTCTTTATCGATCGAACAGCGTTCTGTTCAGTCAGATGCTACAGAGTTTGCGTTAGACACCGAGACTGCAGCGTCTCGGAAATATAAAAAAGCGCTTCTGTTGATTGAAAAGACAGTTTTTAATTTCGATTCTTTACACTAAGAATGATAACTGTGTGTGGACATTAGTCAAGTAGGTAAGGTAATCACAGATGTGCGCAAATTGTAAACTATTTTATCGATAAAAGTGCTCTTTTGTATTTCTGACATGCTGAACATAATGTGTGTAACATGAGAGAAATACAAAAGAAGGCTTTAATCGATAAGAGAGATATAAGAATCACACATCTGATGGGCCTAATCGCTCTCCGAGCGTTCGTTTAAGAGTAAAAGAAATAATGACTACCGCGTACGACATGGAAGATAGTGTCTTGAGTCCGAATGCATAGACCTAATCGCCCAGCGAGCGTTTGTTTAAAAATAAAAGAAAACAGAAGAAGAGACCATCGTGTACGGTAACTATCCTGATTGGCTAAGAACAACGACAAGTCGTTCGGTGCGATTAAAAGCCATCTCGATTGGTTCTTGAGCGACTAGAAGTTGTCCCGCGCGATAGAAAATTATACAAGTTATCCTGATTGGTGGAAACCAACGAGTAGTCGTTTGGCGCGACTACAAGACATCCTGATTGATTCTGAGCAAATACAAGTCATTCCGATTGGTGGAAACCAACGGAAGTCGTTTGGTGCGATTAGAAACCATGATTGGCTAGAAGTAATGAGGAGTCGTCCGGAGCGATTACAAGTTCCCCCTGATTGGTGGAAAGCAATGCAAATCGTTTGGTGCGATTACAAGGCATCCTCATTGTTGGAAGTAACGAGGAGTCGTCCCGAGCGATTACAAGTTCGTCCTGATTGGTGGAAAGCAATGCAAGTCGCTTGGTGCGATTACAAGGCATCCTCATTGGTTGGAAGTAACAAGGAGTCGTCCCGAGCGATTGAAAGTTCCACTTGATTGGTGGAAAGCAATGCAAGTCGTTTGGTGCGATTACAAGGCATCCTGATTGGTTCGAAGTAATGAGGAGTCGTCCCGTGCGATTGCAAGTTATCCCGATTGGAGGAAAGCAATGGAAGTCGTTTGGTGCGTTTACAAGGCATCCTGATTGGCTACAAGTAACGAGGAGTCGTCCCGAGCGATTACAAGTTCCACCTGATTGGTAGAAAGCAATAGAAGTCGTTTGATGCGTTTACAAGGCATCCTGATTTGCTGCAAGTAACGTGCAGTCGTCCCGAGCGATTACAAGTTTCACCTGATTGGTGGAAAGCAATGCAAGTTATTTGGTGCAATTAGAAGGCATCCTGATTGGTTGCAAGTAACGAGGAGTCGTCCCGAGCGATTACAAGTTCCACCTGATTGGTGGAAAGCAATGCAAGTTGTTTGGTGCGATTAGAAGGCATCCTGATTGGTTGCAAGTAACGAGGGGTCGTCCCGAGCGTTTACAAGTTCGTCCCGATTGGTGGAAAGCTATGGAAGTTGTTTGGTGCGATTAGAAGGCATCCTGATTGGCTACAAGTAACGAGGAGTCGTCCCGAGCGATTACAAGTTCCACCTGATTGGTGGAAAGCAATAGAAGTCGTTTGATGCGTTTACAAGGCATCCTGATTAGCTGCAAGTAACGTGCAGTCGTCCCGAGCGATTACAAGTTTCACCTGATTGGTGGAAAGCAATGCAAGTTGTTTGGTGCGATTACAAGGCATCCTGATTGGTTGGAAGTAACGAGGAGTCGTCCCGAGCGATTACAAGTTTGTCCCAATTGGTGGAAAGCTATGGAAGTCGTTTGGTGCGATTACAAGACATCCTGATTGGCTACAAGTAACGAGGAATCGTCCCGAGCGATTACAATTTCCACCTGATTGGTGGAAAGCAATGCAAGTCGTTTGGTGCTATTACAAGGCATCCTGATTGGTTGGAAGTAACGAGGAGTCGTCCAAAACGATTACAAGTCATCCTGATTGGTTCAGAGCTACTAGAAGTCGTCCCGAGCGATAGAGGTAATAGAGAAGTCTCCTGATTGGCTAGAAGTAACGAGGAATCGTCCCGAGCAATTACAAGTCATCCTGATTGGTTCAGAGCTACTAGAAGTCGTGCCGTGCGATAGAGGTAAGAAAGAACGCACCCTGATTGGTTAGAAGTAACGAGGAGTCGTCCAGAGCAATTACAAGTTATCCTGATGGGTTCTGAGTTACTACAAGTCGTCCCGAGCGATAAAGAACAATAAGAAGTTATTTTGATTACTTGGATGCGATGAAAAATTGTGTTGACCAATAAGAAGTTGTCACTAGATAATGCAATAGTGGTGCGTCCCTCTAGACAGTCGATTAATCATTGCCGTGTTTACGCTGTGTCAGCTGTGCTCGCGAGTCCGCTGTGTTCAATAGCTTGTATAATCGCAGTCACTGTCTCGTTGCAGAGGAGGTACGGTAAGTTTAGGTATTATTTCAACTTGTAGTATTGTAAGTTTAATATTATACGCGAGACTTGAATCACGCTGAGACACGCGAAATTGACAGTCTCTTTATTCTCTGCAAGGAAATACGGTAAGTTTAGATATTAGTTTTCGACTTGGTATTGTAAGTTTAATACTGTATGCAAGACTAAAAACGCTGAGACACGCGAAATTTACAGTCTTTATTCTTTGCGAGGAAATACGGGTAAGTTTAGATATTACATTAAGACTTGGTATTGTAAGCTTAATATTATACGCAAGACTTGAATCACGCTGACACACGAGACTAGAGCGCGCAAAATTCACACTCGTTATTTGTAAGCGAGGAGGTACGGTAAGTTAATTTTTTTCCCTATTTTTTGTACGGTAGGTTGAGACATTTCGACCCATATATTCTCAATTGTCTTATATTTATATAAAGCGTTCTGTTGTCTATTTCGTGAATATATGGGCCTGTGTGGTTTGTATGTAAACTGAGTACGGCGAGACATCGCGAATTTGTCATCCCAAGTAGATTGGTACAGTGTATAATTGTTTGTATCTCATCTTATTTTGACATCACTCAGGCTCATAACTGCGCTCTTTTGGATTTTAGAAAAATAATTCGCAACGATGAGCAGCAACGACGAGCTGTCCTTTAGCGATAGCAGTAGGAGCAGCGACGAAGACGATGCAGCAGGCAGGCGGCTGCCGGATTTGGCAGCGCACCTCGAGTTGGTGCGTCTGCACTACTGGCAGCACCTGCTAGGCGAAGCGCAAAAGAAGGTTGTGACGGCGGGTGGCGGAGCGGCAGGTTCTGCCACTGCTGGCTTCTACGCCAAGTATTATCACCGGCATTTGCCACAAATTGCCCGCAGAACAAAAAGACCAGTGGAGCACGTCACCTGCGACCCACATAAATGTCATGCTTTCTTTGGATGCCCGGGTTGGCATTCCAAGTCTGCCGTTGTTGGGCAAATAAGGATACCGCGTCGGGACCTTCTCGGGTTTCCTGGGAAGGAAGGTTTGTATTTCAGTTAAAAAGAAATTGTACGACAAATTAATCATCATTATTTTATCTAGAGACAACGGCAACGTCGGTGGTGGTACTACTGGCGGTCGTTGTCGTCGTCGTCGCGTCGACGACGTGGAGCGTCTATTATCGGAAGACGCCGATTTTTTTGCCGATCTAGACGTTCAAGACGGCGACGCTGACCGGCGCGGTGGTGACAACGCGGCAGTGGGTCCACGTCCGGCCGAGGACGACGAGAACAACGACGCCGACGACGAGTAGAAGCCTGCGGCGCGAAGCAATGGCGGTAAGTAAATTTAATATTTTGTTTTGTTGTATTAATGTACCTGTATTTTGTATTATGTAACATGTTGCGTATCTTTTGTTGCAGAAAGATGTAGGGGCAACGTTTTTTTTATTATATCGTAGTATTATTATAATGTAGTGAAATATATAAACTTAATTTTAGTATAGATATTTTTATTTATCTTTTTTTTTTCCTTTCTAATTTTATTTCTATCCTGTTGTGTTTCCATCTATATCTATCCTCTCCTCTCCCCCCCGCCGATGTGGCTGTCACCTTGTCGTGGTGGCGGGTCTTGTTTGGTGTGGATCCTTAAGGATCCACTAACTAAGAATGGTCACAAATATTTCCAAGTTTTATGGGCTTTTAAAGAAAGCAAATCACACACAGATTGGTCACCGAGTTGTTAGGAAATATTTCTATCTTTTGAGGGAAGGAGTGAAAGGGAGGGTTAAATGTGTAAGTCTAGCTGCACTCCGCAGTATGCAGAGTAAAGCACGATGTCCGCGGAACTTGTCTTATTCCCTCCGAGGAGGTACGGTAAGTTTAGAGATATCGTTTACATAACTTTACACTAAACACGAGGCTGTAGACTATATATAGAGAGGTGCACGTCAACGATCGGGCTTATTTTGCGTTTGTAAATTAAAGTTGAGACGAGTAGTTTGCGCAAGAACAAAATAAGATGACGATTAATCTTCTAGCTGCTGTACTTTACAAGTTATTCGTTATCAAAATTAGACAAGATATCATTTAAAATTTGTAGCTCTGGGACGGTGAGATATCAAGGATCGGGGCTTATGCATTTTATAAAATTTTTCGAGACGAACAAAATGAGACCACGATCATTCTTCTAGCTCTTGTACTTAACGAGTTATTCGTTATCAAAATTGGACAAGGCATTTTTAAAATTTGTAGCTCTGGGACGGTGAGAGATCAAGGATCGGGGCTCATGTTCCTTATAGGATTTTTCGAGAGGAACAAAATGAGACCACGATCATTCTTCTAGCTGCTGTACTTTACGAGTTATTCGTTAACAAAACTGGACAACATATTTTCGAATTTTCTTACCACCGTAGGGACTTGGAAAATGACGCACTGAGTCCGAACCAATTGACCTCAACGCTCTACGAGCGTCCGTTGAGGAGTAAAGTAAAAAAGAAAAAGTGACTACCGTGTACAATTTAGAGGACGGTGTCCTGAGTTTGAATCAACTGACCCGAACGCTCTACAAGCGTCCGTTTAAGAGTAAAGCAGAAAAGAAAAAATGACTCTCCTGTACGATTTAGAGAACAGTGTCCTCAGTCCGAATCAATAGGCCTGATCGCTCTCCGAGCGTTCGTTTAAGAGTAAAACGAAAAAGAAATAATGACTACCGCGTACGACATGGAAGATAGTGTCTTGAGTCCGAATGTATAGACCTAATCGCCCAGCGAGCGTCTGTTTAAAAGTAAAAGGAAACAGAAAATAAGACCATCGTGTACGGTAATTATCCTGATTGGCTAAGAACAACGACAAGTCGTTCGGTGCGATTAGAAGCCATCTTGATTGGTTCTTGAGCGACTAGAAGTTGTCCCGAGCGATAGAAAATTAGACAAGTCATCCTGATTGGTGGAAAGCAACAAGTAGTCGTTTGGCGCAATTACAAGTATTTCTGATTGGTGCGAAGGAAAGGAGGTTTTTCGGTGCGATTACAAGTCATCCTGATTGATTCTGAGCAAATACAAGTCATTCCGATTGGTGGAAAGCAATGCAAGTCGTTTGGTGCGATTACAAGGCATCCTGATTGGTTCGAAGTAACGAGGAGTCGTCCCGAGCGATTACAAGTTCCACCTGATTGGTGGAAAGCAATAGGTGTCGTTTGATGCGTTTACAAGGCATCCTGATTGGCTGCAAGTAACGTGCAGTCGTCCCGAGCGATTACAAGTTCCACCTGATTGGTGGAAAGCAATGCAAGTTGTTTGGTGCGATTAGAAGGCATCCTGATTGGTTGCAAGTAACGAGGAGTCGTCCCGAGCGATTACAAGTTACCCTGATTGCTTCTGAGTTAGTACAAGTCGTCCCGAGCGATAAAGAACAATAAGAAGCTATTTTGATTACTTGGATGCGATTAAAAATCGCGCTGACCAATAAGAAGTTGTCACTAGGGGTGCGTTCCGAATCATGCTCACAGCGCCAACAGCGTGCTTACAACCGTTCCGATTCACGCTTATAGTACCTTCATGGGCACAGTGACGTCACAAGTTACTAGCGCTAACTGTGCTCACGGTGCCCCTGGTCCCTGGCTGAGGCGCTGGGAGCATTTGTGAATGCGTGTCAAATGCGTCAAATACGCGGGGAAAAGTGACGATTTTTGTTCTAAAGTCGAAAGGAAGGAAAGTTTTGATAGAAAAATCTTTAATAATGTCAAAACTAATTTGGGTTCCTGTTTTTGTGGAAGACACTGGTGAAGCGTTAATTTTCAATCTCTCTCCCCAAGATGCGACGAGGCTGTCTAAAGGTGAGGAAATTAATAAATTTCTATGTGTAATAATGGAATAATACAGGGTGTCCCAAAAAGCTCGGACACCGTCACTGACAAATTCTGTTTGACATTCTAAGAAGAAAATTCTTATGCGAAAATGTTGAGGCTATAATAGTTTTTGAATTATAAGCATTTAGAGTTAGCGAATCAGACCGCCTAAAGTTGGCGCGCTCAGGTGTGGTACATCGCATAGCAAGTAAAGGTGCTCTTGTGCATTGACTCAGTTTTTAGATATTGACATAATTCAAACGACAAGAAAATTACTTTGAAGCTTTGTCTTATTTATCTGTGATTGTTCAATTTGCTGTATATAAAGATTAATGCAAGCATTATGGAATATCAATAAATACGTATGCACAGCGAACTGTCAAGTTTGTCAAATGAAGTGTGTCACAAGCTAGCCCACCTTCACTTGCTATGCGATGTACCACACCTGAGCGCGCCAACTTTAGGCGGTCTGATTCGCTAACTCTAAATTCTTATAATTCAAAAACTATTACAGCCTCAACATTTTCGCATAAGAATTTTCTTCTTAGAATATCCCACAGAATTTGTCAGTGAAACGGTGTCCGAGCTTTTTGGGACACCCTGTATAATGCTAGTGTGCTGTAATTTATGTTTTCTATGATCATATTTTCCAAATTTCTCGGCTAGACAAATAAGCATAAAGAAAAGAAAAACTATTATGTTAACGTTATTTCTATCGAAAAAATCCAAATAATATCTTTACCATGAAAAAATCGAAGTAATATATTTATTACAAAAAAAAAGAAATGATATCTTTAAATTGCGCCAATTAAATATATATTATATCGAAAAATAACTATTGTTCTTTTAAAAAATGTATTCCCATTGAAGTGAAAAAATTAATATAAAATGTGAAAAATTTTAGTGAAAAAAACTTGGCGCTGCTAAACATAATAATGTAAGATATTTATTTAAAACAATATCTACGTGAGGACCAAGTCAGGGTGTTCAATAATTAACGAGTCCTCGATTACATTAGTATTAAATTCTTTAATCACAAAATCACTGTCTCGGTAGCGAATAACAATTCTTTAACACTCGATAAACATACAATATTGCTCTAGGCTGTGGCGGCTCCGCAAGCCACCAGGAAGTAACCTTGTCGCTCTCTCCTGTCGACGGTAAAGAGGTGGCTCCGCAAGCAATCTAAAATCCTTGCCATTCTTATAGTTGGCATGCGAGAATGTGACCATCAGGATTTCGCCCTCTCCGTCGGCACACGACGCGAAGACGAGATCATCAGGGTTACATCCTCCCCGTCGGCACGCGCGGAACTCAGGTTAACATTTACGATACGCGCGAGATAATTTCAAGTGATCGAAGCGCGGAGGCATTCAAGATATTAATCAGCGCAAATTTCAAAACGATGACCGAGGGCGAGATTCAAGGGATGAAAGTCGCCTAGCAACCAAAGTCGCCAAGCAACCAAGGGTTGTTACCGGGATTTTGCAGTATAAAAGACGGACCGATTTCTGCAAAATGCAGAGTAATCCGGCAGCAGTCGACCACGACGGATCTCCTACCGGCCTCAAGACGGAGAGAAAATCAAGACACCCATCCCGGCTCGCCGAGGAGGAGGTCATAGCGCAGGCAACGCTACGCCGAAAAACTCGCCCGCTTCCTCTGCAACGGTACGCCAGTCAGAGAAAGGTTGTCCTGAAGGATTCTCCGGTAACCGGCGCTCAGCCGCCTCTCGGCGTCAAGCGCCCCAGGATCCGACCGGTTACCTTCTCCGTCAGCGCTCCGCGCTCTAAGAGTCAACAAGCGTCGAGTAACAAGAAAACGTCACCTAGAGATAAACGCTCAACAGGAGTGGTCCGACCGACTCCCGGCAGGGAACGATCCCTACCTAATCTAGACGCAAGTCCGTTAATCACAGGAGCAGGATCGCCTTCTCCAGGTAAAATTTCATTCAGCGCTCAGACGCTCACTGGCGCCAGACGCCTTTCCACCAGCGCTCAAACGCCCACTGGCGCTAGACGCCTTTCCACCAGCGCCCAGACGCTCACTGGCGCTAGACGCCTTTCTACTAGCGCTCAGACGCTCACAGGCATTAGACGTCAGAATCGCTCTTCACCGATTCTTAGCGCTAGTCGCTCCTTTCTAAAAAAAAATTCCCACTTTTATTTAGGAGCATCAACACCGAAAAACTCACAAGGGAGACCAGCCTGTCCGGACACTTCACCACTTGGCTCCGCAAGTTCAACACCGCTTTATGACTGGGTAATACCGCCGGTAATTTCTCCTGTGCTGCTCTCACCCTTCCGTGTTGTCTCCGAGGGGACACAAGCTGGAGTCGCCTGGAAGAGCTTCAGGGACACAGCAACGCAGACAGAAGGAAGGATAAAAGAGAAAGAAAATCTGAGATCCGTTGCCACACAAACGAAGCCACGAGGAGGACGACATGAGAAGGAAAGAAGAAAGAGATTTAAAAGACATCAAAGTCACGATAAAGAAAGGGGAGATAGACGAAGAAAATATCAACGCTTCTAACTGTCTCTCTATCAATTCATCATTAATTACTGTTTCTTCTACAATTAAAACTGTTTCACTTATGTTAATATTATATCTTTCAAAAAGAAATAAAAAATAATAAACTAATTAATTAAACTAATTTCTTAGCTATAAGCACGTTAAGCAATAAGGATAGCGAACGAGAAATAAATACTTGAGCGTAAAGCACACGCTATATTAATTAAGCGTTAATCGCTCACAAACGCGTTATAATATATCCTAAAAGGCAATAGGATAAACGAAGCCACAAGTATTAAACAATAGGAATATCAAAATCGAAGGCTCGAGGCCTGTACTCGAACACCAATTGATGCAAGCTCTCGTTATCTCAGACTTTCGAAAAGAAGGTTCTTTCCTCAAAATCCCGGCTCTCGGAGCGCGAGGTTCATTCGAGCCGTGAGAGAGCGGTGGGGGCCGAAGCGGGGTGGGAGAGCACCCGGGCATCGCCGCTGCCACCAATATTGGCGGGAACTCCAAATTGATCAAAATTATCTTACAATAATATATATTAATGAAACAATTTCTATAAATGGAAAAAGTACTTTAAATTAATGTGTGAAAGTCTCTACATTCACATTGTAATTATTAATTTAATATTTTAAATTAGTTATTTATTGCTTTCAAATATTTTAAAATTTAGTAGCGCCAAGTTTTTTTCACTAAAATTTTTCACATTTTATATTAATTTTTTCACTTCAATGGGAATACATTTTTTAAAAGAACAATAGTTATTTTTCGATATAATATATATTTAATTGGCGCAATTTAAAGATATCATTTCTTTTTTTTTGTAATAAATATATTACTTCGATTTTTTCAAGGTAAAGATATTATTTGGATTTTTTCGAGGTACAAAGATAACTACTTCGACTTTTTCAAGGTACATCACGCGTGCTTGGCGTCTTTTTTTTACCTTTTTGTAAAAGGTAATTTTGTACGGATATCACCCCTTTTTGTTACAGATACATCAAACGCCATAATGTCTATCGACATTGACATTTATGTCTGATAAAATCAAATGTAAATATTTTTTGTATTATAACTTACAAGAATTATATCTGAGAGTTTGACATCCTTAAATGTGCAGTGTAGTTTGTATAAATTTATAAATCATTTAAAACATTAAGACACAAAGTATGAATATATTAGGCAAAGTCAAGTTTGTCGAGAGCACATTATGCAGTGTTTGCTAATAAATTTTGCCGAAAGAAAAACAGATTTGATACAGAATTTGGCATGTACGATGCTATTGGCAGAATGTCATAGTAGATAATATATGTATAGTAAAGTTTGTTAACAAAATAAGACAATTAATAATTTATAATACAAACTACACTGCACATTTAATTAAGGATGTCACAGTCAGATATAATTTTTGTGTTATAATACAAGAAATGTTTATATTTAATTCTATCAGATATATTCGATAGTCATTATTAGAGAAAAAAGAGAGAGAGAGAGAGAGAGAGAGAGAGAGAGAGGAGGAGAGGGGGAGGGAGAGAGAAAGAGAAAGAGAGAGAGAGAGAACGCAAGCGGAAAACGCGAGCGGGGAACGCGAGCGGGGAACGCGAGCGGGGAACGCGAGCGTGACCGCGAAAAAGAGCAATACGTACAATAGATATAACCTCGCAATCCTCGCTCAGGGTGTATCCCAGGAATCAGCCATCCACAAGGCGCGAACTCTGTCACTCTAGCACTCATGTACTCCGTTCGGAGTGTTCGGACGCGACGACGCGGACGGAATATTTCTCGACGACGCGGTCGTCTGAAGCGGCCCATTATATGTACGAGTTTGACTCGCGAGTCCGGCTCGGCGAGCTTGATTCGCGAACCGGACTCGATCGTTTTTCACCGCACACACACACACTCCCGAATAGTCTCGATTTTATAAACGTTGATCCCGCTGATCTAATCTCGACGACGCGACGCGGACGTCTAAAGCGGCCCATAACGTGCGAGTTTGATTCGCGAGCCGGACTCAAACGTTTTTCACCACACACACACTCCCGAATAGTCCCGAAATTTGGCTCGTCGGACACCGAGCCCGTCTCGTGACATCCCACCCACGAACGAGTACAAACCGAGCCCAGCCGGACTCGCGACGTGTATGAACCGCTTTACGGTTATGTTTACATGTCACATCACATGTGATCAAACTAATAACGCATCTCTACGCCGCGCCGCATAACGGCAAGGACATGAACTGGACAAATTCAGACCTACCAGCGCCGCGCCGCACGCAGTGGCGAGACTGCGAAAGTTACGATCTGGGACGATGATGACGTATCTTAATTGAAAATTTCACACTTTATCCTATGTATCGTAATATCTCCGCTCGTACGGCACGTAGGGGAAAAATAAAAATACTTTTATTATATAAATTTGGTCCCAGCTATCCATTAAGCCTAGTTAGAACTCGATCCGTTCGCTGGTTATCGAGATCTCAAAATCTCGGGTACTCGCAACTCGTCGCGTCGCGATAGAGCCACGGCTGTCTCGCTCCGCGCGTATTTGGCGCGAGACACCGTGTCTCTTGATATACAATTTATTACAATATATGTATTAACATGTATTGGTCTAGGTTACAGTTTGGTACGCGTATCAAGTACTATATATCCGTATCAAATTTGTATCAAATCTCGGTTTACACCGTTATAAACCGAGATTTAATACGGATTTGATACGGATATAGTACTTGGTATGCATACCAAGTCGGTGTAAACTAGACTCTGATCTTTTCCTCCATTTTTTCGTGTAAAAATTATTACATATGCATACACAGAAAGCGCAGCTTTGTTTTTGAAGCACAAAAACAAAGCTCGGATTTTTGGAAGGAAAAACTTCCAAAGCGACAATCTCTCTTGTGGCTGTTCTGTTCAAGACGTCTGATCATTTTTTATCTATGCCTGTTAATCAAAAGGATAACTTCTTATTAATTATTTCCAGATAAAAACTTTGCGTCAAGTCTTGTCAAGGATGTATATGATAAGAGAAGCCAAGATTTGATTAAACAAATAAATACTGCAGATATTGTTTCAATTAATGATGATGGTACGATTGATAATTTGATGATAACTCAATCTTCAAATAGTGCGTCTAACATTTCACCCTCAGAACTACAAGAATCTGATGACGATAATAAGGATATAGGTGATGATAATAAGGACGATATAGGTGACGATAAGAAGGATGTTGGTGAGTATGATAATAAGAAAACATAACCGATCTTCTGATTTGATTCTCATATTGGCTGCGTTTAGCAGAAATCAACACTTATTGATTGTTGAATAAAATTGGTCCTTGCACTTATATCTTGCAAGGAATTAAAGGAAAGAGAAAATTACATTATAAGAATATTATATAGAAGAATCAGTAAGCGCTTACTATAAGCACTGATTTTTACTGAATGCAACCACTGTTTATGCTACGACTTTTTTATCCATGGAAACCTCTGATGATTTAAGGAAATGAGAAGTCATTGTTTATATGGCCATCGAAGTGTGTGTACTCACTACTTGATAAATATGAAGAACGGGAAGATGAATTTTCGACAGGCATCAAACGTCACAACAAGATTTGGGAAGTCATAGCTAGTGATATGAGAAAAATAAATAATGAGTACACTATGACTGGACCACAGTGCCAATCAAAATTAAATGGTTTGAAAAAAACGTATAAGAAGATATTGGATCATAATTCTGTGTCAGAAAACGACAGAAAAACGGCCATATTTTACGGTAAGTGAATATATTATAAATTTTATACAAAATATGGCAAGAATTTACTGAAGTGTTTCTTGTTTCCTTATAAAGAATGCAAGAGATTTTTGGAAAATCAGGATGGGCAAATCCGAAAGCTATAGCTACAGAAGCTGGACCATCCAATGAAGATGAGATAGGAATCCATTCTAAACCTTTATCAAAAAGTGATGACAAAAGTACAGAAAACCCCAAGAAACGGAAAAAATTGAGACTATTAGAAATAACTTTATCTCAGATATAAAAGTGGAAAGAGCAGAAAGGGAGAAAAAAAAGCAAGCTACAGAAAATTGGTTGAAGACACTAAGCAATCAACGGGAAAAACAGCATAAGGAAAAAACCGATATAATGCAAAAATTGTTAGACGCTATGACTAAGAAATAATTTTACTGATTCTTTTTATATAAGCAGGGATCACACACTTCGTCATAGCGCATAATGCATAACGCATAAGCAAATGACCCAATCAGAGTCCTTTATTTCTATCTCCACAATGGAAGTGAAGGACTCTGGTTCATTTCCTTATGCATTATGCGTTATGTAGAAGTGGGTGCTCCCAGCTGTAGTCCGATTATCTATTTTTGATATGTGAAGTTTTTATTCCTAAAGTTCCTATTGTTACTCGTGATTACTCTCTGTACCTGTAATGGAGTGATTTTTACTTTATAGATGCGAAGTTTACGCTTTTTTTTTTGGTACATTAGTGACTTCGTCTTACTGTCATATTGTTGACTTCTTCAATTTTTTGCTTCCTCATAGAGGAAGCTTTGTTTTCATAAACTTCGTATATGGACCTTTGATTGTATATAAAGCTAGGTCTAATCAACCAAATATTAAAGAAAAATATATGAAATAAGGGTAGAAAAGACCAAAGAAAAAATTGATTTTTAGTTTTTGATGCCAATGTGTTCAGAATGTTCTAAAACGTCGAAAAATTGCCTTTAAAAAAAATGTCCGTATGTGTGTATGTATGTGCAGATTTGATGGCTGTGGTTGCTCTAACTTCCGCAAATATTGAGATATCGGGCTGTTTTTTTTTAATCGATAGAGCATCATTCAAGGAAGGTTGGTATTGAATTTGGCGATGATCGGTAAAGGGGTTCTTTTTTTAAAAAATTTTAAATTTTTTTACAAATGTCTGTGGTTGCTCTAACTTCCGCAAATATTGAGATATCGGGCTGTTTTTTTTTTAATCGATAGAGCATCATTCAAGGAAGGTTGGTATTGAATTTGGCGATAATCGGTAAAGGGGTTCTTTTTAAAAGAATTTTTAAATTTTTTTAGAAATGTCCGTGGTTGCTTTCAAATATTGAGATATCGGTTGTTTTTTTTTTAATCGATAGAGTATCATTTAAGGAAGGTTGGTATTGAATTTGGCGATGATCGGTAAAGGGGTTCTTTTAAAAAAAATTTTTGAATTTTTTTAGAAATGTCCGTGGTTGCTTTAACTTCTGCAAATATTGAGATATTGGGTTGTTTTTTTTTTAATCGATAGAGTATCATTCAAGGAAGGTTGGTATTAAATTTGGCGATGATCGGTAAAGGGGTTCTTTTTTTAAAAAATTTTAAATTTTTTTACGAATGTCTGTGGTTGCTCTAACTTCCGCAAATATTGAGATATCGGGCTGTTTTTTTTTTAATCGATAGAGTATCATTCAAGGAAGGTTGATATTGAATTTGGCGATAATCGGTAAAAGGGTTCTTTTTTAAAAAATTATAAATTTTTTCAGAAATGTCCTTGGTTGCTCTAACTTATGCAAATATTGAGATATAAAGCTAAATTTTTCATATATAATTCATTATGGTTTGGTTGATTTGACCCAGCTTTATAAAGCTTTGATATATGTACAAATTCTCCAAAATTTCAAATGAGAAAAAGAAAGAGAGAGAGAGAGAAAGAGAGAGAGGGCGAAAGGGCGCTCTATTGCAAAAGCATTGATCGTTTTTTAAATAAAACTGACGTAAGTGTCTAGCCTAGCATCAGCCAATGTATGCCAAAAAGCCTAAAGTGCGTTCAGTTTTATTGGGAAACGATCAGTGTTTCGCAAAAGGGCGGCCTTTTGCAAAAGGGCTAGTCTTTTTGCAAAAGGGCTAATTTTTTAATTGCAGTTAGAACATCTCAAGTCTTAATAATTGAGACTTCAAAAAATGATGTTTTAGGATAATAAAAAAAGTGAGCAAGTAGAAACTTGCACATTGCTTCCATATAGCTTCTAAGTGTGCAAGTAGAAACTTGCACATTGCTTCCTCATAGCTTTTAAGTGTGCAAGTAGAAACTTGCACATTGCTTCCTTATAGCTTTAAAGTATGCAAGTAGAAACTTGCACATTGCTTCCTCATAGCTTTAAAGTGTGCAAGTAGAAACTTGCACATTGTTTTCTCATAGTTTTTAAGTGTGCAAGTAGAAACTTGCACATTGCTTCCTCATAGTTTTTAAGTGAGCAAGTAGAAACTTGCACATTGTTTTCTCATAGTTTTTAAGTGAGCCAGTATAAACTTGCACATTGCTTTCTCATAGTTTTTAAGTGAGCCAGTAGAAACTTGCACATTGCTTCTCATAGTTTTTAAGTGAGCCAGTAGAAACTTGCACATTGCTTTCTCATAATTCAATACAAAGGAAATAGCCATATACAGTCCAAGCTTGGATCTTAGGCAGCTCAATATAATTATTTTCTATATGTATTAATACGCGTATTTTCCAACATATTAAACTGCGCGCCGATTATTTGTCGGACTTAAAACACAGCTATTGTTGGAACATTAGAAATTCCCTCTCCCTTCCCTAATTAAATCGATATCGATTTAATATTAAAATCACTGTAAAAACTTATTGCGAAAAATATTACCCCAGCCAGGGTTTGAACCTGGAATCTCCCGTATTCCGTTCGGGCGTCTTACCAATTCGACTACCGGGGCATGTAGTAATATTTATCGCAATAACCGGATAACAATAATTTGAACGTCTTTTCTCAGGCGACGTGAATAAACAATATATGTTAAGACCGTTAAGATATAAATCAATACAAAGGAAATAGCCATATACAGTCCAAGCTTGGATCTTAGGCAGCTCAATATAATTGAGCTCAATTATATTGAGCTGCCTAAGATCCAAGCTTGGACTGTATATGGCTATTTCCTTTGTATTGATTTATATCTTAACGGTCTTAACATATATTGTTTATTCACGTCGCCTGAGAAACAGCAATTGAGCTCAATTATATTGAGCTGCCTAAGATCCAAGCTTGGACTGTATATGGCTATTTCCTTTGTATTGATTTATATCTTAACGGTCTTAACATATATTGTTTATTCACGTCGCCTGAGAAAAGACGTTCAAATTATTGTTATCCGGTTATTGCGATAAATATTACCACATGCCCCGGTAGTCGAATTGGTAAGACGCCCGAACGGAATACGGGAGATTCCAGGTTCGAACCCTGGCTGGGGTAATATTTTTCGCAATAAGTTTTTACAGTGATTTTAATATTAAATCGATATCGATTTAATTAGGGAAGGGAGAAGGAATTTCTAATGTTCCAACAATAGCTGTGTTTTAAGTCCGACAAATAATCGGCGCGCAGTTTAATATGTTGGAAAATACGCGTATTAATACATATAGAAAATAATTATATTGAGCTGCCTAAGATCCAAGCTTGGACTGTATATGGCTATTTCCTTTGTATTGATTTATATCTTAACGGTCTTAACATATATTGTTTTCTCATAATTTTTAAGTGAGCAAGTAGAAACTTGCACATTACTTAATCAACATTTTATTTCGCTTATAAAGCTTCCTCTATGAGGAAGCCAAATTAAAGAATATTTACTAATAATTGTACATCAAATAAAAAACAAGCTTCCTCATAGAGGAAGCTTTATAAGCGAAATAAAATGCTGATTAAGTAATGTGCAAGTTTCTACTTGCTCACTTAAAAATTATGAGAAAGCAATGTGCAAGTTTCTACTGGCTCACTTAAAAACTATGAGAAGCAATGTGCAAGTTTCTACTGGCTCACTTAAAAACTATGAGAAAGCAATGTGCAAGTTTCTACTGGCTCACTTAAAAACTATGAGAAAACAATGTGCAAGTTTTTTTTTATGTATTGTTATACATAATGGTTAATCTAAATCTAACCAAAAGTTTTTTAGTTAGTAAGAATATTAATGTACAAACTGTTATATATAAAAACAATTTATTTTGTTAAAAAATGAGATTAATATTTAGCTTCTAATTTGTTTTTTGAGTTTTGTATCTTTGATGCCATATATTATCTTACTATTATTTTATGTGTTCCACATAGAACCATTTCTTATTATTTAAGCTTATTTAGGAATACTATTTTCATTACTTTCAAATTATAGTCAATTAATAACATTAAAATAGTTATTTTCATTATTTTAACCTACCTACAATAATTAATAACAATTTGGATTTTTAATTTAAAATCCACAAAAATTGATAGAAAATTCCTTTATTTATATACTTATGTAATACTAATTTTACAAATAATATATAAAGTTATTTGTATACATATAATGTTAAGGCTCCTGTTCACTCACTGCAGTCATCTTTGATTGATGATGTCAGAAGCGAGAAAAATATCTTAAAAATTCTTGCGACTTACAGACGGCTTAATGTCTGGACACCAAAATTGGATGCATTTCGGAAACTCACTTTTCGTCTCTTTCTACCTGTCCCCCTTAGAAAGAGACGAAGAGTGAGTTTCCGAAATGCATCCAATTTTGGTGTCCAGGCATTAATGGCGTCGTCCGTACATTCAAATAAAATTGTTTTTCAATAAGGTAGCATTTGTAATCAATAGAATAGAGTTGTAAAATATACCGAAAACACTTCTTTAATCCACATATGTCGAATTGACTTGTGCTAATCAAGGACGAAAACTAGTCGTTTGACAGCTGCCGAATTGAAATAAATATTTATTTTCACATATTAAATTATAACCAAATGGGAATCTTCGGTGTATTTTAACACTACAACAATTGTTTAAAATATAAAAATACTACTGAAACGAAAAATAACGTTGTAAATTGCAAGAATAATTTAGCTTTTTAACGTTATTTTTCACGCCTTTTAGTTCATAATTTTGCCAGGTGTGACGATGTGTGTACTGTCAACGTGGACTTGGCAATCGAGCCAGCAGAAGCCTTAAGTGCAGTAAATAAAACTAAAAAGTGAATGGTGGAACAATGAAAATATTTTTTAAATTATATAATCAAAAATATTGAGGTAAATTTGCCAATTTCAAAAATACAAAACAGTCAATAATAAAGATATCAATTATTTCTAATTATCAAACTATTCATAATTCTTTGCCGTTTAGCATTACCATCTTCTACTCTACCAGATATTAATATTCCACGAGGTATATCTTGCTGATATGTTTGGTCAAAATCTATGACATCTCCTCTTAAAATACAGATATTGTGTAACACACAAGTAGCTAACAAATATTCAGAAATTTTTTCCAAAGTGATCATGGGTAAACAATCAAGAATGCTTCTCCAACGCCCTTTCCACATTCTCTCAATCGCAGTTCTAGCTGAACATAGACACAAATTAAAATTTTTCTGTCTGGCTGTTAAATGCCCATTATCTTTAAAAGGAACCATAATATGAGGATGGACACCATAGGCAGCATCTCCAATTATGTGAGAATCATTAGGAAAATATATCATTGGATTTTCAATATATCGACTGATAGAAGAAAGCCGAAATACGCGTGCATCGTGTACTGATCCAGCATTGCCAGCCAAAACACTCGTAAAAAGCATTTTCTGAGTACAAACTGCCTAAAAAAAATTAATTTAACCTTTAAATGCCACATGGGGTGTCGCACACCCCAGACCATTTTCAATTATATATTTTCAAATGTTCCCGCCAAAAATGGAGCTCATGGCTCTCTCTGATGATAGTTGAGAGATTGAACTACTCATTTGTACACTTAGCAGTACTCAGTTTACTGGCAGCAGCTGTTTAGAGAGGTTCAAAGTAGGGGTGGGGTTCGCAGCACCCCAGTGTGTCATTAACGTACTTTTTATTTCAAAGTGGTGAAAAATTTTTTGTCGGTTTTTCCTGGTTTTTTATCATTTTTGGAGGTAAGTATGGTTGTGTACGGTGTTAATAATTTAACACCGGTGCTCATTATGCAAGCGTTCGAAAGATCGCAAAACAAAAATGCAGTGTCCTTCTTGTCTTAGGCCGATGTGTGACTTGCACCGCGCATATGTTTGCATTGATTGTGCAGGTTCAGATTTATAATTTTATGAATCTTTTGGACTTTTCCACTTTTTAATCATATCTTATACTTAGTAATAATTTTTTAATAAAATTTATAAAAAACATGTATGCCTGCAGCGTTATTTATGATGTGCTTTTGTATGAAAAAAATCACACTTTACATTGCAAAATAAATACCTTTTTTTAACAATTCAATATCGGTGTTTCTTTTTCCTTAAAATACACTATCTCAAGAGTACTCTGCTAAATTTTTAGGTAAAAATATTAAAAATTACAGATTTACGACTCATTTCTTTATAAAAACCAATATTTTAGCTCTTTTTGGCGATCTTAATTTTTTATACTATGTTGAAATTGAAATTTTAACAATATAAGCATTTTATTCTCTTTGTTAAGCCTTGAACAACATTGTAAATAATTTTCAGAATTAAATATCAAAAAATCAATGAGTAGGAGACATTTTTCATGCTGGGGTTGTTTACACCCCATGTGTCATTTATGAGATTTTTTTGAAGTGTGGCATTTAAAGGTTAAAAATGCTAAGTAATAGTTATAAATAGTATTCTTAAAATTCTTACTTGCACATGGATCGAGTAATATCTTTGCGATTTATATATGATTGCTTATCTTCCCGTGGAGCTCTTATTTCAATGTGAGTGCCGTCAATAGCTCCTATAGTACTAGGAAATCCACTAACTCTTTCAAATTCTGTCATCACTTCATTTGATCTCTCACCCTGAGGCCACTGAATAAATCGGGGAGCCAGGCTGTGTAAGGCATAAGCAACTCTTCTCATGGTACGAATTGCTGTAGCTTTTCCTAAGTTAAATTTTAAGCACACAGATCTGCAAAATGTATTTCATGTATCCAAATGTGAAAACTTCCCTATCCTTGACAAGAAGCTAAGATATTATTATACCTGTATGAATCTGGTGTTGCCATCATCCACAAGGCCATTAGAAGTTGCTTCTCGGCTGAAATAGGTTTTCTGCCACTAGTTGATCTTGTGGCAGTTAACGCAGGTCCTATCAATTGTAGTAAGAACTCAACAGTTGCAGGCAACAATCTGCAAATAAAGGAAAACCTCACAATATACTAATGGCATTTTTAACCGAGGTGGGTTTCAATCCGAGGTTCAACGAAATCGAGCATCTTCTTCTTCTTCTAGTGACCCAATGGATTTCCGAAAATCGAGCATCATTGGTGAATGCGGGCGAATTGACCAATAGATTCTCGATTTTGCTTGTAACTGGTTGAAACCCGGATTGAAACCTACCTCGGTCGAAAACGCCGTAACTATATACTAACAAATACTTTATAGTGAAAATTTTAATATCACAAAATTTTTGGAAAAAAAGAATAAATACCTGAAGTGCGTTTTAAATTCTTGAGCAGTGTAATTAGGAATAATCCTTTCAACGTAATCTGTAATTCGGGGTCTAATCTGTATTTCACCCCTTACTTTATTTAAAACCAGGCCTGCAGCTGCTAAAAATTTTATTTTTTCTTCTTCACTCTCATCACCACTTGAAGATAAATAAAATTGCGAGTCGTTATCGTCATCGCTTTCACAAAAAAGTTCGATTGACTGCATGGCCAGCAGTGTAACTTTCTCGTTCATTTCCATTTACCTGTTAGTTTTTTAGGCTTCTTATTAGAATGTTATTTAAAGAGATCCTAAACCCGCCTGTAATTTATATATTACCGATTTTCTTTTGAAGCACTAATCTTTTTATTGGCTTTACAGAATGCAAAATCCTTTTCCAAAGTTAAAGTATGTGCACTAATGTTGGGCCCGTCGAACAATTTTATGCCAAGAACGAAAATAATTTCAGAAATGCAGATTTTCGCTACCTACTCGAAACGTCAACTCATGACAACATTTGCTTCATATAAAAATTATACAATTTGTTGTTACAAAATGAGACCCACCTTGGAAGCGGATAACACGAAGAAATAACATACCGTTCTCAGAATTAGGCTCAGACATCCAACAAAAAGTTTAGTGCTTAAGAAGATTATATAACCTATAACCTTTGTCTAGCCTTGTCTATCTCCTTGTCTATACAAGGACAGATATATAATTCAGTCGATAATACAGACGGCTTTAAAATCCCCTTAATTCAACTTTAATTTAATTTTCAGCTTTTTGATATACTTACCTTCTTTTAGATTCAAATATAAATTTTTTAAAGGCAAAAGCAGAGAGCCAGAGACAGAGAGGTGAAAATATCCGAAAATAAATGTGGCAATTATTTATTACTATTTACTATAATGTGTAAAATATTTAGCCCCCTTTTGCCTTACTCAATTCTATTGGCTATTAGGGCTATTTTCTATTAGGGCCGGTTGTTCCAACCCGTTGGTAAACCGACTATTTATTAAATCATATATGTGTCTTTGTTTTTCCTTTGATTTAGACAACGATATAGACATATGATTTAACTATTAGTTTTTAGTTTACCAACGGTTGGAACAACCCGCCTTTAAGCATGCTTATAACCGGTCCGAAACAAAAATATCTAGAGCGTGCTATCTGATTCGGACCATCCGTGAGCGCCTTGAGCGTCGTAAGCGCTGTGAGCATATTTCGGACCGCACCCTAGATAATACAATAATGGTGCGTTCCTCTAGACAGTCAATTAATCATTGCCGTGTTTACATTGCTATCAGCTGTGCTCGTGAGTCCGCTATGTTCCGGCAATAGCTCGTGTAATCGCAGTCGCTGTCTCGTTGCAGAGGAGGTACGGTAAGTTTAGGTTGTAACCGGACACGTTAGGTTGTAGCCGGACGTAGCGGCCGAGGAAAGGGGAAGCGAGGAATCGGCCGCGAAGAGACCGGCCAAGGAGCAGACGGTTGAGAAGGAGAGGAGTGCGGCGAAGGACCCCCCTAGGGGCAGGGGGAAAGAAGTAGAGAAGGAGGGGGAGGCCTCCAATAACAACAGAGAGTTGTAATGCCTCCGGGTATTCTCCAGGCCAACTTAAACCACTGCCGCGCCGCCCAGGACTTGTTTCTTCAGTCCATGGCGGAGCGCGGCAGTGGCCTGGGGATCATCTCGGAGCCGTACTCGATCCCGCAAAATCACCCATGTTGGGCGGCGGGTCGGGACGGCTCCGTGGCAATTACTTGGAGGCAGACGGCGGACCCGATCGCGTGCTCCCGTATTGAGGGGGGCGACGGGTTCGTCGTTGTGAGGTGGGGCCGGGTCGTGATCGTGGGGGTCTACCTCACCCCTCGACTAAGCCTGGCAGAGTTCGAGTCAGCCCTCGACGAAATAGGTCGGGTTGTCGGGCGGTTTGACCCAGCACCAGTGGTCGTGGCCGGGGACTTCAATGCCAAATCGGCGCTGTGGGGGTCCCCGGCCACTGACGCTCGAGGGAGGACCCTCGGAGCATGGGCGGCGGGCCTGGGCCTATGTGTGCTAAACACAGGCACGGCACAGACGTGCGTGAGGGCGCGGGGCGGGTCCATTGTTGACCTGACATGGGCCAAACCCTCCGCCGCGCGTCGTATTTCAGGATGGAGGGTGGCCGAGGAGGTAGAGACGATGTCAGACCATGAGTACATCGAGTTCTCCCTCCTGGCCGACTCGCCGGGGGCCCAGGCCCGCCGAAGGAACAACCAGGAGACGTTCCCCAAGTGGCAATAGAGGAAGATTGACCGCGAACTATTCCGGGCCGCGGTCCACACCTCCTTATGGGATGAAACCGTCCTTACGGACGATACAGCCGACGTGGATGAAATGGCCGAAAGGATCGGGGTAATAATGACGGAGGCGTGTAACGCCGGTATGCCCCGATCCAGACCATGTCCACGTCGGAAGATGTATTGGTGGTCGGAGGAGATCGCAGATCTCAGGCGCTCCTCCATCCACGCCCGTCGGGTCTGGCTGCGAGCCCGGCGCAGTCAAGACCCAGACGAATTAGAAGAAGCCGGAGAGGGTTACCGCTCCGCCAAGCGGGCCCTCTCCCGGGCTGTCAAAGTGGCCAAGGACAAAGCTTGGGGCGAACTCCTTCAGGCCCTTGAGGAGGATCCGTGGGGGCGTCCCTATAGGATTGTTCTGAGCAAACTCAGACCCTGGGCGCCCCCTATCACGGAATCGATGGACCCCGGGCTCCTCGAACGGGTAGTCGACACCCTCTTCCCCGACGATCCCGGGGAGAGGACTGGCGGCCTTCCCGCTCCACCGCCGGTGGAGTGGGACGAGGGGCTTGGGGTCACTATGGAGGAGCTTGCCAAGGCCGCAAGGCGTATGAAGGCGGGCAAGGCTCCTGGGCCTGATGGAGTCCCGAGCAAGGCGTGGGCCCTGGCCACTGGGGAGCTGGCCGAGTGCCTTAGGGCGCTCTTCACCAAGTGTTTGGGGGAGGGCCGGTTCCCCAAGAAGTGGAAGAGAGCAAAGTTGGTCCTCCTCCCCAAAGCGGGGAAACCAGCCGACCAGCCATCCGGCTACAGGCCGATCTGCCTGCTGGACGAGGTGGGTAAGCTGTTCGAGCGAGTCATCGCTGACCGCCTCGCCCAGCACCTGTCCCGGACTGGTCCGGACCTGTCGCCGGACCAGTACGGCTTCCGAGAGGGGAAATCCACGATGGATGCGATCAATCGCATCAGGACCCTCTCGGGGGCCGTCACGGAGGGGGGCGGGGTGTTGCTGGGCGTATCGTTTGATATAGCGAACGCCTTCAACTCCCTGCCCTGGCCGGCGATCAGGGGGGCGCTTATACACCATAATGTGCCTCCCTATCTAATGGCGGTGGTCTTTGACTACCTCCGGGACAGGAGCCTAATTTACGTAGACCGCGATGGCAACGTAAAGGTTCGGCTGGTGGTGCGGGGGGTTCCGCAGGGGTCGGTCTTGGGGCCATTCCTGTGGAACCTCGGTTACGACGCCGCACTAAAGATCCCCCTCCCCCCAGGTTGCTGGCTTAACGGCTTCGCAGACGATACGTTCCTGGGGGTAGAGGGGGACAGTTGGGAGGAGGCCCAGCGGAAGGCCAACGTTGCAGTGGCGTGCGTGGTGGCTGCCGTAAAAAATTTGGGGCTCCGGGTAGCTCCCGAAAAGACTCAGGCCGTCTTTTTTCACAAAGCCAGGAGGAGACCACCCGGAGCATACATCAGAGTGGACGGAACCCGTGTCCCCGTGGGGGCCCAGATGAAACTTCTGGGCCTCTGGTTGGACGGGACCTGGAGCTTTGGCGAGCACTTCGCTCGCATCGCTCCCAGGATGATGGGAGTGGCCAACAGTTTGGCGAGGCTCATGCCAAACCTGGGAGGCGCGAGCGGACGTGCTCGCCGCCTCTACGCCGTGACGGTGCAGTCCGTGGCACTCTACGGCGCCCCAATCTGGGCGTCTAGGGCGGAGGGCTCGGCGCGAATTAGGGATACGCTCAGGCGTGCGCAACGCGTCGTAGCCCTAAGGGTGTCACGGGCCTACCGCACCGTCTCGCACGCGGCGGCGACGGTCCTTTCAGGGCTCCCCCCGTTGGAGTTGGCGGCTGCCCAACACGCCGAGGTCTTTCGGCGTACCAGGCAGCTGCGCGTCCCGAGGGGGAGGCCCGAATGGAAAAGGGCCTGTCAGATAATCAAGCTCCAGGCCAAGGCGGTCCTCATTGATAAATGGAGTGAGTATCTCGCCAACCCATCGTTGGCGGGAAAGAGGACCGTCGATGCCGTCCGACCCTGCCTAGCGGAATGGCTGGGCAGTCGGCGACGCGGGTTGACTTACAGGGCGACGCAAGTGCTCACCGGGCATGGATGCTTCGGTGAGTACCTGTGTCGCATTGGGAAGGAGGCAGCCACCACCTGCCATCATTGCAACGCGGCGAGGGACACGGCGCAGCATACCCTCGAGGAATGCCCTGCTTGGGACGAGCAGCGCCGTGTCCTGCGGGGGGAGATTGGTAACGATCTCTCCCTCCCGGCCGTAGTGGCGGCTACGGTCGGGGACGACGGGAAATGGCGGGCATTCCTGGCCTTCTGCGGCCAGGTAATGTCCGCCAAAGAGGAGGCGGAGCGGATTCGTCGGGGCGAGAGAAACCCCGGCGATCCGCCCCCCCCCCCGCAGATAATTAAATACAGCCCATCAGGGTTGTACCACCCGCCCACCGGGTGGCACAGCGGCTACTTAGTAGCCAGAGGCAGGAGAACGCCTCGGCCCCCGTCTCCGACGAGGCAGGGTTTCCGAGGTGGGAGGTCGGCGCCCCGGCTGGCACCGGG
Organism: Leptothorax acervorum; assembly: GCA_035220615.1. NCBI lineage: Eukaryota > Metazoa > Arthropoda > Insecta > Hymenoptera > Formicidae > Leptothorax > Leptothorax acervorum. Next base: position 44,349 of record JASTWQ010000372.1, read on the forward strand.
CGTCGGCCAAACCTCCCAAAAAGTCACAGGGAGGGGCGGCGGGGTGTCGGTGTCCGCACCCCGCTGCACACACGCTACTGCTCACTGAGCACAGAGCCACGAAAGTGGCTCAGAGTAGAGGGCCAGCTAGGCCCAGCGCCGGGGGCGCTCGGATGCAGTGATAAACGTTCCCGAGCGCGCCCCATTTAGCGCAGGTAAGGACACCCGTGGAGTTTTAGTGGGTACAATCCCACACTCCCCCCCGTTCCTCTGCCAGGAGGGCGGGGGGGTCTTCCCCCTCACAACATCAGAGGGGGCCGCTGAGACACATACCGGGCTTCGGTCCAGGGAACCCAGCGGTCGAAGATTTACCGCTCGCTATTGTCAAACGAGAAATTTAACGCGCAATCGCAAATATACAGCGCGTAAGACGTCCGCACGCTACGGCTGTATCCGATAGACTGCCAAGAGCAATGTCGCTCGCTGTGGCTCCCTACCACTCGCGCCATCCCCACTCTTGGGTTGTTATTCGATATTCGCGATCACGCCACGCTGACGTCAGCCGTTTTTGCATGTTTTCGCACAAGCCGACACGCTGTTTTCGCGTGGTTGACGCGTGTGTGCCCCGTAACTCTTATCGTGGGGCCCCGACATGGAAATTTCCACTGCCAGTACCATGTGTGGGACCTCCCCAGACGGCACCGCTGCACCAGGTTTTCACCTTTTGAAGTTTTGGTCGGAGGTTGACGCCGACCTGTGCGCACCCTCTTGGGGATGCTCCTTAGTCCGTTGGCGGTCGACTTCCCCGGAGAAAATGCCCGTGGACGGTTCTAGTCCTCCGACGTTGACGCCGACCTATGAGCACCCTCTTTGGGATGCCCCTCGACCCTTTGGCAACCGACTTCCCTGCAGAAAATGGCTGGGGCCATTTCTAGTCCTCCGTCTTTGACGCCGACCCCCTAGGCCCGTGTCCTAGGTCCTCGAGAGGACGTCCCCGCAGTCAGTTCTCGGAGATGACCTCTGCAACGCTAGTTGCCGAACGCGCTATCGCAGCTTGACGCTGACCCGCTTGGGACGTATACCAGGTCCCTCGCAACGCGTTCACATTATCGCATCTCGGAAATAAGCTCTGGATTTCGAACGCGTCATCGGACATTGACGACGACCTACTAGGGGTGTGTACTAGGTTTTTTTTTTTTTTTAGATGTCCCTCATGGCGCTCGTTGTCATGGGGAGCCCCGGAAAACGCACTGATTCTTCCGGGGCCCCCCAGCACTAGGCCCATTTGACTTGGGCGCCAACCCGGGAGACGCCGCCGGCGTCTCCCCCGGCTCCTTGGAGCCGCCTCCTGAAACCACCGCGGCGGAATGGGGGGACATCCACCCAGACCGCCGCCCCTCTAGCAGGGGTGGGTTATGCTGCGGGCGTGCGGTAAACCCCGCCCGCACGCCCGCTCCACCCCCGCGGTCACCCCTTTAGTTTTTTGGGGGGGGGGGACCCGTGCGTACGGCCGTTGGCCGGCGTCGCCGACGGCAACGGCCTCCTCCCGTTCCGAGGGGGGGGGGGCGAAGGGGGGAGAAGATACCTCTTGTGCGCATTAACTGTGCCCTTCTCCCCCCCGGCACTGTCATGTGCTGTCCCCCCCCCCCCCCCCCCGAAACCGGAATCGCGACGGGGGGGGGCCGCTCCTGTGCCTGCGCCGTCGTAAAAAATATCGCCGCCGCCGTGGTGGCGGCGGCGGTCTGCGGCCCGGAACCACCCCGTCGCTCCAGTTGCTGTCGCTGGAGGGGGGTGGTGCTTCCCCCCTCCTGACGCGTTCGGCTGCCTCCTTCAGCGACATGACTGCGCCGCAGAAGGAGACGAACGCCCTCCATTTGACCTCGCCCTCCTCTCCCCCGGTCACCGCCGCGGCGATGATGGTCGGGAGGGCGAGGTCGTCTCCTACACTTGCCCGGAGGACACGGCGCTGCTCCTCCCACGCTGGGCAAAACTCCAGCGTATGCTGCGCCGTGTCTGCCTCCTCCGGGCAGTGATGGCAGCGCGTGGTGCACTCCTTCCTGATTCGGCACAGGTAATCACCGAAGCATCCATGCCCGGTGATCACCTGTGCCGTGTGGAACGTAAGGCCTTTCCCCTTACGCTCCACCCACTCCCCTAGGACCGGCCGGATGGCCTCCCTGACCCTCCTGCCCCACAGTTGGGGGTTCGCGAGGAACTCCTCCCAATCTCGCAGGAGGACCGCTTTGGCCTGGAGCTTCAGCGCCCTCTTAACCCTCGCCGTGATGACACCCCCCCCCCCCGTCCCTGATCGCCTTGGTCCGCGTATACACGCGTGTATGTGACCTGGCGATCAGGTGAATCGGGGGGATTCCGGCGAGGGTAGTCGCCCCCACGTGTGACACGGTCCGGTAGGCCCTGGCGGCTCTGTTGGCTATAAGCCTCTGGACAGCCGCCAGCTGCCCACCAAGGCGGGCATTGCTGCCCACCTTTTCCTTCCACACCGGTGCTGCGTACAGCAGCACCGAGTGGACCGTGGCCACGTAGAGGCGACGCACGCTCCCGCTGGCCCCGCCAATGTTTGGCAGTAGCCTGGCCAAATTATTGGCTACCGCCCTCGCTTTTAGGACCACGCGGGAAACGTGTTCGCCAAAGCTCCTTCTCCGGTCGATCCACACCCCCAGATATAGGAGGTGGGGAGTGATCGGGACCTCCGTCCCCTCTACCCGGACGCTAAGTCCTTCCGGGGGTGGCCCCCCCGCGAGGCGACCGTTGTAATACATGGTCGCCTGCGTCTTTTTGGGGGGCCACTTTCAGACCCAGCGCCCGGATGGCGCGCACCACGCTCGCCGCCGCCACGTTGGCCAGCCTGATTGCCTCCCGCCAGCCTTCCCCGCTGACCCCCAGGAATATGTCGTCTGCATATCCCGTGAGCCAGCATCCTCTGGGGAGGGCCACCCCGAGGACCGGGTCGTAGGCGATGATCAAGAGCAGGGGTCCCAACACCGACCCCTGCGGAACACCGCGCTCCACGAGCCTGATCCTCAGGACCCCGTCGCGGTCCGTGTACCTCAAGCCTCTGTCCCGGAAGTAGTCTCCGACGACCCTAATGAGGTAGGGAGGGACGCCGAACCGCACTAGCGCCCTCCCTATTACCTCCCAGGGGAGGGTGTTGAAGGCGTTGACGACGTCAAACGACACCTCCAACACCACTCCCCCCTCCTCAATCTCGGCCTCCGTGCGGGAGAGGACGCGCCTAATCGCGTCCACGGTTGACATCCCCGCACGGAAGCCGAACTGGTCGTCGGAGAGACCTCTTCCCTCCCCACGGGACAGGTGCCGGACGAGGCGCTCGGCAATGATCCTCTCGAAGATCTTACCCACCTCGTCCAGCAGGCACACGGGCCTGTACGCGGACGGGGAGTCCGCGGGCTTTCCCGCCTTTGGCAGGAGGACCAGTCTGGCCTCCTTCCATCTTTCGGGGAACCGGCCGGTGCGCAGGCATGCGGTAAAAACTTTCCGCATCCATCCGGCCAGTTCCCCCGCGGCCAAGGTCCAGACCTTGCCTGGGATTCCGTCGGGGCCAGGGGCCTTTCGCCTCTTGACCCCGCGGATAGCCCTCCCCACTTCCTCCCCACTGACCCCCAGGTCCTCTCTCCATTCCGGAACTCTAATCTCCGGAAAGAGGACCTCTCCTCCTCTGTCGGCGGGGAATAACGTGTCCACCACCCCGCCGACAAATTGGGGGTCCAGTGTTTCCGTGAGCGGGGGCGTCCATGGCTTGAGCTTGTCCATGACAAGCCTATACGGACGCCCCCACGGATCCTCCGAGAGCGTGGCGAGGAGCTCCTCCCAGGCCTTCCTCTTGGCCGCGAAGATGGCGCGGGAGAGTTCCTGGCGGGCAGAACGCCAGGCCTCCCCCGTCTCCCTCTCGTCGAGGGCCCCACGCCCAGCGCGGGCCCTCAACCACCGCCGGCACGCGCGGACGGACGAGCGCCGAAGCTCGGCGATCTCGCCCGTCCACCAGTAGGCGGCTCGCCGGGGGGGAAGGGGGCGGACGCGGGGCATCGCCGCGTCGCACGCTCGCGACGCGGCCTCCACCAATCGACCCGCCTCCGCGTCCACGTCCACCTCCCCCGTCCCCACGGCGAGGGCTTCGCCCTCCGCCTTACCCCAAGTTAGGACCAGGATCGCCGCTTGCAGGCGATCCCGGTCCAACTTCTTGAGGGCCCATCTCCGCCGCGTTTTCTCCGCGGCGCGGCGGCGGGACAGCACTGCCGGAGGGGTGGCCCGGACCATCATCTCTATATATCTGTGGTCCGACAGGGACTCTAGGTCCGTGGCCACCCTCCAGCCGTGTATCTCTCGCGCGGCAGGGGGGTCGCCCAGGTGAGATTGATCACCGAGGCCCCCTGCCGGCGCACACATGTGCTTACTCGGCCCGTGTTTATGAGACACAGGCCGAGCCCCGCCGCCCACCCCTCCAGGACGCTGCCCCTCGCGTCAGTGCGCGGGGAACCCCAAAGCGTGGACTTCGCATTGAAGTCCCCCGCCACTATGACCCGGCCAGTAGGGCATCGGCGGACGCATCCCTCCATATCGTGGAGCGTCCGCTCGAACCTGGCCAGGTCCCAGCTCGGAGGGGTGTACACGCCCACGACGGAGGTGGACCCCCAATGCACCGCCACAAAACCCACCCCGGCCTCACCACGAGTGCACGGGGGGGCCTGTGGCAGTGCCCGCCATGTGATAGCCGCGGAGCCACTGCGGTCCTTGGCCCAGCAGGGGTGGGCTGCTGGGACCCTGTAGGGCTCCGCGACTATCCCCAAACCACACCCGCGCTCTGCCATCGTGTGGATAAATAAATCCTGGGCAGCGCGGGCGTGGTTCAGATTCGCCTGGAGAACCCTTACGGACATTGATCTTCCGTGTAGTCCATCGGGTCCTCCGGCACCTCCCTCACCGTTGCCGCCAAAGCGGCCCCTCCTCCGATGTAGCCGGGTCCGAGTGGGGGCTCAGGCTCGTCCCGGGGGTCCACCCAACCCCCGGAACCCTCCCCCGTCGCGAACCCGACAAGCCACCCGAGAGCGGCGTCCGTCACGGCATTCGTGGCCGCGGCCTCCGCTCTCAGCTCGGCCGCCGCCGCCTCCGCTCCGCCAATGGCCCCCGCGATCTCCCCCTCTAGCGATCTTATGATCCTGAGGCTGAGATTCGCGGGTTCCACCCTTGTTACTCGGGGACCCGTGGGACGGGTCCCCGAGGCTACCGCCGCCGGCGCGAGAGCGCCCTCTGCGTCCGCCACCCCTGCCGAGGGAGCTTTGGGCTTTTTGCCCTTCACCTTTTTGGGGGCGGCGGTTGCACCTTTCCCTCCCCCCTTCCCACCGGAGTACGACTTGACCCCGATCCGGTGGTCGGAGGGGCGGCCAGCCCGCTCGCAGACCGCGCCTGTAACACTGGAGAGGGCGCTTGTCGAGCAGTTCGACTCGCGCCCTCACCCAGCCCACGCCGATGTGGCGCTCCTTCGCCACCACCTTCGCCGCCGCCAGCGGGCACCTCACAAAAAAGGTATTTAGCCCGTCGGGAGCCCGCCGCGGCGGCCCCACCGCGACGCTGGAGGGGGCCACTCCGCCCTTTTCGGCGAGTGCCTCCCTCAATTCTCCGTCCAGCACCGAATCGTCGAGTCCGCTGAGCCTCAACTCAGCAGACATCGACGGACGGCCGACGCGGACGCCCTCCTTGCCGGCCAGCAACGCCGACATCCTTTCGGCCAGGGCGTCCGCTTTTGCGCCGCTGTCCGGCCCCGCCACCTCGATGCTGAGGGCACCGGTGGCCGTCCTCCTAACATTGAAGGGGGGCTCAATCCCCAGCTCGGGGAGTCTTATGCTTTGCCTCACGAGCAACATTGACTCCCCGTAGCCGCCCTCCGGGCAGGTCAGGGTAACCGCTGCCGTTTTCGGCACTCTGCGTTTCAACCCCGACCCGCCCGGCCGTGGGGTCGTCGTAGCCCCCCCACCTCCGGCCCACCTCCGGGACGCGCCGCCGGTGCCCGGTCCGCTGGCCGCCGCTACCGCGGCCGCGGCCCGCTTCAAAGGAGGGAGCAGCACCCTTCCCTCCCCACTTCTCCTCACCCCACCGTCAGCCCCGCCGGCGACCGCCGCCGCGTACGACCTGACGGCCGCCCCGGCGGGGGGACGGGGCACGGACGCCGGCGGAGGAGGATCCCGGGGCTGCGGGCCCCCCCCGCCCGCCCCGGCGCCACCCCTCGCCCCCGCCCTCTGCGGGGGCCCTCTCGTCGCTCCGACCCCGCGGGAGCTGGCGCCCCCCTTCCGCCCCTTTCTCTTCCTCCTGGCGGGGACGGTCGTCCACTCGGCCCCCGCCGTGGAGGGTGGGGGCGGCGGCAACACTCCCCCCGCCCGCGCCGGCGTCGCGGGACCGGGTGCTGGGGCAATAACGCGTCCCAGCCTCCGGTCCACCTCTTCCGCCAGCCGGCACAGCTGCGCGGCCGCCATTCTTTCAAACTGCCGGAGCATTTGATCCCTCAGGTTCTCCATGACCTGAGGGATCGGCTCCGACAGCTCCGCCGCTCTGGCGGCGGCGGCCACCTCGCCTACCGCTGCGGCCTCTCGCCGGGGGGGTACAGCCCCCTCCAGCAAGGCCCGCCTCCCCTTAACGGGCGGCCTATACAAAGGGGGGAGCCCCTCTCTTGCGAGCTCCTCCCTGTGCCGCTCGTAGGAGCTCTCCTCCACGCCCACCTCCATGGGCTGTGGGGGAGGCTCCGTCAACTCCTCCGCCGAGGGTTGGGCGGTCGGGGCCTTGGGAGGCGGCTGGCCCTCCTCAGAGGATGAGGTGCATATCACCCTCACCCTCTTCCTCGCCGCTCTCTCCTGAGGGACCGACCCCCCTGCGGGGGACTCCCTCTCCTTCCTGAGTTGCTGCAGCTGGTTTTGCAACTCCAGCACCTGATTCTGCAGCAGCGCATGCAGCGCTTGCTGCTCCCTCAGCCGCTGGAGCTCTTTTTCTTGGGAGGAGATCTTCCCCCGCAGGTCCTCCAGCTCCGCGTCCCTCTCGTCCCTGGAGGCCGAGTCCGCCTGCCTTTGGGCCAGGTGCCCGACCGCGGCCGCGATATTCGCCGCGGCCCTATTCAACACCCCCTGCAGGGGGCCCTGGAGGTTGCCCGACTTGTCGACTACCCGGTCGATGTCGCGGACGTCCTCCAGGATGATCCCCGGCAGGGTCTCCAGCGGAGTGAGGCGGTACTCCTCCGTCGCCTTCCTCTCGAGGACCTTCCTGTTCCTTGACAGGTCTACGGGCGTCGATGCGTCTACGACGCCCCGGAAGTCCTCGAGAAGACCGGCGATTTCCCGCCTCTGCTCCTCGAGCCTCTTCACATAAAAGGCCCCCTCCGTGGGCTTACGGCCCCGCGTCTCTTCCGTCTTGGACGCCGGGGGGACCTCCTTGCCCCTCAACTGGAGGATCATCCTGTCCAGGGCCGCAACGTCCTCCTTGGCCCTGGAGAAGACGACCATCCCGCCCGCCTTTCTCTCCTTCTCACCCGTTGCGCCGGGTGAGCCGCTTCTCGAACCGGCGGACGTATCGCCGACCGGTTCGGCGGCGCTGGCCGCCTCTCTCGCCCGCCTCTCCTGCACACTCTTTGGCGCGGGCTTTTCCTTGAGAGACTTCGCGTTATCCGCGAGTCTCTCCACACTCACTTGGGGCTGGGAAACCCCGGACCTCTGTTCGACATTTTTGGAGACTGGTTTCTTTACCTGTGACATTTCATGTTTTTCTTACCTCCTAATATCTTAGTCTGTGTGCCTGTGTGTAAGTATGTGTGCGTGTACACGGACCCGCGAAGCCCCATCCCGGGGGATCCGGGATACCCAGGAACGTCGAACGCGCGAAGGACAGTGGCCTCGGCGGTGGCCCCCGCGAAGACGAGCACGGTCCCGTCCGGTCACCAACCGGCAGTACTCGCCCCCGCGAGATTATTCGCCCGCTGGTGGGGCAGCCAGGTCATGCTGGTTAGGCCGACCCGGGCCCCTGTACTATCGGGCGCCCAGGGAATGTCGAAACCGCTGTACCCTCTGCCACGACGCGCGCACGACAACCCGAGCCCCCGGAGGCCCCCGGCGGAAGCCCGCGGATCCGATTGTGAGTGTAATGTGTAGTGTGTGAGTGTGTGTGTATGGTTTGATTTCGGGGTTTTCTTTCCCCTAGGCCGGTTGCTAAAGAGCTGTCGAGCCCGGCCTGCCCGCCCCTCACCGCTGCCAAGGCAGCCGGACCGTCTGAGCCGCGAAGCGGCCCGGGCGGTCCATCGTCCCAGGTCGCCTGGCCCCGACCTCGGAATACGTCCGAGCGGCCCAGACGACCCTCCACCCCTCACGGACCAAGGGACCACGTCCCCGGCGTGCAGCCGCGAGTGTGGGTTCCTCCCCGCCCCTGATCCCGGACCACGTCCGAGACCCGGGACGAGAAGGGTAATCCCGCTCTCTTTCCCTGCCGGAGCACCGGCGTGCAATGAGTCCGAAGAGCGGGATCTTCCCCTCCCTCTCAGCGGGACGGCATCCCTGCCCGCTTCGAGACGGGGGTACCCCCTGCCCCAAACCCCACCCCGTGGCGCGGTGGAAGGAGCAAGCTCCCCCCTAACGGCCCCGGCCGGCCGGGCGTTTGTAGTCAGGGTCGCCATCCCCTACCGGCGATTGGAGCTGGATAACCGAGGTTATCCAGACTCCTAAGCGAGGTCGCCGGGCCCCCGGTTTTCTGTCTGGGTTTTCCTTCCCATAGGTCGGTTGGGAGAGCCAAGGCTGTCCCTCACGGCCCCGACCGGCCGGGCGATTTTTATAGAGGCCACCTACCTCGCGGGCCCCAGTGACTAACGTCTCTGGCGCCCCCCGGGCCCTCACCACGTGAGGGGTTCCGGTGCTGATGAGCTCGGGACCCCGGGCGTGCTACTACCCGTATCTATGAGGCCGCAAGCGGCCCCGTAGACCCCTGGGGTGTGTGTACTAGGTCTCAAACAGTGTGTTACTATCAACTCGCCGTGGAGAAAACCCTTGCGCAACTAACTCGCGAACGCGTTATCGTACGTTGACGCCGACTCGTCTGGAGTGGGTACCAGGTCCTGGTCATTGACCTCGCGTGAGTTTATCCTGGAGATTGTGTGTGGCTCATGCCTATTCGCGCGAATTCCTCGCCCGATTCTCGCGCGTCAAAATAAAATAGAAATCGTCATCATCGCTGGCGTGAGCCGAAACAAAACAAAACAAAAGGAGTGAATTGGGCGAAACAAAACGTAATGTAACCTTATCACTAACGTACTATGAATCTGACGCCGACTGGCGTTGCCTGATGGGCGTAAACTTACTACTAACCTATATACTACTATCCGGCCATCGGGCCTCTAAGCGAAATGAAATGAAAATAACATAATGCACTCATAACCGTGCTGTCGAGACTTACAAAAAACAACAAAGAAAAACTAGCTGAGATCCTAAGAAAGTAAGTCTTTTAATCCGGGTCGGATCCCGGTCCAACTCCCCGGCTCCCTATTCCCGACGGGGCTGGTCCAAGTCCAAGACACCCTCGCTGTCCGGACTTTGGAAGTCGTCGGACGGCTGGTCCACCTTGCCACTGGTGATTGGCACCCACACCACCGGCGTGTCCGCTGGGAGTACCGGCATCCCCGGGCCTCCATTGTGATGCTCTGGCGCTGGCTGCGCCTCGACCGGGATCATGGGCATGTCCCGCGGCTGGCCCCCCATCTCCGCTGGCACTCCGTCGTCCTGCCTGACGGCTGGCTCGGGCACCACCACTCGCTCCAAGATCACCCGTGGAGATTCCTTTATCGCCTGAGAAGCGTGCGGTCTCAAGGTCACGCGTGATACGACTCATTCATCATTACTACCGAAATATTAAAGATTCGTAAAAACACGGTCGCCACTCGATTTTACCCGTTAAATGGAGAAAGGTAAGTATACAACTAACCGTATCTGTCGACTAATTCCCCTTTTTCTTTGTTTCAGGTGCTCCGGACTGCTGCTGCTGCTGGCCGCTCTCACTCGTCGTCGCTGGATCTTCAACGTGGAAGCCGCTTCTACCAACGATGGATGGACCTCGCTCGCCTCGGATGGACCCACAGGATCGTCGCAGAATCTCAGGTAAGTATCGTATATCATAAGCTTGTATCGCAAGCGAAGTGCATTTACTCGCACTAGATTTCTTTATTTCGCAGGAATATCGTATTACGAGGTATCTCCCGCTTGGATGGTGACTCAGGACAGGTCACAGGATATCGTCGAATGAATTCTGACACTCAGGATATCACTTTATATAACAATGTATTTATTCATATAATTTTGAATAAACAGTCATTACATTTCGATTCACAGTGATTTTCTTTCACCCGCGGTGTCGCGTCGTGATCGATAGTTACAGTTCGCTCGTGGCGCATAAAATCGCGTAAACTCGGAATAAATCGTCCAACTATCCGCAACACGGGTATCATCGGTTGTCACGAGAATACACAGTATCCTCCCGTATGACTGTCCTTGGTTTCGTACACGGATGTCGAATTCGCAAAATTTTCACAAGTCTCGCACGTACACACACGATTCGCGAATAATTGTCGGATATCGCTCGGTGTGTCGGATCCGCGGTTGTATCGAGAGTCGTGTCATATTCACGCTCTCCCGTCAGTCTCCTATACTCGCTACGCGTATATCTCGCACAACTTTGCACTGTCGCGGAATTCTAATTAAAGATTCGCGGTTAACAGGATATCGCTCCTTACGCGGGATCACCGGTTGTTACGAGAGCTTATTTCGGATACGTGTTGTCGGTACCATCTCTCCCGATAGACTCCTCGATTGTAACGCCCATATCGCGCACAAATTTTATAAGTGTCGGAAATATCACTTATTTCACGACACATCGGATATCGCTCCGTTCGCGGGTCTCCCCGGTGGTTATGAGAATACGTATTAACGGCTTTACATCTCCCGGCGGACTAACCAGGATCAATTGCTCGCAACGGCGTACGTCCCCTCCTGGGGCGGTACCCCCACTCTTGTTATTCACATCGGACCATCGGCGATCACGTGATCGTCGTATGACGGTATACGCGTATCTGACAAACAACTTTTCGTAAACATGCAGGAATGCGATGGGATTATCGATCGCTGAAAATTAAATACGAAGATATACGCTTTTATACTTTTTCGTAAATTTATCTCGTTTTCGGAGATATACGTCTTGGCGTATATTTCTTTACAAAATACGACAGATCTCGCTCGCCTTTGACAATCCCGATGATGGCTACTCCCCGGGTATGCCAAAATGATGTTTTACAGGTGGAGTCGCGTGTGCTGGGAACTCCGAATATAGACATCGGATTCGGACGGGACTTCGATGTTAACGTAATTTGGCACCTCTTAATGCCCTTCGTGATAATTTTATTAACGTTGCACTCGTGTGCCAGGTTTTTCGGGCACACTGAACGGATCAAAGCGGGATCGCGATACTAGCGTTATTTGGCACCATATTATGCCCTTGGCGATAATTTTATTAACATTATACATGAGTGCCAGGTTTTTCGGGCACACCGATCAGATCGAAGCGGGATCGCGATATTAGGGTTCGCGATGGGCTGGAAAATGCATCCGTAGTGGTCCTCTCCCCGTAGATGGTCCGGACGTCGAACTTCCGGCACAGACGTCGTAGCTCGACGGGACTTGGTGCGTTGCACTTCTGGTGACCCTTAGAGACGTTCGCACACGGTTGTTACAGGGGAAGGTGTCCGTGCTGGGTGTTTCCGGCACCCAGGTCGGATTAGGGCGAAAGTCGCTAGTTAGGCTATTTAGAACCTCCGCAGACCATTCTCGATGGTCATTTGTTCATACAAGGTGTGTGCCAAGATTTTCCGGCACATGGTTCAAAATCATAATTAATCATTAATTATGCCTTAATTGGCATCTCAATAACACGTTGCTGACGTTAGTTTGCAACCGACAGCCGACCAGCGACAGCCGGCAGCATCGACCTCGTCTTCAGGGCAGCGCAGATTATCATCGGAAAGGCCGATTACACCATCCGGGCCCAAGATGGCGCGCACCGACCCCGTGTCAGGCCCAGTGGTGTGCCTGATAAAGATGGAGGGACCGTCTGGCGAGGTTGGGAAGCAGCCAACCCCGTCTCTGGACCAAACGGCGGACCATGCAGGTGGTACCAACCCCGTCACCGTGGACGGCCAATAGAGACATTTTGTGCATCGTCACAATTAAGTTTAGTATATACTTATTGCGTGTATGTGAATAGGCCATAAGCCATGTTTATGTTTATTTCGAGTAAAAATAAGTTGTTCCGAATATGTTGATTTATGTTATGATTGATTCGCGCAACAGATAGATACATATTAACGTTTATTTTCGTATTATGTTCACACGCGATATATTTTCTTTTGATTGAAAACTTGCGAATAGTGCAGTATAAGATATATACTAGCGAGCGAAATATACAATGACATTTAGTGAAATCCTGTTAGATGGATATAAATAAATATTGTTTATCAGGATTCGATACAAAATTGATAATCTTCCTTGCTTCCTTGATCGCTATTAAGTAACGTAACAACAGGCATTCGATAATAATAGATATTGCGTAATATGCGCCATGATAGAATGGCGCGCACCCAGATCCTTGTGCAAGCGTGTCCCAAAGCCGGACACATGCGGAGGATGTCCCAGGGCATTAGTGTAGCACGCACATGGTGACGCCATGGCGACCAGGTCGGCGCGCAACCAGGTACGTGCGCAACATCTTCCACAGGAACGACCTTCATGGTTGTGTCGAGGGGAGATCCATGGACATCAGGATGACCATCCCGGCCACGGCGGATGTGTGCGCATCTACCTACCTGCGCACAACATTCTTCGAGGAGAGAGCAGTCCCACGTCACCGGGGAAGTCCAACGAACACTCCGGTAACGATCCCGTCAACCTCCGGGTGCTGCGCACCCAGGTACTTGCGCACGACCTTCCACGGGGAAAGTCGTGTCCCGAGCGTTCAGGGGGGTCCCATGAACCGCCCCATATCGACCGCGTCGTTGGCGAAGCGACGCGCACCCAGGTAATTGCGCCAAGGTCAACCTCAAGGTCGACCGCATAGGATGCGTTAGGAGGCCCACGAGAGAACTCCTGATGAGAATAGATGCGTCAAATAAATGATGCGCACTCAGTTCGAGACGCAAAGGTCAAAAGGTCATACGCGACCGATAGTACGTACTCGGGTCCGTTCGTAGGTGACCCATATAAAAGTAGAATTAAATCTGACCAACGGTTCTCAAGCTGTATGCGCATACATTGTTTAAACAAATAGCCGATGTGCAGAATTGTTAGAACATCAGGGAGGAAGCATGGAAGGATACGATGTAATAAAAATCAATCATTAGAATAACGGTTATTTATTGCGTCAAAATTCGTGTGAACATATATAATTTATTGCAGGTAAATGTAAATGGAAATTTCGAGAACGATCAATAATACGTAGTCGAAAGAAAAAACGTTCTCGAACTTTCCATACCGACTTGTTTTCGCGTGATCGGAACGCGAGAACAATAGTAGCATGTGAGCCGCGTATGGCGGTAGGAAACAACTGCGCATGCGCGACGGTCGATCTCCGTCGGTGAGCGACGGCCATCAGGGTCTTTCGCCTGGGAGAGCTCGCGGTGTGCGGACATGTGCGTCTTTGCTCTCGTTATACAACCAGGACTGAACCCGCGTAACAACGCGTAAAAGTGCAAGTCATTAACAATTGCAAGTAATAAATAAAGTTACACATTGTAAAAGCAAAGGTCTTTCGCCTGAGAGAGCTCGCGGTGTGCGGACGTGTGCGTCTATGCTCTCGTTATACAACCAGGACTTAACCCGCGAAGCAACGCGTAAAATTGCGAGTAATAAACTCGTTAACAATTGCAAGTTACAAGTAAAGGGTCTTTTGCCTGGGAGAGCTCGCGGTGCGTCTATGCTCTCGTAATATGACCAGGACTTAACCCGCGAAGTAACGCGTAATATTGCAAATCACATAGTTGTTAATAATAACGCGAAGTGTTAACAATTAAAGTCGAATAGTAACGCGACGTAATAATCCAGCAAGTCATGGTGAACGCGTGTAACGGAAAGTTAATGCGTATAGCGATATTATGAATGAATGAAAGTGGATAAGTGTAGGATCACTAGCTTCCGTGAGTTCCTCCAAGATAGAAGGTCGCTATAATTTTCTGCGTGTCCGTAGTTATCCCTGTCCATGGTCTTCAGCGTCGACGATGCGTGTCACATGGATGGCCAAAAATGCCGGTCACGACGCTGTGTGTCGTGACGGCGACTCCACTTAGCATATGCACAGAACGTTATCTCAGGTAGAGATATACGACTGGCTATAGCATCCCCTGGAGTCCGTGCTTTTATATTTCTGTTGGCACGGTTGTGCGCTCTCGGGAAAGCATGTACGTCGGGTTATTGTTTTGCAGGCGTTATGTTTATTTGTGCGGTCGGCAGACCGCCACAATGCGCATATACGGCCGGCCAACGTGGCAGCGAGCGGCCATCTTAGAAATTGTATCGAGCGTTCCGAAATCGAGTGAACCGCGTGTTTATTGAATAAATATTCGATATTAAATAAAAGCAGAGCATTGTGAAAGTTTATTGAAGTGCGCCTTCCCGTGTGATCCTATCCTGAAAATAAAATTATTTCGATCGGTGATCTCTCGAAATCCTGTCCAACGACGTTGTTCCGGCGATCCAGTGACGGCGACGATCCAGAGCGGCAGCGAGGTCCATCCGACATCCGACAGGGAGCTGAAACATAAAGAAAAGGGAATTAGCGCCGACCTACTAAAGGTCTGTTCATATTATATCCTTCTCGGTAAATCGGAGTTAAACCGAGTGGCGATCGAATAATTTAATATTCGATGATACATGAGTGAGTCGTGGAATATCACCCTTCCGTGCGATCAGGTTAGCCAACGTAGATAAATCGAATACCTATTACGCTTTTCCATTCCGTCTAACGACGTACACCAAAGTGGCGATCGTGATAGGGCCACTCATACGCGAGCCCTAGATGAGACAATCGACTGTCACAATTAATATTAAATCAGATAACGCCTTAAATAACGAATTCAAAATGGCTACCATGACAGGACGGCACGTCTAAACATCTTATATCCGTCTAACGCCTCAAGTAACGACAGTATTAGGATTAATAAGAAGCGTAGGGTAAATTAAGGCGAAGAATCGTAGCTAACCTTGCAGCCGCCCACTTCGGGACGGCGGCAAGCAGCGGCCGAGCACGGTACGAGACCAACCGAGGGAATCACCACGGGGAATATAGGAGTACCACATGGGCACATCTTTGATCCTGGTGGACAAACGAGCTCCTGCCGCCTACTTCGGGGTGGCCGCGAGGAACGCCACAGGGATATCTCATGGATCCCGGTGGACGAGAGGCCCGTCTGGGCAGGCGATAGCTTGTAAGTTAGGCGCACGCGAAGCCCATAGATGGCGATTATTATGGCTCTTTTCTTTCGGTTAATATGACCACACGTTTTGTCTCGAAGTTATTTCGATTTCGCGTTACGAGGACAGGCCCACAAGTAGTATGTAAGATAAATATAGTTATAAGCCCATAAGGCACGGCCAGTTCGGCGGTTTTCTTACTTTACATTTATTATAAGTCGTGAGTCTGTTTATCTCACCCAGTTCACTGTTTACTTCTCGTTTGGCTCACGCTAACAATGAAATTACGTTTGATTTGACTTTAACTTTACGCGTGCGAGAATCGGGCGAAAAGTCGCGTAAATAGGCATGAACCACACACAATCTCCAGGATAAGCTCACGCGAGGTCAACGAATAGGACCTGGTACCCACTCCGGACGAGTCGGCGTCAACGTACGATAACGCGTTCGCTAAATAGCTGCACAGAGATTTCCTACACGGCGAGTTGACGGTAACGGATTTAGAGCAACCTAGTACACATCCCTAATAGGTCGGCGTCAAAGCGTGACATCGCGTACGAAAGATAGCTATAGGAAACTTATCTCCGAGAACCGATAGTTGTAACACATTGTTTGAGACCTAGTACACACCCCAGTGTAACCGTACAGAGGAGTGATGTTCCTCACACGTCGCTAATTTGTGTTCCCGACACGGTCGCCACTCGCGTTTTTACCATAAAACCGAGAAAGGATTATTGAATATATATTAAGAAATTCCCGACTTTTCGCACCCCCGCTGATTCCCCTTACTTTTTCTGTTTCAGGTTGCCACGCCACCGCTGGATCTAGGACCGCCGCTGGACCAAGCACCTCGGACCTCCTTCGGACTGCAGCTGTGCACCGCTGGCTATCTCCTTCAGGACCTTCGCTGGACCGCTTTTGGATCTCCCCGAACGGACGCAGGATCGCCGACAGGTAAGTATTAGGATCGGGTAAGTATATCGAATAATGAAGTTGACCGCACACGAATTTATTCAATTAATCGTACTTCTTTTAGCAAAATTGTAAAATATTATTTATTTTACTTTACTTTCAGATGATACAAATTCGTACTCGAGGGTCTTAAGATTTAACGCGTCTACCGCGAGATGTTCTACGCCGAGTTTCAATCTACCGCAATGTACTAGTTAGAGATCAAGTCGACTGTACTCTTCGGAGCTCGGGAGACGAATCCCCGAACCGTGGGCTCTGCTCCGGCTCCCGACTTCGGAGCTGGCTCCCCTCTCTCGCATAGGTACGCCCCTCCGCATTCGTATGCCGCGTGACGGTCGTCCGTTCACATATGGCGTACATCGCTTCCGCGTTCCTACGTGTTTGTCCGTCGAACCCCCGTCGTCGAGTTGTTCACGTGCTCGTTCAGACAAACAACTTTCCCCCAAACATGTGTTATCGCCCACCTTCTCGATCCTTCTACGCAGCGTTCTATTTCCAGATCTTTCTGTTTTAATATCTCATTAATTTATTTATCAATATTAATATTGGAAATACAACCCTGCGTTTACATGATACGATCGCCGGGCATCTCATCACAGATTATACAATAAAATAGATGCATCTCATTCGCACGCGTCCACGCTTGCTTGCACCCACACGTGGTATCGCTCGATTGCGACATCGATAGTTTTTTGCGTTACTGATCGACCCGATCGATCACTTTGACCGGTGGTCTTACCATGCTCACATTGCGCCGCGATCGGACCACGCTTACGTGGTGTTCCGCACACCATGGATCGCCCGTTTGCTTATCGCTTTGGTCGATCGGCTTAATTCACCCGTTATATATTTGCGCGACGTTATTTAGTCTTATTTAAAACGAAATTATTTTTTCCCGAATCGCCAGATGCTCGTATTCGCATACCATCCGTTACGTGGTTTACATTGCGCGCTTTCGCGTGGGTTTCGTACCGCTCGGTATGTATCCGACGCGTCTCTGCCATACACCCGGTGGCCAAGTTGAACCTTATCGACCGTGGTTCCGGTTCTGGCCGATCCGCGCTTCCGGCTCGCTGACCGCTGG
The DNA here is from genome assembly GCA_035220615.1 of Leptothorax acervorum. Lineage (NCBI taxonomy): Eukaryota > Metazoa > Arthropoda > Insecta > Hymenoptera > Formicidae > Leptothorax > Leptothorax acervorum. The sequence continues at coordinate 61,890 of JASTWQ010000372.1, forward strand.
TCACCTATTGTCGTTTGTCGCACCCTTAACGCGTTTCCACTCCTAATCCGCGAATCGGACCGCCAGTTCGCATAAGTCCCTAACCGCGCCTCCGTGGTATCGCCATCTCCGCCTCCGCGCATCCGACATGCGGTTTGTCGGTGGTTCGGCGTTGTTGGCGATGCCTGTAACACGTCCGCATCGGCATCTCATCGGTCTGCCTCCTGGTTCGCCCAAGTCGCTTACCACGCCCCATGGTATCGACATCTCGGGACCCGCGCCTCCGCCATGCCGACCAACGGTGGCATTGCCTTAGTGGCGATGCCTGCGACACCTTAGCATCGACATCCCGCCGATCGGTTCGGTGGTTGCCCTATTTTGTTAACCATGCCCTATGGTGACCCCATTTCGGATGGGGTGGGGTTCGCGCGCGCGCTCGTGGTCGATTTCGCATTTACACTCGCCAATACTTCCTATCCTCGGGATAGGCTAGGTTCGGAACAGCCGAATCCCGTTTTCGCTATCCACACCTCTCGCTGTGGACGCGCCTTTCATTCTATGAGATTACCTCTGCGTTACTTTTACCAATATGTATTTCTTTCGTAAACTGACCTTTCAGTTCTTTGTACAAACTTTTCCCGTTGAATCTAAATAAATATTCGTCCAAATTCTTAAACTTTGACTCGTTCTCTGGGTCTTAAATAAACTTTCAGTACAAAATAAATCAATGCTTTATGCCCATGGCACCGGGTTGTCATTTCCCGTTTATTAACCGTTGTCTGACACGAGAATCAACTTAACTGTTTTATTGTACCAATCCATGGTACCCCTGGAAGCTAGATACATAGCTTTTAACCATGTTTTATTCCCAACGGAAAATAAAATTAGACCATACCAACAAAGAAACTAAATACTAATTTTAATAATGTCTTACTTAATTCGCCCGTGATAATTAAACAAATGATAATTCGTACCTCCGCACGCCATAAATAGCTCTATATGTGGAAACTCTATTCCGACGTGGAAACAAAAGAACCGATCAATAAAAGAAATTAAATTATCAATTTTATAACCGCACGTAATATTACTAATTAATCTTAAGAACTATATTCCTAACGGGGACTAGAAGAGTGAACACAAAATATAACTAACCTAGGTTTCGCGCATCCGCACGCAATTAGGTAGAGTTAGAACTCCTGCTTTCCGAGTATATTGCTCGACACTCTCGAAGCGTCTTTAATTGCCGCAAGTATGTAGCTCTGCTGCCGCCGAGCGTCGCTTCCGTATTCTTCCGTCGCTGCTTCCGGCGTCTTGGTGACAGGCTTCTTTCCTGCCCGCTTCCTCGGTGGAATGAGCGGGTGGGAGAGCACTCGATCCTCCACTATCGCAGGCCCCTGATGCGCTTCGCGGGAGTCGGCACGATCGCAACCGTCGGTTGCAAACTCCCCATCAGCGGGGAATTGCGGTCGTCCGCCGATTCTCCGCTCGTGGCCTCAATCGGGGTCGACTGCCGCTGCTTCTTCAGCTGTCTCGTCTCGCGCCGTTTCTCCAGATGTTCCTCGTGCTCCAGATTATATATGGCCCGCGTCCTGCTTTTCGCCTGACAAGCTTCCACCCGATTGCCAGTCCTTTTAGTCGTAAGCACGACACTTTGCTCGTGCCTATACTGGACACGAAATTGGCTCGAGCACTTGCCGCCGGTGGTCGTCTGGCCGTCTTCCCGCTCGCTTTCAGGATCGCTCGACTCGCTTTCGCGAACCGAGCGCGTGTCCGGTATTGGCGCGGACTTCCTCCCTTGGCTTTCCGCGTCGTCGCCGCTATTTTCTCCCTCGCTTGCAGGGATGATCGCCCGCTCGTCCCTTTTCCCGCTGGAACCGGGTTGCGGTGACCGTGGTTCGCGCGGTGACCTTGAGTCGGCCCTCGTCGCCGTTTGCTTCTCGGATCTCGGTGTGTTTTGCTTATTTGCCGGCTTCTCCAGGCCAAACTCGTCCAGTTGTTCGGGCACGAATTTGGTTCCGGTGTACACCTGTGGGTCTCGTTCACCGAACAGGCCACTTTGTAGATCGCACTGGACCCCCATACTATACGCCAATCGTTGTGATAGTGGTGTTGTCGCCGCTGGAATGTCGCCTAAGATGTGTTCCGGCGTCCCCGGCACCTTATCGTTATTGTTGGCGTCGGCCTCGGGTGTGTCCTCTTGGCCACTGGTCACTTGCGTCGTTACGTTGACCACTTCACCGTCCACGTCGATGGTAACGCGGAACGGCACTTTGTTCTACTCGTCTGCATATCTCGCGGAGATGGCCACCATGGCGTTCGCCCGTATTGTATTGTCCAGTGGGTCGTGCACATCCACGTTGACGCATCGCCCGAAATGCTGACCTTTTAATTTTTCGAGGTTTAGGATTGCCTGGATCATGTTCTGGCTCTCCACTGCCTCTTGTCGCAACAGTTCATGGTTGGTCACATACGGATCATCCGGCAAATTTTCCGCATATTCTTCGGCCAAATGCAGCATTTGGTCGATTCGAAGACGCTGCTCGACTGCCACGGTATTGCTCCGAATTTTTCGTTGCACCGCCTCACGTCGCTCGCGATTCCTAAATACTCGTCGCTCCATTTTATTCGCGATATTCCGCTTGCTCCGGAACGCGTATTCGCGGTTCGACGGCTTGCGATCGACTGGCTTGCTCCTTCGGTCGCGCGTCGTGGCTGTGGCCTTGGCGTGCCTCGCGAGTTGTTTACGTTTCGCGCTCCGAATTTTTTTGCATACCGCGTGTCTCAAATGTTTTGCATTTCTCACCGCTGCTATACGATCGGTTGTTACGCACTTTATTTTCGCGATCGCGCGCACTTTGGCCCGCCACTTAATCGTTTTCGGATTCCGTGGTGCTCGGAATATTCGGACTTGTCGCGCACTCGCGTTACCGCTCCCCGTCATTGCCGAACCGTGGGCAATGATTTGTTCATTCAGTCCGATATTTTGCACATAATTAAACGTTAATTCTTGTTTAATCGACATTGTTATTAATTCTTTTCTTTTATTTTTTAGGTCTCCGTTGGATCGGATTTCCTCTCCTTGTATGGATTCTTCATCGTCGCCGTGGGCTGGGACCCCCCATGGATTCTTCATTGTCGCCGTGGGCTGGACCCCCCATGGATTCTTCATCGTCGCCGTGGGCTGGACCCCCCATGGATCCTTCATCGTCGCCGTGGGCTGGACCTCCCATTTCTTCGGGGATGGGATCCTCGTCGCCATTGTCGTTTTCGTCGTGGGATTCGCTCATGTGTTCGCTCACCGGGGTAAGTACGCCATTTTTTCTGGTTGTTTTAATATAAATTTTTCCTTCTTGTCTTAGGCTGCTATGTATCCTGACTCCTTGACAGAAATCTTCATAGTCAACTGTGGATGCGTCGCTATCATTTTCGTCCACCCACATTGCGTTTAGGTAAGATTCACTTGGATCGTCTGAGTCAGAGATTTCAATGACGTCGTCTTGCGGTTGGTTGTCCTCTCCTCCTTCTTCTTCGTCGTCGTCGTCGGATGGTTGCAATAGACGGGCCAAAACCGCTCTTCAATGCTCCCGTCGTATGCTCCTATCGCTGTTGGATTCGAACTCGGTTGAATCGTTGATTTCCCCGATGTCGTCGTTTGGCTCCTGCTCGTTTCTCGCATTCACGTCACCTGATGATTGTATTTCAATTATTTGGTCCGCCGATCGCGATTGGTTAGTCGATCGGTCAATTTCGTACGCTGGTTCTTCGTCCGTGTCGCTGTACGCTTCGGATGGTGCGTAGCCCGCACCGTCGATCTCGCGGTCCGCCGAAATACTGCTCCGGTTTTCCGCCTCGTTGTCGCTTAGAGCCTCGATGTCCCCACCATCGTCGTCATTGTTCCCCGTCTCTTCGTCACCTCCGTGGTTGTCCTCGCCTTCGTCGCTGTGTCGACCAGTGCCGTACCTTTCCGTGTGGTCTTCTTCTCCCTCACTGTCGGACTGCGTCTGGTCTCCGGGCTCCCCGTCATTTTCGACTTGGTCCGGTTCTTCGCGTCGTTCGTCCTCGTCGTCGTCGGCCTCCACCTCTCGTAATCTCGCTACGCGATGTGGCTTTATTTGTCTCGCGTTAAATACCCCGATGGTTTGGCCATCGAGATCCTCAACGAGGTACGCGTTTGGTCGTACGATTTGCTGTATCCGATACGGCCCCTCGTATACCAGGTGTATCTTTCTTGCTACTCTCCGACTGACGTCCGATCTGCGATGAAGTTTTACCCAGATTTCTTGTCCTTCATTATTCGTGGTTGTCCCATGTTTGTCGGCTTGGATCTTTCGTCTTCGCGCCGCTTCCGCGAGTCGTTGTCTCGCTTGCTCCACCTTGTCGGCCCATGGTCGCTCGTTCTCCGGATCTTCTCGAGGAATCAGCGCGGGATCTATCGCGCTCAAATGTGCGTTATGACCGTTATTTAGCTCCACCGGTGTGAAGCCGTGTGACGCGTGCCGCGTGTGATTAATCACCTCCTCCGCACGGTCAATAATTTTATACCACGCATGGTGCCGCTGGCTAGCGTACGTACGTATTATACGGCCTATCTCTCGCATTACGCGCTCGACTGGATTCGATTGGGGATTGTACGTCGACGTTCGCCTAATCGCGAAACCTTTTTCGTTGGCGAATTCTCGCCATCGCTTGGTCAAGAATTGGCCTTCGTTATCGGTTAATATCGCCTGTGGTATGCCTATTTCGCGAAAGAATCGATCTTCCAAATTTTGAATAATAGTATCGCGTCGTTTGTCCTTTATTGGAAATAAACGTGTGAATTTGGAAAATTGATCCATGATCACTAAAATATATTTATATCCGTGGTGCGTAGCCGGTAGTGGACCGAGTATGTCTAATGACAACGTTTTTCCGGGCGCTTCCGGTAATCGATAATATTCGGTTCCAACTGTCGGTCGCGTGTAATATTTAGTCGCCTGGCAAGTTTCACAGGAGGCTACTACGTCGCGGGAAATACGCTCGAAGTTCGACCCGTCGAAATAGCGCTTTAGGAAGTCGCAAATTTTATCCGTGCCGAAGTGTATCAACAATTGATGAATCTCTCGCGTGATTCGCCATGTCACTTTGCGCGGTAATACTATTCTTTTTCCCTTTTCGCGCTTAATTCGAACAAGTCCGTCACGCTCGTATACGATTTCCGGATGATTTTCCATCGCTTCGCGTAACGTTTCCTCGGCGTTTTGCGCTTCTCTAATTACGCCTATCCACGCACGCGTATCATTTCCCTGATTCACGTCACGTATCAGCGCGAATCTTTTAATCTCTTCTTTAGTCGCTTCGGCGCTCGTGGCTTTTCGCGATAGTGCGTCCGCGATTTCATTTTCGCGTCCGGGCAAATGTATTATTTCCAGGTCAAACTCCTGCAAGAACGCGAACCAACGTGCGATCCTACTATTATTTTGTACGCAGGTACTGAGGAATTTCAGTGCTTGGTGGTCAGTATGTACGCGCACGTGTCGGCCGAGCAACAACGTGTGCCATTTTCTGAGCGCCCATACGAGTGCTAGGCATTCGAGTTCGATAATGGTATAATTAACCTCGGCCCCCTTGAGACTTCGACTTGCATACCCGACCGTTTGTCGCGTTTCCTCATCCGCATTTGGTTCATACTGATATAACCTCGCGCCCAGACCCGTTCGCGCCGCGTCCACGTAAATGCCATATTTCGCGTCCGGCCTGAACAGATATAAATCTGGCGCTTCGCGGAATGCTTGTTTAATGTCATTAAACGCGCTCTGTTGCTCTGCTGTCCACTCAAATTTCCGACCTTTTCTCAGCAATTCCTCCAACGGTTTTGTCAATCGCACCAAGTTTTTTATAAATCTACGGTCCCAATTTACGAGCCCTAAAAACGATTGAATCTGTTTCTTATTACGCGGTCTCTCGAAATTAGCGATCGCTTGTCGAGTTTCTTGATTGATCTCCGCCTTGATTTCGTTGAACGTATGCCCCAGGAATTTTATTTCCTCGCGCAAAAATTCACATTTGTCGGGATTGTCGGAATCCGGCTTTTTCTAATTTCGACAACACCCATTCGAGATGTATCAAGTGTTCCTCTAACGAATGCGATGCTATAAGCACATCATCGAGATAGACCAATAGAAAATCTTGATCGCCCAATGCCTCGTGCATCGCTCGTGTAAACGACGCCCCTGACGTCTTTAGGCCAAATGGCATTCGCTGAAACACATACGTTTGTCCATCGAACAGAAATCCGGCGTATTTCACGGAGTCGGCCGTGAGTGGTATTTGCCAGAAGGCATGGCTCACATCTAGCGTGGAAAAGAATTTTTTTTTTCCAATGCGTCGAAATATCTCCTCGATGGTTGGTGGTTGGGCATGATCGTTCGCCATTTGCTTATTTATCTCCCGAGCGTCCAGACATAATCGAACATCTCCGTTTTTCTTTATTACCACCACCAGTGGATTGACAAACTGCGTTGCTTGTTTTTTCACTATACCCTTTTGCTCGAGCTCCTTGATATACCTTCTAACACGATTCATATGGATTTCCGGGATCGGATAGGTTTTCTTTTTGTATGGGCGTGTCACATTCATTTCAATGCGATGTTCGTAATGGTTGACTTTACCAATTTCGCCGTTAAATAATTCCGTATGTTTGTCCAGGATCCGTTGTAGCTCCTCCATTGCGCTTTCGCGTGTTATCGCGTTCATACGCATGATGGGATCGATTTTTTTTGGAAAACACGTCAATTTCGTTGTCGCACGCCAATATTAACCGGTATTTAACGAGGAAATCTATTCCCAATACTATCTCATACGCCAGGTTATCCACGATAAAAAATTCATGTGTGTAGCGTTCGTTACGGTATTGAAATTCGAGTCTCACCTTGCTAGTAATGGTGGATCCCTTTTCGGAAAAGGCTCCTCTCAACGTGAATTTCTTTATCGGTAATAGCTTCATCTCCTCGTCCGATTCGCGTAATTGTTCGTAGAACGCACGCGTCATCGCCGTTACTTGCGCTCCGGTATCGATAAGCGCTCGTGTGCAACATTTACCAAATTTCATGTCGATCATCGGCACCTCCGCCTGATCGGTTCGTTTGGCTTGCTCTCTCGCCATATCGTGATCGAGTTCTCGGACGATCTCGCGTGTCCGTATGATGTTCACCAGATCATCGATTTGCTCGTTTGGTGTCTCGTCTGCGGATAGCGTTCCGTGTTTTTCACTTTCGTTACGTGTTATCACGCAACAAGTTTTCTCGTCCGCGCTATCCGGAACGTACTCGCTCGACTCGCTCGCTTCACTTCTATCGTCATCATCATCTTTATTTCTCGATCGATCATCGTGATGACCCACGGCCGTTATCGCCGCTAACTTTCGTCCGCGATGGTACGTATTGTCCGTATTTTTTGCATACGTCGATCTATTCGTTCCACGTTCGCGCTTTGCATCAGTCTCGCGTTCGCGCGTGTAACGCGTAATCTTTGGTTTGGCGTTTTCGTCGCCGCTATCCGGTAACTCGACGATGTCGACCTCGCCTTTGCGTCGCGCCTTCGGCGAGTCCGTTTTCCGCCATTCCGACGTTTTTTTGTACGACGATTGCCCTTGGCTCGCCGTGTCGCGTCTGGCTGAATTGTTGTAACGTCCTTCCGCTTTTCGGTCGCTCACGCTTCCGCGATTAGTCGTTTTCCCTCGTTCGGCTACCCTAGCGTTATCTCTACGGCCATACGATTGCCTATCGTTTCCGCTAATATTGTTCGCGCGTCGCGCCTCTCCGCGCAACTTTCGCGTTTCCTTTTCGTTTTCGATCGTGTCCAACATTCCTATCATATCGTTTACGGATTTGACCACGGATGGTCTCAATTCTCGCGCCACTTCTACGTCGAAGTGTTCGCGTACGGTTTGCACGATTTCTTCATCCGTCATCGGTGGCAATAAGGTTTTTGCTTGGCGCGCCACGCCCAAAGCGTACTCCGCCATCGACATTTGTTCCTCGTTTGCCCGATACTTGCCGAAATACACGCGCTGCCTGAACCGCATTTGGGCTTGGCATCCCCAATACGTCTGCGCAAACAGCCGTTTTATCTCCGCAATATCGTCAGCCTGCTGCAACTCGAACCATTGGCTCGCAGCTCCGCGCATACAACGCCCGAAATAATGTAATTGTTCGTCTTCCGGGACGTTTTCGTACAACGCTAACTTCTCGAATTTTTGTAGAAATCTCATGGGATTTTGCTTGTCACTTTTACCGCGGTATGTTAGTTCGTCAAAAGGGTTTTTTATCCACCCTCCGCGTGGAAGTCTCACTCGAAGCGGTATCATCTCTAACGGCATTTCGCGTCGCGCGGGTTCATCGTCGAAGGTACGGGAATCTATTTTTGGTTCGGACCTTTCACCGTCCGATAGCTCGCGTCTGCTCCGATTGTTCTCGATAAACTCGCGATTTTCGTGCGCCTCTTTTTTCAATTGCTTCAATTCTAGCTCCATTGCCTGCATCCTTCCTAATAATTCAGCGTTTTGTTGCTCTAATGCATTTTCATTGATCGCGTTACGCGCTGGGTCGTTACTCAGGTTTAACGCCTGGTTAGCCCCGTTGTTATCGGTAACTAGCAATCTATTATTTTCCGTCGACATTTCGTTTTGGTTATCGCGATTTGTAACGCCCCTATTCAAGCTATCACTCGCGTTCACGTTTGCCGCCGTATCAACGGTCGGCTCTGGTGGTCCGTGTGACCTTGTATGTACCCCTCTTGGAGAATGCTCCAAATTTGGCATCCCCGATGCGGATTTCGATCTCGCACCTCTGCCACGTCTCGGTGTTTTCGGCCCCGTTTTGCCGTTTATTCGCACGTCCTTGACTCGTTTTTCCGCAATCGACTCCTTTCCGCGGCGCCCGTACCGTCCGTACGTCTTTATGGCCGCGTTGGTTTTCGATCGTGCGCGCCTTTTCTAATTTCGGCGTTACGATCACGCGTCCCCTTTTCACGCACGTTGTTTCGACGTACGCGCGTCTCGCTATGTCGTCGCGATCACGTAGTCCTCAGAACGATTTACCGTAAATAGTTATACTCTCCGTTTGACCTATACGGCTCACCCGATATGTGAAACTTATTCTTTCGCTTGTCGCGATTTATGCCTCACCCGGTATATTTCGCCTTCGGTCCCTTTATGCCCGACAGCCGTATACCACGTATAACGGATGTCCAAATTCTTTCTTCGCGCTTAGTGCCGATTCGCGTGGAATATCCGTACCCTTGTTAACGCGATTCTTTAATCGTCACGATAATTTTATTCCGCAACTTCGCGTTGTGTGTATGGCGCACGTTGTTGCAATATTCCCTACACGCGTGCTATCGAATGCACCAATTTTTGCGCTACGACTCACCCTTTCTTTACCACAGTACTTCTGAATTTCGCGCACCGTTTTGTAATACGACCTGTAAGTGACTCTGTGCTTAAGGCCCGGTGGACAACGTCGTACGTTCTCCACGCGATTTATTAATATCGCGATTTTCGCGACTTCGCGTCTTTTATCGCACGTTGTTTTACGTTCCCACCTTGACTCTCACTTCGCACGCACAACCTCGGTCTTTCGTATTCTATCGAACGGATTTCGCGTTTTCGCGTTTTTTGCAAGAAACCCTGGTTTCTTTGCACGCTATTATTTTCGAACGGTTTCGCTCGCACACTGCGATTCGCACGCAATTCGATTACGCGTGTCCTGTCACGGTCGCCAGGTTTTACGGGTTTAAGCCCTGCCGTGCGCCAGGCAAGCAATCGGTGCGTTTTTTAGACGCTACGTCTCCGAGACTACAGGGTCACGCCCTATCGTTACGCACGCCTCGCCGCGATTGAACAACCCCGTCGAATCCAATCTTTACACTGTAACCGTACAGAGGAGTGATGTTCCTCACACGTCGCTAATTTGTGTTCCCGACACGGTCGCCACTCGCGTTTTTACCATAAAACCGAGAAAGGATTATTGAATATATATTAAGAAATTCCCGACTTTTCGCACCCCCGCTTATTCCCCTTACTTTTTCTGTTTCAGGTTGCCACGCCACCGCTGGATCTAGGACCGCCGCTGGACCAAGCACCTCGGACCTCCTTCGGACTGCAGCTGTGCACCGCTGGCTATCTCCTTCAGGACCTTCGCTGGACCGCTTTTGGATCTCCCCGAACGGACGTAGGATCGCCGACAGGTAAGTATTAGGATCGGGTAAGTATATCGGATAATGAAGTTGACCGCACACGAATTTATTCAATTAATCGTACTTCTTTTAGCAAAATTGTAAAATATTATTTATTTTACTTTACTTTCAGATGATACAAATTCGTACTCGAGGGTCTTAAGATTTAACGCGTCTACCGCGGGATGTTCTACGCCGAGTTTCAATCTACCGCAATGTACTAGTTAGAGATCAAGTCGACTGTACTCTTCGGAGCTCGGGAGACGAATCCCCGAACCGTGGGCTCTGCTCCGGCTCCCGACTTCGGAGCTGGCTCCCCTCTCTCGCATAGGTACGCCCCTCCGCATTCGTATGCCGCGTGACGGTCGTCCGTTCACATATGGCGTACATCGCTTCCGCGTTCCTACGTGTTTGTCCGTCGAACCCCCGTCGTCGAGTTGTTCACGTGCTCGTTCAGACAAACAACTTTCCCCCAAACATGTGTTATCGCCAACCTTCTCGATCCTTCTACGCAGCGTTCTATTTCCAGATCTTTCTGTTTTAATATCACATTAATTTATTTATCAATATTAATATTGGAAATACAACCCTGCGTTTACATGATACGATCGCCGGGCATCTCATCACAGATTATACAATAAAATAGATGCATCTCATTTGCACGCGTCCACGCTTGCTTGCACCCACACGTGGTATCGCTCGATTGCGACATCGATAGTTTTTTGCGTTACTGATCGACCCGATCGATCACTTTGACCGGTGGTCTTACCATGCTCACATTGCGCCGCGATCGGACCACGCTTACGTGGTGTTCCGCACACCATGGATCGCCCGTTTGCTTATCGCTTTGGTCGATCGGCTTGATTCACCCGTTATATATTTGCGCGACGTTATTTAGTCTTATTTAAAGCGAAATTATTTTTTCCCGAATCGCCAGATGCCCGTATTCGCATACCATCCGTTACGTGGTTTAAATTGCGCGCTTTCGCGTGGGTTTCGTACCACTCGGTATGTATCCGACGCGTCTCTGCCATACACCCGGTGGCCAAGTTGAACCTTATCGACCGTGGTTCCGGTTCTGGCCGATCCGCGTTTCCGGCTCGCTGACCGCTGGTCACCTATTGTCGTTTGTCGCACCCTTAAAGCCCGTGTCAGACTACGCATTGCGGACGCGGATCGGATTGAGATTGCGGATCGCGGATCAGAATTCAGCCAATCAGGTTGAGGCAGCTTCGGATCCGGATTGCAAGTCGATAGATAGGCGACTCTCTATTTTCGTGATCCTTAATCCGCGATCCGAGCCAATAAAGTGCAGAGTTTCAGTCACGTGACTCGTTGTTTATGCACAAGCAGAATCATCGTCTGTTCAATGGGTCCAAAAAGTAATATTTTTACAAAAGATATTGAGTGCACAATGATTGAATTAATAAAACAACGTCCTTTGTTATGGGACACAACTGTAGAACAATATCGTCGAACAGATTTAAAGCGAATGCACTGGGATCAAATAGCGGAAGCTCTAGGTCCCAACTTTACAGGTATATCAGGTTTATTTATTTCATTTTCTTATTTCATTATTGTTTTGTAAATGATAATACGAACAGTTAGATTACTAAGTTTGAAAAAAACAGTTGTGTAAAAATGTATATCACAATAATTAGTTATTGAATATGGAGTCACGATGTTGAGGTTATGTACAAATCATTTTGTCAAAAAATTTTTTTAATTTTATTCTTTTAGGAGATATGGTTCACAAACGGTTTCAAAATATGGAAAGCACTTTCCGTGCAAATGAGAGGAAGATAAGAGAATCGAAAGCTCGTTGTAGTGGGAAAGGAACAGATGAGATGTACAAACCAAAATGGGAATATTATGATTTGCTCTTGTTTTTAAAAAGAACTTGCACACAAACTGATAGTATTGATAATATAAATCTTTCCTTACAAAGTCATATTCCTGTAGCCAGGGGCGAGACGAATCGTTCACCTGTTTCTCATCCTTGTAGCGATGTGCAAAATTCATCAAGAATTACAAATATTTATTACGATGAAAACATGGAAGTAAGTGTAAAACTTTCATCTTTATGCTATTCTGTTAAATTGTTTTCTATTATTTCATTAATTTAATTAATGAATAATGATGATATATAATGTATATAATAATAATAAATACTATAATAATAATGAATGTTAATTTTTATAAATATTGTTCAATGTATTTTTATTTTTTTAGCAATTCATGATTATTCCATCTGATGTATCTGAAGCTGACAATACAACAAATACAAACAATGATAAAACATCATCATCTGTACGTTCTGAATCATGTATCTCACCAGAACCTAGCTTTATTTCGAACTCAACTTCAAATGCGACTATATGCAGCAGTGCCAGCCAGTGCCAAACAGCAATAAATGATACATCACGTTTTTCAATGGTTACTTCTCCACCCGGATCTGTATCTGCTCCATTGAATATTAAACATGCTACTGAGAAATCATTATATGTGAAACGAGGAAGTTCAAAAAAGTCTACAGTACTGCAAGACGCTGTGAATACTATAAAATATATGGCTCAAGAAAATGTGCCTCCTCCAAACATGGATAGATTTGACATGCTTGGTGCATACATTGCATCTAGACTTCGATCAATGACTTCTACGGATCAAGCGCGCTATGAAAAGGAGATCCTAAAAGTGTTGACTGACTCAACAATATAAGCAGTAATTTGGTACCTTGCTAATGATAAACATATAATACTCTTGTCATATACTATGTGATCAGCGCTTGTGATATTAATTTAATATCTATATTAAAGTTGTGTTTAGATAGACATATTTATTTGTAATAAATAATTATGTTTGGTTGAAAAAAATTTTCATATAACAGAAATTTATATTGCTTTAAAGCTTATACTTGGTTAGTTGATTTTTATTTTTATATTATATTATAAATTTTTATTTATACCTTTTGTTGCCAAAGAGAAAAGATTATATGTTCATATATTATATTACATTAGCTGCGTTCGAAAACATCACCAAATGTTAAACAAGGAAAAATGATACATGAGAGATCTCAGATGATGTTTCCGAACGCATTCATTGTAATAACAGAGGATTAACTATTTCATACATTAACCTACATTCATAACAATGTGATTTTATATAACTGTCTCAGTAATGTATTCTAGTATTGTAGTATGTATTTATGTATTTCTAGAAACGTTAAATATTGTTAAAGGTCAAAGCTATTTGTGTTCAATTATTTTATTTTTTAAATATTATTTTATTTGTGTTTAATCTACGTTGGTGGATTCAGATATTAAACTTTTATTGTATTAGCAATAAGAATCTTACTAAAACTGTACTAGCAATAAGAGATGAATAAAATAATGAACAAATATATTTAATTTCTTAAAGCAGAGGAACGTACATATTTCAAAACTTGTTTATAACACTTTACTGAACCATTTTCTCTTGCCACGGAACTGCACCAACAGTATTAAAATAATTACACCACCTATCTCTAAGTGCAATTGCTTGATTTGAATGACGATTGCCACCTTGGTGAGCTAAATTTATCATGCCTCTTGCATTTTCGGCTCTCCAATCCCCATGATAAAATTCACCTGAGACTTCATCTTCTCTATCAATAAAGGAAGGTGGTGTATACATAGCTCGTCCAATAGACTGGCTTCTTAGCATGTTATGCAAACAACATGTAGCTAAAATAATTTTAGATGCGTCATCGGGATCATAGCGCATTGCGGATCGAAAAATTTGGAAACGAGCAGCCAACACACCAAAAGCATTTTCCGAACAACGTCGAGCTCTAGATAATCTGCAACGCACGATTAAACAAGTATTTCAGTACTTGTAGCTTTTGACATAAAATTTAAAAAAATAGTATGAATAGTTTACATACCTATAATTATATATTCTTCTGCTTTTCATCCCACTACATTGAGGTCCTGGATACGGTATTAATAGTTTCTCTGACAATGGGAAACCTTCATCTCCAATAATTACAAAGGGAAACTTATCTTGTGTAAATGGCAATGGAGCAGGAGGAGGAATGTGCAGAGTACCACTAACTAAATGATTTTTTAGAGAGCACTTGTTCCAAAGGCCAGAGTCACTAACTCTGCCATTAGTCCCCACATCAACATAAATAAAACGTAATTGAGCATCCACCAAGGCTAATAATACTACACTGTAATCTCCTTTATAATTGTAAAACATAGATCCAGATTGTAAAGGAGGATCAATAACGCAATGCTTTCCATCCATTGCTCCAATTACATGATGAAAATTCCATTGCTGTCCAAAATCATTGCTAACCACACACCATTCATCCTCAGTTTGGGGAAAGCGAAGAAACTCTTCTTTTAAAACTATAATTATTGCTCTTGTTACCTCTTTTACAATGTTTGAAATGGTACTTCTACCAAGTCTGAATGTGAGAGCTAACGATTCTTGAGTTTCTCCTTTACAATGACATACGAAATAAAGATTTAGTTACAAAAAATACTATTATTAATCGATTTGGTTTTTTACCTGTTGCTAAATGTCGCAAAGTAACTGATAACCTCTCACTAGGTGGAATGCTTTCCCGTAGATGAGTATTTTGCTTTCTAATTAGAGGAGTAACTTTTTTCAAGAGAAATTCAAAAGTGTCTGCATCCATTCTGAGACATCTAAATAATCAAATTTCTTTAAAATAAAACTTTGAAGTATAAAAAATTCAAAAGAAATGTTACCTGACTACCAAGATTATTGGTAGTCGGATTATTGGTAATAAAAATTGTCGTTATTGTTACAAATTTTAAGTTTTCCTTTTAAGTTGTAAGTTTTTCAATTTATAACAAACCTTCTGAACCGATTAGGGTCTTCCAATGAGAGTTCCAGAAAAAGATTATGGTGCAAACCTTTTTCTTTTCTTCTTAATATCCACTTATGAACCCATTTACTCCGCTGCTCACACGATTCGTACTCAGCCATTATTAATAACAATAGACATGAACATAAATTTCTTTTTTTTATATATCGATTATAATTGTAACTTTGTAAATTAAACATTCTCACAGCAAACGAGTAAATGCGCACACTGCAAACTGAATCCGTAGTGTGAACAAGGAATCCAAATTCGATGATCCGCAATCTCAATCCGATCCGCGTCCGCAATGCGTAGTCTGACACGGGCTTAACGCGTTTCCACTCCTAATCCGCGAATCGGACCGCTAGTTCGCATAAGTCCCTAACCGCGCCTCCGTGGTATCGCCATCTCCGCCTCCGCGCATCCGACATGCGGTTTGTCGGTGGTTCGGCGTTGTTGGCGATTCCTGTAACACGTCCGCATCGGCATCTCATCGGTCTGCCTCCTGGTTCGCCCAAGTCGCTTACCATGCCCCATGGTATCGACATCTCGGGACCCGCGCCTCCGCCATGCCGACACACGGTGGCATTGCCTTAGTGGCGATGCCTGCGACACCTTAGCATTGACATCCCGCCGATCGGTTCGGTGGTTGCCCTAATTTGTTAACCATGCCCTATGGTAACCCCATTTCGGATGGGGTGGGGTTCGCGCGCGCGCTCGTAGTCGATTTCGCATTTACACTCGCCAATACTTCCTATCCTCGGGATAGGCTAGGTTCGGAACAGCCGAATCCCGTTTTCGCTATCCACACCTCTCGCTGTGGACGCGCCTTTAATTCTATGAGATTACCTCTGCGTTACTTTTACCAATATGTATTTCTTTCGTAAACTGACCTTTCAGTTCTTCGTACAAACTTTTCCCGTTGAATCTAAATAAATATTCGTCCAAATTCTTAAACTTTGACTCGTTCTCTGGGTCTTAAATAAACTTTCAGTACAAAATAAATCAATGCTTTATGCCCATGACACCGGGTTGTCATTTCCCGTTTATTAACCGTTGTTTGACACGAGAATCAACTTAACTGTTTTATTGTACCAATCCATGGTACCCCTGGAAGCTAGATACATAGCTTTTAACCGTGTTTTATTCCCAACGGAAAATAAAATTAGACCATACCAACAAAGAAACTAAATACTAATTTTAATAATGTCTTATTTATTTCGCCCGTGATAATTAAACAAATGATAATTCGTACCTCCGCACGCCATAAATAGCTCTATATGTGGAAACTCTATTCCGACGTTGTGCACTCGCGACCGGGTATCGTTCGTTGAGCGCGGTGGGCTGGTATAGCCTTGTAAGAAGACCCGGCAGTCAAGGTAATTAGGATCGGTAGGATCGAGAAAACGACGTTTATTCGGATGTGCTGTAAGTAATGAGCGCGGTGGGCTGGTATAGCCTTGTAAGAAGACCCGGCAGTCAAGGTAATTAGGATCGGTAGGATCGAGAAAACGACGTTTATTCGGATGTGCTGTATATTGGTATCGACTTTTATTCTTTCGTTACAACGGTACAAAGGCTTCTGAGCGCGAGCGGTATGTCAGCTGAATTTCGGAGCGGTCGCTAGAACGCGCGAGGAAGGGGAAGATAGTTCGAGAAATAACGCGATTATTTTCGAGAAACGGAGCTGGCTTTCGTGGAAATTCGGGGGAACTCCAGGCGCTGACAAGGTCTCGCGCGTAAACAAGTGAAACGACAACACGGCGAGGAATGCGGGTCGATGATCGCAATTTAACATATGAGATGTTTCGCGATTCCCGAACATACCGCCCGCCTCGAATATTTATATTCGAAACGAGAATTAACACACAGTAATGTGCCGCATAATGTAAAATATAATACAGTTGTTGAATACGTGGATATATGGATACAAAAAAACTTAAATCTAAAGAACAGCGGAATCTTAAGTCTAAAGAAAATCTTACATTTAGCGAAATCTTAAATCTAATTGCGTTTTATACATATTTACATTGGTTTGCCCGAAAGACGGAACGCATTACGGCCGCGAGCCGCCCGCCTTGACCGCTTCTCCTTCGGTTGCGGTATTTATGTCGATCGGCAAGAAACAAAGCTTGACGATGGGTCGCTTGTATTCGGAGCGCGCGGTTTTGACTGTGACGACGCGCGTCAGACCATCCTCCCCGGGATGACAAGCAATAATGCGTCCAAGTTCCCAATGACTGGGGGGAGCGAGCGGATTACGCATTAGCACGATCCGACCGACGGTGGCCAGATTTTGGATGACGCGCCATTTCGGGCGTTGTTGGAGCGTATGCAAATAATCGCCTACCCACGACCTCCAAAAACCTTCAGAAATTCGTTGCACTAATTGCCAACGCGAGAGCCGATTCTCGGTTATGTCGAGTACGCTCGGCTCCGGGATTGCGACAAGGTTGGCGCCGATCAAAAAATGACCGGGAGTAAGGGCGCGGTAGTCGTCGAGACTATCGGAGATTGATGTGATCGGTCGCGAATTTAGGCACGCTTCGACTCGGCATAATAGCGTAATCATCTCGCATGTAAGCGTGTGAGATCCTATACATCGCTTTAAGTGGTATTTGACGCTACGTACTCCGGCCTCCCATAATCCGCCGAAATGTGGAGCCGCAGGAGGGAGGAAATGCCATGCTATTTGATCGCCTGCTAATTTGTTAAGAAAATTTGGATCGCGCACGGCGGCGTTACAAGCGGCGGCGAGTTCTCTTTCGGCGCCCTGGAATGTCGTACCATTATCTGAGTACATGCTGTGGGGAAGTCCGCGCCGAGCGACAAAGCGCGTAAACGCCGCAAGGAAGGCCGCCGAGCTGTAATCGCTTACTAGCTCTAAATGAATCGCTTTCGTGGTCATACAAATGAATAAGGAGATGTAGGCCTTGTGAGCCTTATGCCCTCGTCCCTTTGCAGACCGCACGAGTATCGGTCCTGCATAATCGACTCCGGTATGCTCAAACGCGCGCGAAGCTCGATTGACTCTGACGTCGGGTAAGTTACCCATGAGCTCCGCCGGCACCATAGCCTTTTCGCGAGCGCATTTGACGCATCGGTATAGGACCGCCCGTACGGTTGCCCTTGCGCGCAAAAGCCAGAACTCGGTACGGAGATAAGCGAGGGTAATATGAGGGCCTCCGTGTAGGGTGTTATGGTGAGCGTGCGATATGATGCGAGATAATAACGGATGGGACGCTAGGACGATCGGATGTTTGGTTGACTCGGGAAGATCGGATTTTTGCAGTCGCCCTCCGACTCGTATCAGACCATCGGTGTCGAGATACGGGTTAAGCGCGACAAGTGAGCTTGATTTAGGTACGCGTTCGTTTCGTTTGAGACTCGCAGTCTCTTGTGGAAACAAGTCACCTTGAATGGTTTTGAGCCAAAAGCTCTTGGCTGTTTGAATTTCGCGTGGAGTTAGTGCGAGCGATTGATTGACCTCAGCACCGGTTTTCGGTGTGGAATTGAGGCGAGAGCGAAGGATTCTTGTGAATCGCATAATATAGGCCGTTACGGTAAGCAGCTTAGACCATGAAGAATAGCGAGTCGCGAGATCCCATGGTTCTGGTGCGACACAAGCATGTATGACGACGCGGTTTTCGCTCGATATTTCAGCTTCGGTTGGAGACGAGCATGAGGTCGGCCAATGCTCAGGGGATTGTTTTAGCCAGGACGGCCCTGACCACCAAAGGGTGCAATCGGCAAGCTCGCCAGGGCGCAAACCGCGAGATGCGCAGTCGGCGGGGTTGTCCGCCGTCGGAACATGATGCCAGATTGCTGCCGGTAGCAGACTTTGCGTCTTGGCGACTCGATTTGCGACGAAAACCTTCCATCGTGACGGAGGCTGTTTAAGCCACGCTAACACGATCCTTGAGTCGGTCCAACAGTGATGTTGGAGGTTTTGAATGTCGAGATTCGAAAGAACGAATGACATTAAACGTGCTAGAAGCACCGCGCCGCAGAGCTCTAGTCGTGGCACGCTTAATGTTTTGATTGGAGCGACCTTCGATTTTGCGACGAGAATGCATACGGTAACGGGGCCGTCTCTCGGTACGAGACGGAGATATACGACCGCGGCGTAAGCCTTGGTTGACGCATCCGAGAACCCGTGAAGTTCACAATGAGCTATATTGGGACCGTAATTTGTCCAGCGAGGGATCGAAATGAGTTTGAGACGCGGCAATTGATTGTGATATTCGCGCCATTGTTCTAAGAGATCGCACGGCAGCACGTCGTCCCAATCGTGTTTCAATGACCAGAGGCGTTGCATAAATATTTTCGCGACCACGATAACGGGAGTTACCCACCCCAACGGGTCAAACAATTTAGCGATGGTGGAGAGAACCGCCCGTTTGGTCTGCCCTGCATTCGGTGTAGTCGTGACCCGGAAATGGAAGGAATCGCTTTCTGGATTCCACGCGACGCCTAATATCTTCAACGGCTCGTCGCCGTGTAGATCCTTGTCACGCGCAAGGCCATGATCGGAAGGATCAATATCGGACAGTAACTCGGGACAATTGCTTGCCCACTTGCGTAGCCGGAAACCGCCCTTTTCCAGAAGTGCAATTAGTTGATCGCGAATTTGAAGCGCGAGTTTACGGTTGTTCGCTCCGAACGTACAATCGTCGACGTAGATTTGACGAAGTAATACTATAACGGCCAACGGAAATTCAGCTCCGTAGTCCTCGACGAGCTGTAGAAGTACGCGAAGTGCGAGGTACGGGGCTGAAGCAGTGCCGTATGTAACGGTGAGCAACCGATACTCCGCCACTGGCTCGGAAGGCGACGAGCGCCATAGAATTCGTTGGTAATCCACGTCGCGAGTGTCGATGAGAATTTGCCGATACATTTTGGCGATGTCGGCAGTACAAACGTACGGATGTTGACGCCAGAGCAAGATAACTACGACCAGGTTATTTTGTAGTTTGCGACCGATTAACAAATGATGATTTAGCGAGGTGCCGTTCGATGTAACGCAGGAAGCGTTAAACACGACCCGAAGTTGCGTGGTAGCGCTGCTTTCGCGAAAAACAGCGTGGTGCGGAATGTAATAAATTTGAGAGTTACTCGATTTTGCGTCGGTGTCAATTAACCTTGGTCATGTGACCGAGCTTCTCGTATTCCTCGAGGAATTCGCGATATAACGCGGCTTTATTTGGCTCTCGAAGGAGTCGACGTTCCGCGCGGTATAAACTGGACAACGCGGTAGCGCGGGATTCACCAATGTCTATCGGGGGACCGTTTTTGAACGGTAACCGCACGACGTATCGTCCCTCCGGCGTGCGGGAGTGAGTGGCGGCAAAATGCTCTTCGCATTGTCGCTCTTCGGGACTTAAATGGTTTTCGTGAGGGACTTCTTCGATCTCCCAAAATTTACGAAGATCGAGATCAAGGCTTTCGAGGATTGTTCCATGATTAGCATGAACGGAATCAGGGTGGAGGGATCGGGCGGAAGAAATCGGTCCGGAAATTATCCACCCGAGTGTCGTGTTCTGAGCGATGGGCTCGTTATCGGCTCCTTTACGGACGCCTTCTAGAATAAGCATGCCGTACAAATCGGCTCCGATTATTAAATCGATCGGATCAGAGCTCATGGGATTCTTATCCGCCAACGTCAAGTCAGAAATGTGCGCCCATTGGAGCGTCGATTGAGCGCGATTCGGTGCGTACTTTGAAGGCGATTGAATTACGTACGCGGTAGTCGAGTATGCAGGTTTGTCGCCAAACGAAGGTGTTACGCGAATACGTGCGACGGAATGCGACAACGATTGCGAGTCTCCAATGCCGGTAATACGTGTAGTTTGTTTTATTTTCGCGAGACGCAACCGTTGAACGATATTTCCGGAGATTAACGTCGCAACGGAACCTTGGTCGAGCAGAGCGCGGGCGTAAACAAAGTGACCTTGTGGCGAGTAAACACGCACTCGAGCGGTTGCTAAAAGTACGGTTGACTTCGGCATTATCGTCTTCGAAATTAAATGAGACGCGATCTCGTTATCGTTGTCGCTGTCTTTTGATGCGACGGTAGGAACGGATTCTACGCTGGGCGATTTTACATCGTCCGTGAAATGTAGTAGGGTGTGATGTCGCTTATGACAAGTTTTACAGGACCGTACGTTTTTACAATCCTTTAGCGAATGATTACGCCCGAAGCAGTTAATACAACGGTTTTCCTTTTTTACATACTCGTATCGCTGCGACGGAGTATATGCTAAGAACGACGCACATTGGTACAATAGGTGCGCGGATTTGCACATCGGGCACGCAAGGTTTGCAGCTGTTGTCGAATGGGAAGCGATCGATTTCGATTTCGACGACTTTTGCGAACCGTCGATGGTTTTCTCGGATTTCGAAGGCGAGATCGCCTCGAAAGCGCGGATACGCGATTCTAGAAATTTATCCAACTCGTTATAGGTGGGATAATCGACCGTTTCGCTCATCTGTAATTCCCATGCTTTCCGGGAAGATTTATCGAGCTTTTGCGAAATCAAAAAAACGAGGATATCGCTCCAAGTGTCGACGGGACGATCGAGGTTTTTAAGCGCTTGAACCGAGGTGTTTGTTTTGTCGCGCAAATTCTGAAGGTCTTTGAAGGTTTCGAACGCGATCTGTGGCAACGAAAATAACGTTTGCAGATGGCCGTTAATTAAACGACGTTTATTTTCATAACGCGACGAGATGAGGTTCCATGCCACAGTAAAATTTGCGTCGGTAATCGCGAGGTGGGTGAGCGCGCTACTTGCATCTCCCGATAAACTCGAGCATAAATAATGCATCCGATCTACATTTGATAACGTTTTATTATCGATAATCATCGATTTAAAGCGATCGCGGAAGCTTTCCCAGCGGTCGAAAGATCCGTTGAAGGTCGGCAGGTTGATCCGCGGAAGCTGAGCCGTGGGACGGAGGATTGAATTTGAAGCGTGACTTACATTGAGGTCGACTTCGTCGTTGTCAGAAACCTTGGCCAGTACCTCGGACATGTAGTCCAGCGCCTCGTCAAACTGGTCCTCGCAGGCTTCAAACTGGTCATTGCAGTAATACGGCAGCTCCTCGGCGGTGCTCACGTCGAGGGATGCCCTGATCTTAGCGTCCAAGTCCCGCGAAGTCGAGAACTTCTCCTTGAGGGCTGCGATTCGGCTCTGCACCACCGCCTTCGTCATCTTGGCTTGACCCAATTTTTTGAAGTTGGATAGAGCGCGAGATATTGATCCCATCAATTGGCTCTGCTTTGCCAGGAGCTCGTCTTGTGAGGATGCCATGGTGGACGGGTATCGTCACTAAGCACTCCGAAAGTCGTATGGTACGATTCGTCTTGACTCCGAATCCGGCTCGAAGGACCAAAATGTGCACTCGCGACCGGGTATCGTTCGATGAGCGCGGTGGGCTGGTATAGCCTTGTAAGAAGACCCGGCAGTCAAGGTAATTAGGATCGGTAGGATCGAGAAAACGACGTTTATTCGGATGTGCTGTATATTGGTATCGACTTTTATTCTTTCGTTACAACGGTACAAAGGCTTCTGAGCGCGAGCGGTATGTCAGCTGAATTTCGGAGCGGTCGCTAGAACGCGCGAGGAAGGGGAAGATAGTTTGAGAAATAACGCGATTATTTTCGAGAAACGGAGCTGGCTTTCGTGGAAATTCGGGGGAACTCCAGGCGCTGACAAGGTCTCGCGCGTAAACAAGTGAAACGACAACACGGCGAGGAATGCGGGTCGATGATCGCAATTTAACATATGAGATGTTTCGCGATTCCCGAACAGACGTGGAAACAAAAGAACCGATCAATAAACGAAATTAAATTATCAATTTTATAACCGCACGTAATATTACTAATTAATCTTAAGAACTATATTCCCAACGGGGACTAGAAAAGTGAACACAAAATATAACTAACCTAGGTTTCGCGCATCCGCACGCAATCAGGTTGAGTTAGAACTCCTGCTTTCCGAGCATATTGCTCGACACTCTCGAAGCGTCTTTAATTGCCGCAAGTATGTAGCTCTGCTGCCGCAGAGCGTCGCTTCCGGATTCTTCCGTCGCTGCTTCCAGCGTCTTGGTGACAGGCTTCTTTCCTGCCCGCTTCCTCGGTGGAATGAGCGGGTGGGAGAGCACTCGATCCTCCACTATCGCGGGCCCCTGTTTGCGCTTCGCGGGAGTCGGCACGATCGCAACCGTCGGTTGCACCAGGTAGGTCGGCGTCAATGTCCGATGACGCGTCCTAAATCCAGAGCTTATTTCCGAAATACGATAATGTGAACGCGTTGCGAGGGACCTGGTATACGTCCTAAGCGGGTCGGCGTCAAGCTGCGATAGCGCGTTCGGCAACTAGCGTTGCAGGGGTTATCTCCGAGAACTGACTGCGGGGACGTCCTCTCGAGGACCTAGGACACGGGCCTAGGGGGTCGGCGTCAAAGACGGAGGACTAGAAATGGCCCCAGCCATTTTCTGCAGGGAAGTCGGTTGCCAAAGTGTCGAGGGGCATCCAAAGAAGGTGCGCATAGGTTGGCGTCAACGTCGGAGGACCAGAATCGTCCATGGGCATTTTCTCCGGGGAAGTCGACCGCCAACGGACTAAGGAGCATCCCCGAGAGGGTGCGCATAGGTCGGCGTCAACCTCCGACCAAAACTGCAAAAAGCAAAAACCTGGTGCAGCGGTGCCGTCTGGGGAGGTCCCACGCATGGTACTGGCAGTGGAAATTTCCATGTCGGGGCCCCACGATAAGAGTTACGGGGCACACACGCGTCAACCACGCGAAAACAGCGTGTCGGCATGTGCGAAAACATGCAAAAACGGCTGACGTCAGCGTGGCGTGATCGCGAATATCGAATAACAACCCAAGAGTGGGGATAGCGCGAGTGGTAGGGAGCCACAGCGAGCAACGTTGCTCTTGGCAGTCTATCGGATACAGTCGTAGCGTGCGGACGTTCTACGCACTGTATATAACAACCGGTAACTCCCGCGTGATTGCGCGTTAAATTTCTCGTTTGACAATAGCGAGCGGTAAATAGCTACCATCTGTAATACGACACATTGCGTGCGTGAAGTGAAACATTGTAATAAATACAAAAGTTAACGATTTATAATAAATAATTCGTCTTTAGTGAAAGTCGTGTCTCAAGATTAATTTATCATACTTACCTTCTACTCACCTTGTCCCACGGCGGTGATACAACGTTGTCCAGCGACTCCTTGGTGAAGCGAGACTCCGGAGAAGTTCATCTACGGCGACGATCCATCCTGGGCAGGAACCTGAAACAGAAGAAAATAAATTAGTATAGTTAATAATCGAGACCAGCGGATATCCGATACGGAGAGCGCAGCGACGGTGATGGTCCATGGGGCATCCACCTATAACACAAAGCGGATATTTAATTATCGTTAATAATTAATATATGCGAGCGGTAACTTGGTATGCGGTGACGCGAGAATCCAGGGGACGCGGCAACAGTAAGCAGCTACCTGGTATGCGGTGATGCTAGGATCCGGGGAAGCGGCAGCTACGGTGATGATCCATCTGGGATATCCACCTGCAACAGAGGGGAGAAATTACCCTAACTCATATTAGAGATTATATCTCGAGCACACCTTCTCGGTAGTTATAGGTCAAACCGAGTGGCGACCGTGATTTTGGAAGTGATAACGCGACTCCCACACTCTCAAACGGCCACGTCCGGCTACAACCTAACCTCTCGTCCGGTTGCAAGTTTACCTGAACCATGCATGTGCCGTGTTTTCCTAGCACATGCCTCAAAGTTGATCGTAATCGCGATCGCTGTGTTCGCCGTCGTCCTAATGACGCTCATGAGTCGCCTCGCGGCGATGTGTAACGCGAAATCCCCATGTGACGTGACCTTCACGCACGACGCATTTACTCTGCTGCAACACGCTCGGACGCATGTAACTTCTCACCCTGACGCGCAATAACTTTGAATCGCGGGGTTATCCCCTTTTCTTATGGTACCGCGTCGTTAGAAAGCCTCTCATCAACATTCGGATCGAACCGACTTACATACGTGATAGAAAATCACAAGAAAAGGAAAGGAAACGTAAATATATTTTAATCGCCATGAGTGGCTTTTAATAACACACGAAAAATAAATTGAATTACTGTAACATAATTTTATCCCAGCCTTAGTGAAATAAAACATAAATATTGTATCAACGTGCCAACGGACACTTATGTATCACTCGTGAAGGTGATACACAAACAAAATAAATTATAATAACTACATGTACGCTATCTAAGGCGGGAAAATTGCGAATATATGTGTGAGCGCGCTTGCTCACACATGGTGTTTGGACGCTGCTTGCGCCCAGTCCGTCAGGTCAGCCTTACCGTCGTCTCCTCCGGTCGCCGATTCTGACTGCTTCGTCCGCGATGCTGCCTCCGGCTGCATCCTCCCCGTCTGCTCTCGACCAGAAGTATTGCTGGGAGAGAGCAGTTTGGATTCGCGGGCGAAGTCACGGTCCTCTCCGGGCCGTCTCCTTCCGGCGCCTCTCACGCCACTCCGCATCTTCCTCTTCAAAGATGCTCCGATTTTACGTCGCCTGGTAACGTTGTTTGGCCTCCCACGGATGGTTGGCCGTCTTGGTGGGAAATTTTCCTGAATCGTGTCTCTTCTCGCCCGGGTCGTCGGGAAGGCGATTTCTTTTCGTAACTCGATCGCTCTACCCCTCTCGGGCTGGTCGACATTCGGTTTTTTCGAATTTTCGCTATTATCGCGGAAATCGATCTGTCGCGGGGTTCGAGTGTCCCTGCCGTCCACCGTAGCTCCTTCGTCGCTCGCTTTGGCTGATCGGTCGTCTCGTTTGTGTTGTAGATTCTCGGCAGACTCGGCCGCCTCACAAACTTTCCCGTCATCTTTTTTGCTTCGGTTCGCGTCTTCAGGGCTTCCTTCGGTAGTCATCTCGGTTTCGACACTTTCCCTCGTTATCGCGTGTACGTATCCTACGTCACGTTCGCTGTTCTCCTCGTCGTCGGAGTCGACGAGTCGGAACGAAATTTTGCTCTCATCGTCTGAGATTGTGATTGGATGGCTCAACTCTTCCTCGTCATCCGAGATCGATATTGGTTGGCTCATCGATTCGCTGTCGTCGTCGTCGTACGGCTCCCCGTCGATCTCGACTACTCGGCGGTTCTCATCTTCCTCGTCGGCCATACTCTCCCCGTCGATCTCGACTACTCTGTGGTTCTCGTCGTCGTCGTCGTCGTCGGATGGCTCCCCGTCATTTCTGACTGGCGGGTTTTCATCTGCCTCTTCGTATCGCGGTTCGCGGTGTGGCTTCAACTGGCGCGCATTGTACACGCCAATCGCCTGGCCGTTCAGCTCTTCAATCAGGTAGGCGTTTGGTCGAATGACCCGCTGTATCCTATACGGACCCTCGTATACCAGATGGATTTTTCTCGTCAGGCGCCGATTCGCGTCTGATCTTCGATGGAGTTTGATCCATACCATCTGACCTTCTTCGTACAGTGCCGTTCCATGCTTGTCGGCCTGCCTCTTCCGCTTACGCGCCGCTTCCTCGAGACGTTGCCTCGCCTCGACGATCTTCTGACGCCACGGTATCTCGTCGACGTCTAGGGGAATTAGCCTAGGATCTAACGTCAACCGTCCTACCTCGCCGCTGTATAACTCACGCGGCGTGAAACCGGTTGATGAATGAGTCGTATCATTTAATACCTCCTCGGCGCGACTAACAATACAGTGCCACGCGTGTTGGCGGTCGCTCGCGTACGCGCGCATTATGCGGCCTAACTCACGCATGACCCGCTCAACGGGATTGGACTGCGGATTGTACGGTGACGTTTTGCGGGGGTCGAAACCCTTTTCTCGCGCAAAGTTACGCTATCGTTCCGTTACAAATAGTCCACCGTTGTCGGTCAGTATCGCCCTAGGTATACCGATCTCTGCGAAAAATTCCGTTTGCAATACGTCCATTATCGTGTCGAGCTTCTGATCCTTCATCGGATAGAGCTTGACGAATTTGGAGAATTGATCTATTATCACTAAGAGATATCGATATCCCTGGCCCGTTCGCGGTAACGGCCCAAAGATATCGAGTGACAGTGTGTCACCCGGTGTGTCCGGTAATTCATAATACTCGGTACCCACCGTCGGTCTGGTGTAATACTTGATAGCCTGACAAATCTCGCATGACGCCACCACATCTCGCGCTATCCTATCGAAATTCGCGCCTCTGAAGTAGCTTTTGAGAAAATCGAGAACTTTATCGGTACCAAAGTGTATAATTAATTTGTGAATCTCGCTGGCTATCTTCCACGCGGCTTTACGTGGCAGCGCGATTCTATCGCTGTCGTTAAATTTCACGCGCAACAGAGTGTCTCATATAAACGTTAACGGGATCTTCGCGCGCTCGTTGCTGTAACGCTTCGTCGTTCAGCTGCGCGTCTCTGATCACGTCGACCCACGTTGACGTATCGACACCCTCTCGGACATTGTGAATCATCGCTATGCGTTTCACATCGCTCGTCGGATCGCCGCTCGTGTTTCGCCTCGAGAGCGTATCCGCTATCGAGTTTTCCCTACCGGGTAAATGTGTGATCTCCAAGTCGAATTCTTGCATAAATCTGAACCAACGCGCTATTCTACTATTATTATGCACGCATGTACTCAGAAATTCCAAGGCTTGATGGTCGGTATGCACCTTCACGTGCCTACCCATCAGCAAGGTATGCCATTTTCGTAAGGCAAAAATTAATGCCAAACATTCTATTTCCGTAGTGGTGTAATTTAATTCCGCGCCTTTTAGACTACGACTCGCGTATGCCACGGTCTGTTTCACATCTTCGTTACTCGCTCTATATTGGTAAAGTCTCGCGCCTAATCCTGTTCTAGCCGCATCGACATATATACCGAACGAATAACCTGACTGTATCAAATATAACTCAGGCGCTTCCTGAAACGCTCGCTTGATCTCGATAAACGCGTTTTGATGATCGCGCGTCCAGACGAATTTCTGGCCCTTCTTCAAAAGACCCTCCGACGGTTTTGTCAATCTGGCGAGGTTTTTTATGAACCGTCTGTCCCAGTTCACCAGGCCCAAAAATGATTGAACTTGCTTCTTGTTGGTAGGTTTTTCGAAGGACGCTATCGCTATGCGCGTCTCATCATTGATCTCGGCCTTGATCTCGCTAAACGTATGACCTAGGAACTTTACCTCACTACGTAGAAATTCGCATTTCGCACGGTTCAATTTGAATCCGGCTCTTTCGAGCTTCGTTAGGACAAAATCGATATGACAGAGGTGTTCCTCTAGAGTTTCGGACGCTATGAGAACATCGTCCAGGTATATGGTCGTGAATTTGTTCACTCCCAATGCCTTGTTCATGGCTCGCGTAAATGACACACCTGCCGTTTTCAGTCCGAAGGGCATACGCATAAAGACGTATGTCTGCCCGTCGAAGAGAAAACCAGTGTATTGCCTAGAGTCCTTGTGCAACGGTATCTGCCAGAAAGCATTTGAGATATCCAGGGTAGTGAAGTAACGTTTTCGGCCTACGCGTCTAAATACCTCCTCTATGGTCGGTGGCTGCGCATGGTCGTTACGCATGTGTTTGTTAATCTCGCGCGCGTCGAGACACAGACGTATGTCGCCATTTTTTTTGACAACCACAACCAACGGGTTGATATATTGCGTCGCCTGCTTTCGCACGATTCCCTGTTTCTCTAACTCTCCCACGTATTCGCGGACTCGCTCGAGATGTTTCTCCGGTATCGGGTAGGTCTTACGCTTGTACGGCTTTGTCGTCGACATCTCGATCGTATGCTCGTAATCTACCGCTCTACCTAATCTACCGTCGAACATCTTCTCGTGTCTGTCGAGAATTTCATCTAGCTTCGCGCTCGCGTCTTCGCTCCTGATTAGGTTAACGCTCGCGTGTGACTGTATTGATTTACGGAATTTCACGTCGATGCTGTCGTGGCACGACAATAGCATGCTGTAGCGCATCTGGAAATCTATCCCTAATACAATCTCGAATGCTAATCTCTCGACCACGTAGAATTCGTGTATGAATTTTTTATCGCGATAATTAAACATTATTCGCGCCTTTGATGCTACGGTCGTACCTCGTTCCGAGAACGCACCTTTCAAAGCGAATTTTTTAATCGGTTGAACATCTATGAATACCCCCGTTTCCCGTAGACTATCGAAACATGCTTTAGTTATCGCCGTGATCTGCGAACCCGTGTCTATAAGAGCTTTTACCCTTATCTGCTCGAATCGCATCTCGATCATCGGTAATTTGTCTAACACGGCCCTTTGCCTCTGTTCCGCTACCAACTCTTCGTCTAGCTCGGAAATTATCTCTCGGGTTCTTATTATATTCAACGGATTACATTCCGCGCTCGCGCTTGCATTGCTCTCGCGCGTTATCGCGTTGCACTCTTTTTCACTCGCTAGTGATTCGGCGCTTTTGCGATCGCTATCTATTTTTTTGTTGTTCCCGTCCGTATCGCCCGCTGTAATCGCCACGACCTTACGTCCACGGTCTTTGTCGGCAAAGCGTTCGCGATTGGACGAGAAATTCTTTCGATTGTTATCGTTACTATTGCCGGATCGCCACTTTCGGTTGTCCGGTCTTTCGCGCGAATATCGCGTCTCCTTTGGCTTCGCGTCCTCGTCGTTCGTGTTCGGCAATTCGACAATGCCAACGCCCTCCTTGTCTTTACGCGCCGCGTCGGGTGATTCCGATCTCTTCCAACTTGCAGATTTTTTAAACGGCGAATTTCTCGTCGAATCGCGTCTCGGAAGTTTGTCATCACGGAAATCTTTTCGCGCGTTCGCGTTTGTTCGACTTGGCGTCGCGTCTTTGCTGCCCGATTGACGAGTATCGCGCCTATCGCTCGATCTGCGCGCATCCGCGCGCAATCTACGCGTCTCTCTCTCGTTCTCGAGAGTATCCAACATTTGGATAAATTCGCTCACGTTACGCACCACCGACGATCTGAGCTCCCGCGTGATGTCCGTATCGAAATGCTCACGAACGGTTTGTATGATCTCCTCGTCGGACATTGGTGGTGTCAGCGTTTTCGCTTGACGAGATAAATTTAATGCGTATTCAGTCATGGACATGCCTCCTGACTTGAATTTCCCGAAATAAATCATTTGACGGAATCGCATTTGGGCTTGCGTGCCCCAAAAGTGTAGTCTAAAGAGACTCTTGATCTGCTCTATATCCTCCGCGTACTGAAGTTCGAACCATTGAGCCGCTGTGCCTTTCATGCATCTGCCAAAATAGCACAGTTGTTCGTCCTCGGGGACCGACTCGTATCTGGCAAGTTTCTCGAACTTTTCCAAAAATCTAATCGGATTCTGTACGTCAGTCTTACCGCGAAAATTGAGCTCGTCGAAGGGATTTTTTAGCCACCCCCCTCTGGGTAGTCTTACGCGCATCGGGACTAAATCTAATACGGCATCCGGCGCTCTGTCTATCTCACACGCATTCGGATCGATTGTTTTCCTATCGTGATTCGACGGTCGTTCCGATTCTGTGTTCTGTGTCACGATAGATTCGCGTCTCTGGTGTCGTATCTGTGCCCTAAGCGCTTCCAACTGTTCGGTCAAATCGCGGACCTGTTGGTGCAATTGCGCCTCGTTTTGCGTCGCTGCGTCGACGATCTCGCGTTCGCGACTAAGATTCACCGGTGCGGGTGTATCGCCCGTAACTCGCAACAACATATCGTTTTCGTTGCTAGCGGTTATCGTCGCGTTATCGCGTTCCGTCTCCCTGCTCCCAGAAGCGTGTCGCGCTCTGGTTCGCTGAACAATAGGAAGCACGGGTGTGTGTTGCACATTAGCCATTCTATCGGCTCTCGGTGTGCAGTGTTTTCTTACACGCGTACCCTTTTTCGGCCCTATCTTGCCTAATTGCGCTTAATTCGCTTCTCAACAGACAACGTTACACACGTCCGCGCGTTGTCTTGACGCGATTGTTACGAATCTCTAAGGACCTCGCGCCACTTATACGCACGTTCTCACGACGTTTGTTCGTTAGTCTATCTATGTTCGCACAAGTCACTTTGTGAACCTATAACTGTTTTACGGTCGCAAGGTAGCATAAACAATGTTACTCTACTATATAGACGCGCTGACAGGTTTCTCGCAATCCTGTCCCACTCGCTAGTAATTCTCCGAATTAGCGTGCGAATAGTGACAGGCAGTATTTATTCAATACACGGACGAGATTATCGCAATCCTGTCACGGTCGCCAGTAATTACACGTATTACTTGCGTAACGGGTAAGCTGGCGAGCAATAAGTATAATTCTACCGTCTCGCGGACCGGACGCGTTGTTTAGACGGGTTGCAGGCTCTTTTTGCTACGTTGTGAACTTGAGAGCAAATTATCTCGCTTGCGCAGGCTAAGTCACTGTAACCGGACACGTTAGGTCACGCGTGATACGACTCATTCATCATTACTACCGAAATATTAAAGATTCGTGAAAACACGGTCGCCACTCGATTTTACCCGTTAAATCGAGAAAGGTAAGTATACAACTAACCGTATCTGTCGACTAATTCCCCTTTTTCTTTGTTTCAGGTGCTCCGGACTGCTGCTGCTGCTGGCCGCTCTCACTCGTCGTCGCTGGATCTTCAACGTGGAAGCCGCTTCTACCAATGATGGATGGACCTCGCTCGCCTCGGATGGACCCACAGGATCGTCGCAGAATCTCAGGTAAGTATCGTATATCATAAGCTTGTATCGCAAGCGAAGTGCATTTACTCGCACTAGATTTCTTTATTTCGCAGGAATATCGTATTACGAGGTATCTCCCGCTTGGATGGTGACTCAGGACAGGTCACAGGATATCGTCGAATGAATTCTGACACTCAGGATATCACTTTATATAACAATGTATTTATTCATATAATTTTGAATAAACAGTCATTACATTTCGATTCACAGTGATTTTCTTTCACCCGCGGTGTCGCGTCGTGATCGATAGTTACAGTTCGTTCGTGGCGCATAAAATCGCGTAAACTCGGAATAAATCGTCCAACTATCCGCAACACGGGTATCATCGGTTGTCACGAGAATACACAGTATCCTCCCGTATGACTGTCCTTGGTTTCGTACACGGATGTCGAATTCGCAAAATTTTCACAAGTCTCGCACGTACACACACGATTCGCGAAAAATTGTCGGATATCGCTCGGTATGTCGGATCCGCGGTTGTATCGAGAGTCGTGTCATACGAATCACGCTCTCCCGTCAGTCTCCTATACTCGCTACGCGTATATCTCGCACAACTTTGCACTGTCGCGGTTAGGTTGTAACCGGGCACGTAGGTTCACGCGTGACACAACTCATTCGTTAAACTACCGAAATATATTCAAAGTTCGCGTAGCACGGTCGCCACTCGATTTTATCCTCTAAATCGAGAAAGGTAAGTATATTACTAACCGTATCTGTCGACTAATTCTCTCTTTTTTCTGTTTCAGGTGTTCCGGACTGCTGCTGCTGGCCGCTCTGCGTCTCGTCTCACGGATGGACCTCCTTCGTAGAAGCCGCTTACTACCAACGATGCTCTGGACCACTGGATCGTCTCGGATGAAGCACCCACAGGATCGTCGCAGAATCTCAGGTAAGTATCTCGTATACCGTATGCTTATAGCGTAAGCAATGTGCATTTACTCGCACTTAATTTCCGCAGGAATGATGATTACGCATGAATCTCCCGCATGGAAGGTGACTCAGGGTAGGCCACAGGATATCGTCGAATGATTTCTGACACTCGGTATATCACTTTAAATAACAATGTATTTATTCATGTTATTTCAGAATAAATGTTCAGTACAATGCGTTTCACAATGATTTTCTATCACTCGCGGTGTCACACTGTGATCGCTGGATACAGTTTCGTGTGTGTCGCGTTAAATCGTGAAAACTCGGATTAATTCGTTGTCCGACACTCCGCAACTCGATTATCATCGGTGATCGTGAGAATCTAACGTATTCTCCCGTATGACTGTTCTCGCTTTGTTACACGGATATCAGAGTACGAATGTCTATCACAAGTATCGATCGCGTTCACATATCACGAATACTTGACGGATATCGCTCCGTGAGCGGGATCATCGGTTGTCACGAGAACGTATATTCGCTACGTATATCTTAGAACGTGTTATCGCGTCGCGCTCTCCCGATAGACTCCCCTTTGTCGTTACGCGTAACTCGCGCACAATTGATTAAGTATCGCAAAATTTCTCGCTTTCGCAATACATCGGATATCGCTCCGTACGCGGGATCACCGGTTGTCATCAGAGACGTGTTAACAGCTCGCGCTCCGCCGGTAGACTCCTCGTTCGAACAATCCTCAACGGCGTACGTCCCCACTCGGGCGGTCACCCCCACTCCTACTATTGCGTCAGCCATCACGTGATCGTCGCCTGTTTACAGCAGCGTATCGAACAAACAGATCTGACAAACACGGAGGAATGTTGTTTTGCTCTCGCTGTTAATTCCCGTTCGCTAGAGACGGCTCGCAAATACATGTCGAGAATATTATATATCACGAAATATCGCGATTTTACAAATTTCGCTCAGATACGGAATTATGCATGTATCCTAGGTTCCAGGCCACGGGTATCGCTCGCATATGACATTCATGCTCGATGCTACCGCATATATGCATTTATAGGGTATTTTTACAGCAGAGACACGTGTGCCAGGATCTCGGCGCGCAATCGTTCGATTCGCTTAGGATCTCGATAACGATGCTAATTGACATCCCGTAAGACGATATAATACAATTAATTTCATCTCGCACGGGTGTGCGCGGATCTTCGGGGCACACATGACGAATTGACGCGAGATCGCGATATTGGGGCCTATTACGCTCCCGAAAATGCATCCGTAGGGGTCTTGTCCCTGTAGATGATGTGTGCGTCGATCTCGGCGCGCAGAGTTCGCAGGTCGACGGGTCGAGAGGCATAAGCGGGGGGAGTGTGGGATTGTATAGCATGCACATCGCTCACGATACTGCATGCATACCCTGCCCACTAAAACTCCTGCGGATGTCCCTCATGGCGCTCGTTGTCATGGGGAGCCCCGGGAAACGCACTGATTCTTCCGGGGCCCCCCAGCGCCAGGCCCATTTGACTTGGGCGCCAACCCGGGAGACGCCGCCGGCGTCTCCCCCGGCTCCTTGGAGCCGCCTCCTGAAACCACCGCGGCGGAATGGGGGGACATCCACCCAGACCGCCGCCCCTCTAGCAGGGGTGGGTTATGCTGCGGGCGTGCGGTAAACCCCGCCCGCACGCCCGCTCCACCCCCGCGGTCACCCCTTTAGTTTTTTTGGGGGGGGACCCGTGCGTACGGCCGTTGGCCGGCGTCGCCGACGGCAACGGCCTCCTCCCGTTCCGAGGGGGGGGGGGGCGAAGGGGGGAGAAGATACCTCTTGTGCGCATTAACTGTGCCCTTCTCCCCCCCGGCACTGTCATGTGCTGTCCCCCCCCGAAACCGGAATCGCGACGGGGGGGGGGGCCGCTCCTGTGCCTGCGCCGTCGTAAAAAATATCGCCGCCGCCGTGGTGGCGGCGGCGGTCTGCGGCCCGGACCCACCCCGTCGCTCCAGTTGCTGTCGCTGGAGGGGGGTGGTGCTTCCCCCCTCCTGACGTGTTCGGCTGCCTCCTTCTGCGACATGACTGCGCCGCAGAAGGAGACGAACGCCCTCCATTTGACCTCGCCCTCCCCTCCCCCAGGTCGACGGGACCTGGTGCGCTGTATTCCCGAAGGGTCAACCAAGCGAACGCACGCGATTGTTCCTGAGGAAGGTGTCCGTGCTGGGTGTTTCCGGCATCCAGGTCGGATCGGGGTGAAAGTCGGTATACACCCTATTTAGGACCTCGGTAGGCCATCGCCGATGGTGGTTTGGCTGTACGAGGTCTGTGCCAGGATCTAGTCGCACAACGCTCGAAATTCTAATTTGTCACCGTGGACGTCTTAATTGACATCCCGAGAACACGTTCGTGAAGTTAGTTCGCCTGCATCAGGTCTGCGCTATGTACCTCCAGCACAGACGTCGGACTTGTGTGAACTCACCTTTAGGACGCTCGTCGGTGTTCGGTGAACACGTAAATATCGCTCTTTGTCGGATACACGGTGGTTACCGCGAAGTCGCCGCACACTCGCTCAACTACGCCGAGGACACGTGAAGCGTGTTCCTCGTGACTCGTATCGTCATCTCGAACGATCCTCTCACCTGTATGACAGTCGTGTCCTACTCCCGGTGCACGATCGTCCGTCGCGGATATTATTCGCTTATTCGTGCATCAAGCCTGCACGATTGTCGTTCTATGTCGGCATTCCTCGCGAACGCTCAGTATGACTCGAGTTACGTGCACGATGCACTATTATGTCTTGGACGCGCGATTACGCGTGCAATTGTTCACGCGGATGCGCGATAACGCTGAATCACGGGGTTGTTTCCCTTACGAACTAAGCTTATCAACTAATGAGTAAATGTGTGACTTAATCTAATCCTTATTCCTATCGGGTCGGCAAAGGATAGGAACTAAGGTACTCTATACCCATCAATTTAACCGAAAATAAATACTTTATTCATAATAATAATAAAAAAAAATATGAGCGGACGAAAATGAACGGGCTCGTGGTGCGCATAAATAATAAGAAAAAATAAACTAGACATAGATAGCTTTGACTCGCTATCTGCACCAAAAACAAAATAACTATCGGGACGGGAGGTCATCTGGCGCCTCTACGGGCGCTGCTTCCAACGGGATCACTCCCTAGGAAGGTATCCCGTTTGGCTGGCGAGCAGCGTCTCCACCGCGACCCTGCACTCCCTGGTCGTGGCAGATGCTACGCTGGACGGGCTGGTCCTCCCAGATGTCCGCTGGCTCGATCCTCCGGGCTGCGCCGTCGACGATGTAGCCACCGGCTGAGGTCTAGAATGGATTTCTGAACGAAAATAAACTTTATTGTATTTGACCTTGAATGACCTTGAGAGGGTTCGCGCACGACTCACTCACGTAGACACGGTTATTTATGATAGTCGCCACTCAGTTTCACCTAAACCAACTGAGAAGGTTACGTGAAATAAGACAAACCTCTACGAAGGTCGCTCCTAATTTCCCTTTTTCTCTGTTTCAGATTCCTCTACGTCGGATGCCGGATGGAACTCGCTGCCCACTGGATACGTCAACGACTTGCCAGGGATCGCCGCTGGACTGCTGGACCGTCGCTGGACACGCTTTTCTCAGATTCTCGCCGGACGATATGTAGGGATATAGGTAAGTAGGTTAGGGAAAATTAGTTTCACTAGAAACACTCACTGTGCTCTGCTTTTAATATTTTCACTGAATTTATTGTTTCAGAATAATCACTATTACACACGGAATGGTATCGTCGTGATGTTACATTAGTCGCTCGGTATGCCTCGTGTGGTTACGACTTATCAATTATTCGCGTACGCACTAAGATTCGCGTTACGACTGTCTTCGCTACTCGCGGAATTACGATGATAATCGCTTTGATCAATACTATTCGCACTCGCGTTGGTCTATCGCCTAATCGCGCTGCATATCTGCTTGACCTTGAATCGTTATGCTGTTTTTCGCGGAATTAATTCTACGCGTTTCAGCTAATGCGCCTGTATGTAGATTACACGGCGTACAATGGTGTTGGACAACGCGCTCGTTTCGCGGGATACGCCTCGATCTCGCTGAGACTTCTCGTCGGTATATGTCCGTACGTTATAACGTCTCTCGGGCACTCCTCGTTATCGAATCACTATCGCGTCGTTTATCCGTATCACGAATTAATTCGCGTATACTAATGCCGGATCACGCACTCGGTACGCGGGATGAACTCCGATTGTCGCTGAAACTAATCAAGTCTCGCGGAGCACTCCACTTTCGCGCAACTACGAAATGCTGTCGCTGACATGTAATTATTACTCCGGATTACGCGCTCGGTTCGCGGGATAATCTCCGATTCTCGCTGAGACTATTCACGGAACGACCGCACTATTTCAAGTCTCTCTCAGTATATCACGTTATACTATGTTCGCAGAGACTAAGTCTCGATACGTCCGATCTCTTTCAAGTCTCACGGAGTACTCCTCGATGTTTCCGCCGACTTCGCATTCCAGTGCTCTCCCCATCTGTGTGGTACCTCGCACTGATCACGCATATCATCAGTGGTTCCTGAGCTCCGCCGCTCGATTTGGCGAAAACAACTTTTTGTGACCCTTGTTTGTCACTTTCCTGAGCGGATACTATATGTCTCTACAAGCTTCAGAATATCGCAAATCTAATATTCACGATAATATTTCAGCTTGTCTTCGCACAATCGAATGACCTTGAACCAATTTACCATCTTATTCTAGGTGTTCGCTGCCTCGCAGGGCACGCTCGCACTGAAGGTCGCGCACGGGCGCGCGACTTACATGCCGCTTATATGATATCTGATGTTCAAGGGCAACCTATGATGGTTGTCGATGTCTCTATACGATCGCCCTGTCGATTCGATCACGTTATCGCTCAGTCAAGATATGCCTCTCTCGCATGACCTTGAGGAGGTCATCTTGCTAATTCGCGCAATTCACATATGAATCTATCGATCTTCCGACTTTCGCGGCGCTCGCGTGTACGAAACGGTGACTCCGATACATTAAGCTATCGATGACCTTGAGTCGTAGCTTCCACGGTAATGCGAACCGACTGATTGACTCGAACGCCGGTCATTAGTGACCTTGGTATGTATAACTGCTCAGAGTCGCGATCGCGATATCATTTCACGCTAAGTCAACTCGTTGACTATTTGACCTTGAAGAGGTCGAATCTATACTACTTGCCCGCGAGTCTTGTCCTATCTCGCGTGCGTCGTTCGCGATATGTACTTGCGTACGAAGTCGTACTCATTTCTGTCAATTGTCATTTAGCCGCTCTAAATGACTTGACACCCGATCATTCTTATAGGGAAAAAAGAAAGGAAGAAATTACATGTGTGGGTGTATGTGAGCGCTGATTGTTGTAAAACAGTATTCTTTTTATTCTTATTTGATAAATTCTTATATGTCTACATATATCTATATGTTCTTTATTAGGTCCGCGCGGGGCTAAGGGTTTACGTTTTTTGTCATTCATTCTCTCTCTCTCGCACACACACTCATACCCATTGCGCTCGCTGCGCTTATATACACGCATGCACGCTCACAGCTATGCTTTCGCACTTCTATTCGGTCATACCCGCCGGTTGACCTTGAGGACTTATCACCTCACGCACTACTTGGGATTGATCAGGGGGGACGGGGCTCGAAGTTGTCGCCTCCTGGTTGACCCTGGGTGCGCTGTCGACGGATGGCCTTGACATCCGCTCGACGCTGACTCTCGCCGATCCCATCAGCCGACGCTGGTCGATGACCCTGGGCGTCTCTCGCTCGTCCATCTGGCACGGTTGACTGGTGGTGAAGTTGCTCATGCGCTCGGGAGATGCCGATGCAGCCGTCGGTTGCATCCTCCCCGTCTCTTTCACGGTGGACAACGCGCTCACCGTGGAAGATTTACGCTTCTTCGGCGTCGACCCAGCCTTACGTACCGCTCGGCTAGTCGAGCGTTTGACCTTCTCTCGCGCTCCGTCGAATCGTTTTTCAATCCACGAATTCATCCCCGGGCTCATTCTCACGTGCTTCCACGTTTGACCTTGGGCCTCTGGGATGACCTTGGTGCTGTTCTTCATTCTCCCCGGTATTTTGTATATCCATGGGGTAATTATCTCATCTCGATGCGTTAATTCATCGATTTCCATATCTTGCTCGCACGTGATTGGCTCATCTGGAATTTGAACAATCTCGTCGAGGCTCTCTTCGTTTTCCCGTTGTACGGCTACGAATTCGGGACTTAGTGGCGTATCTTTAATTTAATTTAATTTAATTTAATTTATTGCAATGCTTGGTGGAGACATACAAGTTGTAGAGAGTAAAATGATGAGAGCACGCAAATGGTAAGGCATCAACACAATGTTGCTACTAAGCCTACCAATAGAAACAATGCAAGTTAAAATATAAAATAAGATTAGCAAGACGCTTATAGAAATAATTGATTCGCTCACGAGAGTAAAAATTTTGAGTGGTACAATATAATAATTATATGCTAACGTAAAAATACACACACTCGTACACACACACGCACACACAAATTTCTATGTACAATACGCACGACGGAGAATTACAATACATATATACAAACGCAGATGCATACACTCGCACACACACGCACACGCGTGCGCGTTAGAAGACGCGACGTACCGTGCAGGAAGTCAGTGATGCGCAGGTTGAGATGCATTCCTGGTAGGAAATGCAGTCGATGAAATGAAGGTGGATGCAGCTGCACGAAAAGAGGACAAAGAGGATGAGGATCTTATGGCAGAGGGAAGGTCATTATAAAATTTGACTGCACAGTAGGAGAAGGAAGCGCGAAACTTGGCCGAGTGATGCGATGGAAAGGAAAGAAGGTCAGGGTAACGAGTATTCGGGGCGATAGAGGTATGGAGCTCGGAGTTCAGATGTAGGAGACGTCGAAGGTAAGGAGGAGTATTAGAATGCAGGAGACGGAAAACGAGACAGCAGAGATGAAGCACAAAACGTTGCTGGACTCTTAGCCAACAGGAGCTGGAATAGAGTGGGGATATATGATCGAATTTTCGGACACCGTAGGAGAAGCGGAGACATGCATTTTGAATGTATTGGATGCGATTTAACAATTGAAGGTTAAGTGCAGGAATATAAACGACGTCGGCGTAATCAAAGAGAGAGATGACAAGCACTTGGGATATATGAAGCTTTTGGGAAGTGGAGAGGATGTGCCGGAAAGGATATAGAAGACGAAGCCGAGCAAAGGCAGCTCGACATTTCACGTCCACGTGGTGTTTAAAGGACCAGGAAGAGTCGATGTGCAAACCAAGTATTTTAATTGAGGACGATAGAGGTATGGGTATAGAGTTTAAAGAAAGGTCAAAGGATTGAAGCTGAGATAGAAGAGCTGAAGAACCGGCAATGAGAAGTGAGGATTTGGAAGGGTTAAGATGTAATGCATTGGAGGATGCCCACTTAGCTACCACTTTAAGGTCACTGTTTAATGCAGCGATGGTAGAGGAGACATCGGCTAGACGGAAAGATTTGTGGAAAATAACGTCGTCCGCATATTTTAGAAGTTCAGCGAAAAAAGGAGTGGAGGCCAGATCAGCAATGAAAATGATAAATAATAATGGACCGAGCACGGATCCCTGAGGTACACCAGAGAGAACAGCGCGAGAAGGGGAGAAAGTAGGTAAAGGATTATATAAAAGAACGCGCTGGAAGCGGTTTATTAGGAACGATTCCATAAAGGACAAGGCAGAGGGAGATAAGCCGTAGTACTTGAGCTTAGCCAGGAGAAGGTTATGGTTGACCGTATCAAATGCCTTCGTAAAATCCAGAGCAATCAGCGCAGTGAGGCAACCTGAGTCGAAACCACGAAGGACAGAGTCGGAGAGGTGGAGAAGTTCGGTCGTGGTGCTGTGCATGCCACGAAAACCGGACTGACACTCCGGAATTACCTTTGATTTGTTAACAAAAGCATAAAGTTGCTGAAAGCATATGCGCTCAAGGAGCTTTGAGAGAAATGGAGGGAGAGAGATAGGACGAAGAGAGGAGAAAGTGGAGGGGTCGCGAGTTTTGGGAATGGGGAGGACAACTACGTGCTTCCATGCGGAGGGAAAAGTATGAGAGGAGAGAGAGTGATTAAGAATATGGAGAAGAGGTTCGAGACACTGAGGCAGGCAGAGAAGCAGCATACGACCCGAGAGATCGTACGGACCGGAAGAGGTAAGACGAATTCGTTTGAGAATAATGAAAAGCTCGGTGGGAGAGATTGGAGTAAAATTAAATGATTCAGGGACATTAAAGGATGAGGAGGCAAAATGATTTAACGTCTCAGGAGAGCAGGAAGAGGAGGGAAGAGAATCAAGAAAATAATCATTCATAAGTTTAGGATCAAGGAGATGGGAGGGTAAGGAATGAGAGGGAGATGATGTCCCTCCGAGTGCTGAGAGATTTTTCCAAAAATGGCGAGGAGAGTTTGATGAGAGAGAATTTGAAAGATAAGCTTTCTTTTCGCGGCGTATGGCATAGTTCACATCGTTGCGGAGTTGCTTATAATGTCGCCAGTCGGGATCAGACCGAGTGCGCCTATATCGAAGAAGAGCGCGACGCTTTAGAGATATTAGTTTTCTGACGGCAGTGTTGAGCCATGGAGCCGGCGGACGTGACGCACTCTTAAGAGTCAACGGCGCAAGACGATCAAATACAGACATTATAGAGGATGTGAAATAGGCGACCATCTCATCGACGCGCTCCGCGCCGAACACAGGCGACCAGTCAGTCCTGAGCAACTCAGAGGAAATGTCGGAGGGCTCAATGGAGTGGATGTTGCGAGAGAGAGTAACGCGGGCCTTGCGACAAGGTCGAGCCACTCTCAGAATCGACCAAATCATGAAATGATCGCTAATGTCGAGCTCTTCGCTGACTCCACAGTCGACCACCCCCACACTATGCGAAATAAAGATAAGATCGAGAATAGATGATGTGTTCTGTGTAAGACGCGTTGGCAACTCTATCAATTGCCGCAGGGAGAGGTTCAATGCTATGTCGCGTAAAAGACGAGCGTTGAGCTCATTGGGGCGGAGCACGTCAATGTTGAAATCGCCCATACACACAATTTCATCGACGTTGCACCTAATGTGAGACAAGCGCGATTCAATGTAATGCATATCTGAGACAGGCGCGCGAGGAGGACGGTAAACGCAGATTGTAGCTACGCGTATGTGCGTCAGGCGAAGAGAGACGGCAACGATATCTACGAGTGTGCCGGGCGGAGGGGCACCAAGGTCAATTAGAGAGAAAGAGAGCGAGTTATCAATATACAACGCGACGCCCCCACCGCGAGAGCCGGTAGATCGATCAGAGCGAACGAGAGTAAAACCGCTTATGTCAATTAGTTTAGGGTCGATAGTATCCCGTAGCCAAGTCTCTCCGATCGCAAGAATGTCAAGTTGATGATATGCTATAAGGTCTTTAACCAGCGTAAAGTGGGGCAAGAGTGAGCGCGCGTTTATGTGAGCGACGCGAAGTGTTAAGCGGCTGTTACTTGAAACAGCGGCAACCGACCCAGCCAGCGAATGACGTCAGACAGGTCCAGGGCAAGCCGAAGGGCCCTGATGAGATGAGGCGAGGGGGTGCTGAAGCGGATTGGCAGTTGTATCAATCTCAGCGAGAATTGAGTCCTGGGATAAATAGCGACGCGAGGGAGCGCCGTCCGATGTTCTGAAATAAGTAACCCCCCGCCTCATCCATACATGTCTGACGTTATGCATTTTAGCAAGTTGACGAGCCTCAGCAAACAGGCGGCGTTCAGACGCAGTAGAACGCTCATAGAGATAAACTCTGGTGGACGGCCACGAGCCATCGACATTGGACGCAGCAAATCCAGATCTAGCACGTCGTCGGAATCTGGCGAGCAGCTCATTTCTCCTGGCAATCGTGGTGAGTTTCACCACGATAGGACCAGATAAAGGGTCCCTACCGCCGATTCTAAAGGCACTGACAACCTCCGAGGATGCGAGCGGCGTATCGAGCGAGGCAGCCACACGAATCAAAGTGTTCACACAGTCCTCAGGCTTGATAATTGGAATGCCGAAAATTATGAGCTCGTGATCCCTGTGCTCATTGACTATGCGCTCGAAGCGTGCAGCCAATCCGTCCGATGAAGTTGAAGGGACACCGGGGGGGACCGCCGGTGCAGAGGTTGAAGTTGAGACTGCTTCAAGCCGGGCAAAACGATCCTCCAGTGCAGATCTTGAATGATGTCCGCTGATCGGCTTGTTCCCCGATGAAATATCTGCGTCGTCAAAGATTCACGCGTCCTTGGGGTGTTACCG
The DNA here is from genome assembly GCA_035220615.1 of Leptothorax acervorum. Taxonomy (NCBI): domain Eukaryota; kingdom Metazoa; phylum Arthropoda; class Insecta; order Hymenoptera; family Formicidae; genus Leptothorax; species Leptothorax acervorum. The sequence continues at coordinate 104,968 of JASTWQ010000372.1, forward strand.
TCATTTTCCTGGCATCCATCCTTCTTAGTCGCATCCTCGTCCTTCCTCTTGTGCCGCTTGTCACTCCCCGTCATTCTCGGAGAGTGGAACTCTCTTTGGGAATGTTCCGTCGGATATGTCTCCTCGTCGTCGATAAGTATTTCCTCTTTGACAAAGGTGACTAATCCGTTTTCATTTTCTTTCAGGTTAACTTCTGGTAAGGCGCCGGTTGCTAGATTGCTCACCGTGGCCTCAATCATCGCGGATTCGGCGAAAATAATGTTTATTGTTCGCACATCATCGCTGCTTTCGTTGTCCTTGAACGTGGAAACTTTGTTTCTGCGTCGTTTCTTCGATGACCTTGAACTCCCGTTCGGTTGAATTTCCTTAGGTGGACGTCCTCGTCTCACGGGCTCGTTCCACTGGTCGTCACTCGGCTCCGTTGACACGTCACCGTACGATGACATTTCCGAATCGCGATAATCTGACTGTTTGTCGCTCTGACCTTGGACTGCGCTCACCTCGTCGGAACTGAGATTTGCGCTACTCCGGGACTGCGTCCGGAGTGGAGTACGTCTACCTTTATCACTTTCGAGATACGGTCCTTCTCCATGGTCCGCACTCGATTCCTACAGATCGGCCTCTCATTGGTTGATATGTTGGTAATTATTCAGTTTAGCGTCCTCACCTCCTATTTTGATGAACTTAGGCTTAATCGACGCGTTTTTGCTCAAAACGACCGAATCTGGCAGAAAAAAGCGTCGCTCTGCCCCGCGAAGCGAGATATTAACTGTTAAAATTGACGACTCTCAGGTTAGGATTCCTGTCATACCGACGCGATGTAGCGACTGGCAGCGACATGAACATGCTCCGCGGGGGCATATGCGCATGCTCTGTGGTCACATGAGTATGCTCAGTGGCCGTACGCGTATGCAAAGTGCGCGAATTTTAAACGTATGTATACTTATAATGTATTACTTGAATTTTAATAATAAATAAATATAATTATGTATTAAATCTTCGCCTTACTAAACAGATGAGTCTACAATATACTAAAAATAGATACAGAAAAGATTAGCAAGACCCCTACGCAAGGTAGGGCGTTGCCCCTCTCCCTACAACCACCCTTCTTGCCAACGCCTGTTTCGCGACAGTTTTTTGTACCAGATGAAGTCTTGTTTTTGTAATAGATGTTGCTTTTGCAATAGAAAAGTGTTATATCAAAGTCGGGGGGGCTCCGCCCCCCCGAACCCCCCTGGCCGGGGGCTTCGCCCCCTGGACCCTCTTTCGAGGGGCTCCGCCCCCCCTACCCTTGCCGGGGGGCTTCGTCCCCCTGGACCCCCCATTGGGAGTTTCGCTTACACGTACTACATACTAAGTTGTAAAGCGAGGTCTAGGTGAAGCTCCCAATGGGGGGTCCAGGGGGCAAAGCCCCCCGGCGGGGGTAGGGGGGCGGAGCCCCCCCGACTTTGATATAACACTTTTCTATTGCAAAAGCAACATCTATTACAAAAACAAGACTTCATCTGGTACAAAAAACTGTCGCGAAACAGGCGTTGGCAAGAAGGGTGGTTGTAGGGAGAGGGGCAACGCCCTACCTTGCGTAGGGGTCTTGCTAATCTTTTCTGTATCTATTTTTAGTATATTGTAGACTCATCTGTTTAGTAAGGCGAAGATTTAATACATAATTATATTTATTTATTATTAAAATCCAAATAATACATTAAGTACACATACGTTTCAACTTTCAAATAAATTAAGCATGTCTAATACCAATAATTAAAATTTATTATTGGTATTAGACACAAAATCGCACGCCACGCAATGATGTTAAGTGTGATAGAGTTAAGATATGTATAACATATATTGTCAGAATAAACTAGTAGATTTATTAACCAGGCATAGAGTTTTAACATGTACAGTTAAAAGTAGTAAATGTGGTAGTAATGTACATATTGACAAAGAAACATTAATGAACCGATATACAAAACGGTACTATTCAAAAAATGTTGTAACGGTACGCGTTTTCTCGCTCGGAATTAGCTCGCCGTGCCAGGGTGAGAAAACGTGGAGACACTGGTTGGTTTTAAAATAAATCGTTTATTCCTTTCTTCTTACACAAAGGTGAAATATGTGTGTGTGTGGCGTGTATGCTCCGCCGAGCCGCTGTATGAGTATGATGCGGTCGGACCGCTGCGTCGGTCGAGTAGACGCGGAGGCACCGTCGCCTTACGGATCAAGAGTAAACGCGGAGGCACACTTGCCTTACGGATCGCGAGTGAACGCGGAGGCACGCTTGCCTTACGGGTCGCGAGTAAACGCGGAGGCACACTTGCCTTACGGATCGCGAGTAAACGCGGAGGCACGCTGGCCTTACGGATCGCGGGTAAACGCGGAGGCACGCTTGCCTTACGGATCGCGGGTAAACGCGGAGGCACGCTTGCCTTACGGATCGCGGGTAAACGCGGAGGCACGCTTGCCTTACGGATCGCGGACAGGTGGTCTGGTCAGGAGCTCAGTCGGGAGCACCCGACTGAGCGGCCCGTACACCGGGAGCGCCCGACTGAGCGGCCCGTACACCGGGAGCGCCCGGCTTGACAACGGGAGCACCCGTTGCCTGTACGGCGGAAAGGGTCGGGAGCGCCCGACCCCGAAGCAGGAGACGACAGGTATAGCCAACCGGGAGCGCCCGGCTGGTAGCCTGTACCCTGGGAGCACCCAGGTGAGAACGGGAGCACCCGTTCTCTGTACGGAGGAATATCGTTGGGAGCGCCCAACGAGGTTAGGAGAGCGGTCGTGTCGAGACCAGGATCAGGACAGGACTGGTGTCTGGTGTCGGCTCGAGCCCCCTATTTATACCCCGAGCGCGGATGGTGGGGGCCGCCCCACCGCTCGGGTCGCCCCACCGCTCAGGTCGCCCCACCGCTCGGGCACTGGAGTGCACGCTGATCAGGCGTGCACGCCGAACCAGCGCGCGGTGGCCGCCAGGGCCGTAGCGCGAGTGACGAGTACGCGTATCGTCACATCACCCCCCCCCCCCTTTTAGGAAAGGAACTATTTACATATATGTACAGGTCTTGGACTAAACGCTATTTATTACTACGCTTACATATGTTACCTTACCGGCGCTGACATGATCGTAAGTTGCCCTGTGGGTCGAATCGCAGGACCCACAGGGAGCCGCCGACGCGGGCGCGGTATTTCCGGTTGCGCACCATGGCTGACCGTGGGATCGCTACCCTCTCGCCGGTGGGTAGTGGGACCCAGATTTGGTCCCGCAGGAGGGAGGTGTCAGAGAGGTGGGCTATCTCCAGGGTCGGGGGTGGGCAGGGGCCTGATGTAACGGGTGGCTGAGCCGGGGTCAGAGAGGGGCGACCCGGCGTGGCTGCGGCGCAGGCTGGCGTCCTGGGTAACCCCTCGGCGCTGGTCATCCGTGTTCCGACAGCGGTCTGTCCCCTTAGACGGTCGGCGGCCTTGGTCGTCAGAGTCGTGGGCGGCGCGGCCCGGTGACGGGATATGTCCAGTGTAGGCCCTACTGGGGGCCGGTCGGAGCGTTGCTTGCGCTCGGAGGCCGTTGCTGCGGAGGCAACGGTCGGTCGAGCGGCCGGGTGATCGGCCGGGCGTGCGGACGGCTGCGTTGGTCGAGCGGCCCGGTGATCGGGCGGGAGCGACGACGGCTGTCCGGCGGATGGTCTGGCTGGCGGTCGGCTGGTGTTAGGGGGCCGTTCTGCGGGCCGCAGGTTCGCCCGTACACGGCCAGCTGGTGAGCGCCGGGCTGGACGGGCCGGTATTGTTTCCAAGAAGATGGCGGCGCGGCGACGAGTCTCGGCGTCACCCCGCTGGATTCGGGTCCCCACACTGGGGGCCTGGCGGCGGGGAACGCTGCCTGGGCTGGTGGTCGGCCCTGGGTCGACTGGTACCTCCCATAAGTCGTCGTCGATGTCGTCGATGTCGCCGAAGAGGTCCGTCAGCTCTTTCCGAACGTGCGGTTCCATGTTCGCGGGTTAGCGGATCTAGAACAACTAAAAATTTTCTCGCGCCGCGAGCTTTTATACCGGTCGCGAACGCGTTTTTTTTGTTGTTTTCGTGCTTTTCCGCGCTCAGGAATGCGAGGCCGATGCCCCGAACGGTGTTTACCCGTGGATTCCCCGAATGGCCGACACGTGAGGCTCCGGTGCGTTCTTCAGGTCCTGCACGTGCACGTGTCTGTGCCAACGCCCCCGGGTGTCGCGTAAGTCGACTATGACGGGGGAGATAATCTTTCTTACCTCCAGAGGGCCGGTATAGCGGGGGGCTAGTTTGGCGTTAAAGCCGGTAGCCTTTTTCGACAGCGGGTACTCCTTCTTCCATACCAGGTCTCCGACGCGGGGTCTCCAATCCCGTCGCCTCAGGTTGTAGTGCGCCTCCTGTCTTTGGAACGCCCGGGCCAAGTTGACTCGTACTACCTCATAGGCGTCTTCCAGCCGGCGTCGGGTCTGGTGGGGAGTCGCATTCGCGGCGTGGCGTCGGTCCTCCGGATGTGGGAGGGCGAGTTCCCGGCCGTGGTTGAGATACGCCGGGGTATATCCGGTAGCCTCATGTCGGGCGGTGTTGTAGGCGAACTGCAATGGTGCCAGGTGCTCGTCCCAGTGTCGGTGGTTCCTTCCGACGTACTGGGCGACCATGGTCTTGAGCGTTCGGTTCGTGCGCTCGACCGGGTTGCAATGCGGTGCTCTCACGGGGGTAGTCCGGTGCTCGATGCAGAAGGCCCGTAGGGTTCCCTCGAGCTGATCCGACCTCAGTTGCGTCCCGTTATCCGAGATGATCTGATCGGGGCATCCATGTTGGTATATGATCCGATCGAGGATGGCCTTGGTGACGGCGGGGGCGGTAGCCCGGCGCAGGGGCTTAAGCTCCACCCACTTGGAGAACCGGTCCTGCATAACCAGCAGCCAGGCGTGGCCCTGGGTGGATCGCGGCAACGGGCCGACGAGATCCAGGGTCACCTGCTGCCAGGGCTTGGTGACAGGTGCCGTATGGAGGTTCCCGGCTGGTTTTGTCGTAGGCGCTTTGTGCGCTAGACAGGTCGGGCACTGGCGGACATACCGGGTGATGTCCTGGAACATCCCGGGCCAGTAGAACAACCTGGCCATGCGGGCGATGGTCTTGGCGACCCCGAAGTGGCCCGCCGTGGGGTCCTCGTGGTGCCTTTGCAGGACCTGGGCCCGTTCTTCCTTCGGGACGCATCGCTTCCACTGCTCCGACGGGTCGACCTCCCGAAAGTCCACGTCGTGCAGCAGGTGGCGAAACAGCCGGCCGTCCCGGATGCGATAGTCGGGAAACTCGGCGGGGCGTTGCCGGGTGCCGGTCAGGATCCGTCGGTACCATTGACACCGCGGGGCGGTTTGCGCCTCGCACACCTCTGGCTGGCGTGAGAGCGCATCGGCGACCTTGTTGAGGCAGCCCTTCCGGTATCGTACGTCAAAGTCGTACTGCTGCAGCTCGAACAGCCAGCGTCCCAGTCGGCCGGTAGGTTCCTCCAGGTGCTGCAGCCATCGGAGGGACTGATGGTCGGTTACCACGGTAAACGTGTATCCCTCGAGGTATCCCCGCATCTTTCGTATGCCCCACACTATCGCCAGACATTCCAACTCCGTGGCGCTGTAATTTTTCTCTGCGCCGTTTAGCGTCCGGCTGGCATAGGCCACCACTCGCTCCCCGTCGTCCTGGTGTTGGGTTAATACTGCGCCCAGCCCGTAGGAGCTTGCATCGGTCTGCAGGATGAACCGGCGGTCGAAATCCGGGCAGGCCAGCACGGGGGCGGAAGTCAGCGCCTCTTTTAGGCGTTCGAAAGCGGTCTCCTCGTCTGGTCCCCAATTCCATTTTATCCCCTTCCTGGTCAGGCGAGTAAGCGGGGCGGCTACCGTGGCGAAGTCTGGTACAAATCGTCGGTACCAGGAGGCCACGCCCAGGAATTGTCGTACCTTGCGTACGGTCGTCGGCGCGTGCCATCGTGCCACGGCGCTTACCTTGTCCGGGTCGGTCCGGAGGCCGCAATGGTCCACGATGTGGCCCAAGTATCGGAGCTGGTCTCGGCAGAAGTGACACTTCTCCGGATTTAGGCGGAGCTTGGCCTCCCTTAGACGACGGAACACCTCGGCCAGTAAGCGAAGGTGTTCCTCGAAGGTGCGGCTGACCACGATAATGTCGTCCAAATAAACCAAGACGTATGGGGCAAGGTCCGGCCCTAGGACCTCGTCGAGCAGCCTCTGGAACGTAGCGGGTGCGGAATGGAGGCCGAACGGCATCACCCGGAACTGCATCAGGCCTTTCCCTGGCACGGTGAAGGCGGTGACGGGCCGACTATCGGGCGTCAGTGGCACCTGCCAATACCCGTTCTTCAAGTCCAGCGTAGACAGGTAACGGGCTCCCCGGAGTTTGTCTAAGGTAGCTTGGACTTGGGGCAGAGGGTAGGCGTCCTTCTCGGTGACTTTATTCACCTGTCGAAAGTCTATACAGAACCGGTATGTTCCGTCCTTCTTCCGGACTAGTACGATTGGCGAACTCCAGGCTCCGTGGGACGGCTCGATTACGCCTTCTCGTTCCATTTTCTCTACCTCTTGGTTAATAATCGCCTGCATAGCCGGATTCCTGGGTCGGTATCGTTGCTTGATAGGCTGGTCGGTCTTAACCCGAATACGGTGCGATATTCGGTCGGTCGGGCCGTGGATGCCCTCAAATAGGGCGAGTTCTCTGATTAAGAACTCCTGGAGCCGGCGTTTCTCGTCGGCGGTGCGGGTGGCCAGTCCCTGGGCCACGGCTCCACATTCGGCGGCGGGCGTGGTTTGGCGCGGGGCGGTGGCCCGTAGTACGATTCCTGTCCGGGCCCATAGGTCAACGCCGATGAGTACGGCGCCCTGTAGCGACGGCATAATTAGAAAGTCGTGCCTGAGCACCTTCCGGCCGATCTTCACTGGTAGTGTCATGGTCCCTGGTATCGTGGTCGAGCCCCCGTCCGCCAAGTGAACGGAGCTTGTCCCTTGTTTAATCGGGAATCCGAGGCCTTCTGCGTAGCGGGCGGTATCTGTATTGATAAAAGATACCTCGGACCCGGTGTCGATCAACGCCCGCATAGCGCGGTGTCGTATGCGGACAGAGATGTGCGGCCGCGGCTGGTAAGTCACTCTGACGGAGGCGGGGTCCGGGTGGCGGCGGCTTCGCCCCCGGCCCGTGCGGCGTTTCCCGGCGTGGGGTGGCAATCACGGGTGAGCACGCCGTCCTTTCCACACCGGGAGCAGAATTTTCTGGCCGGTCGTCTGCAATCTACCCGAGTGTGTCCGCGCTGTTTACAGCGCCAGCAGCACTCCTGTCGGCTGTACGTGGTACTGGCGACGGATGGGGTCACGGCCGGGGCCTTTCGTTCTGCTTTCCGCTCGCGGTTTTGCTTCTCGATAGCTTCATATTCCGCGGCGCGTGCGTGCAGGTCTCCCAGACTGGTAACGTCATCTAGTCGGATGTAATATTTATATTCGGGGCTCATGTTGTTGTAGAGCCGCTCGAGTTGGTCATCCGTCGAGAATCCTCCGGCTCGTCGCATGCTCGTAAGAAGCGCCGTTGCAAACTTATGGAAGGGCTCGTCCGGTTTTTGAAATCGGCCCTGAATCTCTCGTGTCAGTTGTGCACGGTATCGCCGGGGTAGGAACTGAGCGCGGAAATCTCTTAAGAAATCCTCCCAGTTGTCCCAGGCCACGTAGTTATTCCGGTACCAGAGGAGGGTATCTCCTCGCAGTAGCTCTGGTAGCCCCAGCAACAGCTGGCCTCCCGTGTATCCATATCCCTGTCGTAATTCTTCCACTCGCTCTAAGAAGGCGAGTGGGTCCTTTCCGTCGAAGTGGCATCCCCACTTCCGGATCTGGTTCATAACCTCGGCCGGGTTAGGCGCAACGGTTCCGGTGATCCTCGGTCCTTCGGTCATTGTGTCCTTGGTTTCGTTCTCTTCCATGGAGTATTTGTACTCCGGGTTAGCGTCCACAAAATCTCGGAGACGGCGTCGGAGGGTGTCTATCGGGCCGTTCGGGTCGATCCCGAGTTTTCCTAATTCGGTCGCCAACTCGGCTTTCGTTAATCGATAGATCCAGCTCTTCATGAGCTAGGTTGGAAAACAAGTGCCTCACGGATCCGGTCCCTGTTCGGGCGCCATGTAACGGTACGCGTTTTCTCGCTCGGAATTAGCTCGCCGTGCCAGGGTGAGAAAACGTGGAGACACTGGTTGGTTTTAAAATAAATTGTTTATTCCTTTCTTCTTACACAAAGGTGAAATATGTGTGTGTGTGGCGTGTATGCTCCGCCGAGCCGCTGTATGAGTATGATGCGGTCGGACCGCTGCGTCGGTCGAGTAGACGCGGAGGCACCGTCGCCTTACGGATCAAGAGTAAACGCGGAGGCACACTTGCCTTACGGATCGCGAGTGAACGCGGAGGCACGCTTGCCTTACGGGTCGCGAGTAAACGCGGAGGCACACTTGCCTTACGGATCGCGAGTAAACGCGGAGACACGCTGGCCTTACGGATCGCGGGTAAACGCGGAGGCACGCTTGCCTTACGGATCGCGGGTAAACGCGGAGGCACGCTTGCCTTACGGATCGCGGGTAAATGCGGAGGCACGCTTGCCTTACGGATCGCGGACAGGTGGTCTGGTCAGGAGCTCAGTCGGGAGCACCCGACTGAGCGGCCCGTACACCGGGAGCGCCCGGCTTGACAACGGGAGCACCCGTTGCCTGTACGGCGGAAAGGGTCGGGAGCGCCCGACCCCGAAGCAGGAGACGACAGGTATAGCCAACCGGGAGCGCCCGGCTGGTAGCCCGTACCCTGGGAGCACCCAGGTGAGAACGGGAGCACCCGTTCTCTGTACGGAGGAATATCGTTGGGAGCGCCCAACGAGGTTAGGAGAGCGGTCGTGTCGAGACCAGGATCAGGACAGGACTGGTGTCTGGTGTCGTCTCGAGCCCCCTATTTATACCCCGAGCGCGGATGGTGGGGGCCGCCCCACCGCTCGGGTCGCCCCACCGCTCGGGCACTGGAGTGCACGCTGATCAGGCGTGCACGCCGAACCAGCGCGCCGCCTGGTATTACGCGGTGGCCGCCAGGGCCGTAGCGCGAGTGACGAGTACGCGTATCGTCACAATGTACACAAGAAACATGTATTTAAGCAGTGCTGGGCCCGGCAGTGCTGGTACTTGGTTCTGGCTCTTGGTCGGATGTCCCTGGCTGATCCTCAGAGAATGTCGGAGGATATAACTCTGCGATGACATCAAAGAAGACTTCAATGCGTTCCAAGCGGCTATAGGCGCGTTTGAAAAGATATTCGCACAAATATCCGAGGACGTGAGCCTTTCTGGTTCCGTACCTCGGAATATTTCCGTGAACTTCTCTCCAAACGCGCTCTATGTGTTGCGTATGCGCGCCTGTAGATTTTTATTAGAACAAAACGTAAAGATTATAATTCACGACTGCACAATTTGATTTATTTTAATATATATATATTAAAAAATTTAAACATTTCTCACCGCTTTCAGGATCGACAAAGTTATAAGAGTGGTTTGCTGTCAGATGTTGGAAGCCTTCATTGTTCAAGCAATTATAAGACTTCCAACAATCTGACACGACGGTGGTGCCTGGCAAAATCCACTCGTTTATACACGCCAGGAGTGTCTCTTCCGTTCGATCCTGAACTGGAACTATGAATATCTTCTTTGAGCCTCGCTCATACCCTCCGAAAATCCAATGACCTTTGACGAGTCGACCACGATTGTACTTCCTTTTGCCGATCTTCGCCTCGTCAATTTCGACTGTGCATCCTGGGCCACCAAGTTTCTTACTATGCTTTTCAGCCCAGAACACACAGACCTGTAAAAAGAAATATTTTTAATATTTTGTTTTATACATAATTATATATTTTTTAAGAACATATACAATGTATTTATAAACATGTTAAAATATAATTACCTCTCGGCAAAAGTTGAACCAATCAACAATCGTAGCCGACGACGATACGCCAGTTTCATCCTGAGTGTCATCTTGACGTGGATGTCGCAACATTAAAAAACATGCAACAATCTTGCATACTGTTGCCACGTCAAGATGACTTCTAGCGAACCAAGTACCTGTTTTGCTACTTTTCTTAAAGTCGCACTGCTGTGAGACACGTTTCTTGTGTACATTTTTTATATAGTACCGTTTTGTACATCGGTACATTAATGTTTCTTTGTCAATATGTACATCACTACCACATTTACTACATTTAATTATACATGTTAAAACTCTATGCTTGATTAAAAAGTCTACTAGTTTATCCTGACAATATGTTAGATGACCAAAGTCCAAAAGCGACAACATTGTTGCGTAGCGTGCGACTTCGCGTCTGACAATACCATTGTTGCGCTTCTTTTGTGTTTTACATAGTTGAGTAGTTACGTTTAAATTCGCGCACTTTTGTATGCGCGTGCGGTCACCGAGCATGCGCATGTGGCCACAGAGCTAACAGAGCATGCGCAAGTGGCCGCAGGGCATGGTTAGTAGTCGCTACATCTCGTCGGTATGACAGGAATCCTAACCTGAGAGTCGTCAACTTTAACAGTTAATATCTCGCTTCGCGGGGCAGAGCGACGCTTTTTTCTGCCAGATTCGGTCGTTTTGAGCAAAAACGCGTCGATTAAGCCTAAGTTCATCAAAATCGGAGGTGAGGACGCTAAACTGAATAATTACCCAAATATTATTGCAGATATTAAAAAATTTCCTTGCGCAGAAAATTTCACTTTTACCTTTCGAAAACACGTTTGCCCTCGTAAAAATAATAAGACGGCATGTAACCTGCCGAAACTCCGTTGGTCACATGGGTACTATAAGACGCGTTTACAATGTTAATAGCGAGTTCGCACAATATACAGGTTCCGAGATATTTGATTTGACGGATTTACCCAGTTGACGGTCTAGCCCCGGTCTCCCCTAATCTTTATTAGTTTTAAGAGATCTGATATGATAGTTATCATTTTTGTTATTTTTTTAAAATAGGCATCAAAATAGTGGGAGTGTTAGAAGTATTTTTATTGGCCTATTTCTTTGTACGATTCTAATTGGTTAATACTTCTATGTTACTTTTCTAGTAAGATAATGTCCCTAGATTATATGCACTCTATGCACTCTTTACAGATGATACACATCTTAGCTTTATATAAGTTCAGTTCGTTTCCGCCTTGCCTTGCCGCAAGTCGCCTGTATCTGCGTTCCCTAAATATACTCAGTATATCAGTAAATTTGTGTAATTTACTCAATATCAATCAAGGAAAACATTTATGCGGTCCGATTTGAAATTAGAGGCATTTAGTTATGAAATTCGAGAGTAATAATTGGGAAAATGGATGAAATATATGTCAAGCAAAAAAGTTTGAAACTGCACCTGGAATGTGTTGTTCAATCGGAAAAGTTAAATTACCACCTTTAAATCAACCACCGGACACACTCCTTATGTTTGTCTACAATAAGGATATTGAAACACAAATGAAGTCGTTTGAAGAAAAACGACGCCCGGGCGAAGCCCGGGTAACCAGCTAGTGATTATATATAACTTTTACTATTTATAAATATAATACTTTTAATTAACAACACTGAATAATAACTTTAATATAATAATTTTTATTTTTATATGTATCACAGGGATTTTGTGAAATTCGTTTTTCTTCAAAATTCCTAGAAATACTGTGGAGTAAAAAATTAAAATATTGCGGATTAAATAAAAAAAAATATCTACTTATTCATTATATGGAGTCTGTATCCACTTCTATTTTTTTTCTACTTGAAAGTACACTGTTCATTCTTAATATAAAATAGTTCCACGTAGGTTTCCACAACTTTCCACGTAAAATTTTTTATTTATTCCATAATATTTCTAGAGATTTTACAAGAAAACAAATTTTACAAAATCCCTGTAACATATGCAATTTATAAATATTTAATTTAAAAATAATATTATTCAATTCTTTCTATTTAATTTATTTACCGCATATGTCCTTTTTTCTTAAGTATGGTCGTGGTCAAAAAGGTTGTCGGACTTTTTTTTCCGAATTTTTGGAACGCACTCTGTCATGTGAAAGTTGATGGTCCCTGCTCACGGCCATAACCTAAAGTTTCGCAGTGACATATTATCGGAGCAGATGGACAATCTATATAAGGTGTCGGAATAGTTTAAAATACCAAAAGAAGTATAAGCACGTGTATTTTGACGCAAGGAACAAAGCCAGTCATAAAGAGGAAAAAAGAGAAGAGGAATATGAGCAGAGAATGGTAAGTAAAATGACCAGTGACCAATATTAGAAAAGAAATGTAAGAAATAATAATATACCCATATAAATATTTATATACCTATATAAATAACTTTAGACAAACAATTTTTATTAACAATTATCAATATGACAGTAAAAAAATGCATAATTATGACAAAAAATATATAATTAAAATAAATAAATACAATAGCATATAATAAGTAATAACTATTGCAGTAATTGTTATGCATTTTCATGCCTAAAGTCATCGATTCAAAAATTGCAAACAAGTGTGCGCGTATCTTTCTTTGTAATTAAAAAATATGTAAAATAAAAGAAATGTATACAGAGTTCGTTCTGAATGCATACATAGTCTTCAGGAAAATGCGCTTTTATTACAGGAACGTTCAGTTTATCGTATTATAAGAAGATACGACACATTGGGACATGTCAACCCGTCTCCGATACCTGGACGACCAAGAAGAACAAATGCTGAGGAAGACCAGGGAATATTGAATATTATTCAAAAATCTGGCTTCCATTCGTCGCGAAAAATTAGATTAAATGTCGATCTAACGTGCTCAAATCGTACTGTGCGGCGCTGTTTACACAATGCCGGTTATCATCACCGGATTCCCGCACAAAGAGAAGTTTTGTCTCATCTTCACAAGGAGCAACGGCTGGCTTTCGCGTTGGAACAGTTGGTTCACTATAATATTATGGGTATCAATAATAAATAATAATAATATAATAATAAATTGTTTATAATAATATAATAATAAATTATATATAATAATATATAATTATATAATTATGTAATTATATATAATTATATATAATTATATTATTATATCATAATAATATTATGGGATCGGGATTTCTGAACTGTTACGTCCTGTCGACGAGATTCTCAATGTTAACGCTATATATTTAAGCTGACTTGTATTATACAAATTAAATATTGCAAATATGTAGTGCATGCGAATGTAACATTGAATTTATTAACACGTGAAATAAAAAATATCTTAATCAAGTATATTAAAGATCCTTTTTTAATACAAATTTCCAACGCGCAATGTTGTAAGTATATAAAATCTTGAATTAGGTGTAGTTATATTGTTTATACATTTATTACATAGATGCTACGGTTTAACGAGATTTTCCGAAAATTCCCTGACTTGTTAAACTCCACGCACTTCCCTTTCTAGCAACGGAAGCTGTGTGACGTGAAACTCCTCATAAAGGTCCATTATCTTAAAAAGAAAAGAACCATGTTTAATTTATCTTTCAAGAATTTTATCTTCTACTTTTTTTTATTTGCATTTTGACGTAATAAATAAAAAATTTAATACGTTCTAATAATTATTTAGCTCTTCAGTCATAATCATAAATACAACGTTAATTACCTGCTCTCGATATTTATCTTGAATTTTATGCCTTGCAAGACACAGCCGACAAGGACTATCTCCATGTTTCAAAAATAACAGTTGGTTCACTATAATATTATGGGTATCAATACCATATTTTGTTAATTCTTGTAATGTCGTTCTGTCTCATAAGGCGACAAAAATTCTGCTATGTAAACACATATAAACGTTGTCTGATCGGGATTTCTGAACTGTTCGTTAACTTGTCGAATGACAGCAAGCATTTCCTCCATCTTATTGGAGAATGTATCTACATTGAAATCCGTTAATCCCAACAACGAACTTATCTATAAAAGAACAATCTTTTTTCAATTTAAATAATTCGGGGAGGACACTTGATATACCTAATATGTATTAATTTTAGGAAAAATACTCAAAATAGCATGGATTAATTCTAACTTGTGTGATAAAAGGACAAATCTTCATTTTTAAACGCATTAGATTTCCCAATCCTTTTTCAACCACTTGCGGAAACGATAGTAGCCTCAATGTGTGCCCAGTAGGTGCAGTATCAAACACCACAACAGAGAAGTTCATTCCTTTTACAAGCCTAGAACCAGCATGTAAAGGAATTAAAATAAAAAAAAAAGGAAATAGAGAATAGAAGATATCAGATGTATCTACAATTTTAGTTTACTAGAAAGTAGATTATCCTATTAATGTTTTACAAAAATAAGAAATATAAAAATGGCAAATTTACTTCATAACTTCTGCATAGCTCATTGCCTCATCTATACCAGGGAATGCACCAACAATTTCTTGCATAACATTTTTGCTTAATCTCATCGCTTCTCCTCCTGAAACTATATATGATGTGCCTAATATGTATAATGTACTATAATTCTTTAAAATAATTCTGCATACAATGTCATTTCTTTTGCTTCAAGTGCATAACAATTACTGCAATAGTTATTACTTATTATATGCTATTGTATTTATTTATTTTAATTATATATTTTTTGTCATAATTATGCATTTTTTTATTGTCATATTGATAATTGTTAATAAAAATTGTTTGTCTAAAGTTATTTATATAGGTTGTGACGTGGCAGCTCCGCTGCACGTTGCAGCGTCCCCGCCGCCGCCACGGGGCGCGGAATTGTGCTCGGGGGCGAGCCGGAAGAGCAGCGCGAAATCTCCAGGGGGCCTCGTAGTCAATTAATTGCGTATTAATTACCTTTTTTGTTTTTTTATTATTTTTTGTAATCGCGGCACCTCGCCGGAATCCACCGGCGAAAGCATCTTCGGCAGCGGTCTTGCGGGCATCAGGGAAGAGGAGCAGTGCGAGGGACGAAGGACGCTCCGGAATCCAGCAGTGCGGAGAGGCAGGATTATCGCGGGCCACGCACAAGGGAGCGCGGAGGAAGACTTTGGCCGCGTGATCCCGGCGTGAAAACGGGAGCAGTCCCGGCGCTCTGGATGCGGGAGGGCGGAACGACCCCGCCACGACTGCGTTACGCCGTGAAGCGGCGTAATCGCCAGAACGGCTGCGACTCCGACCTGGAGGTCGCGGGGAGGGACGTCCCCGCGGCGGAGATGCCGTGAGGCGAACCGGGGCGTCCGGCCCGCTTACATCGAGCGCCCCATCGACCAAGTATCGCGGGGTCGCGAGGCACCCCGCAACGGATCACGCGAGATTAAGTTACGCGAATTGTCGCGGCGTACTTGCTGGATCGATCCCGATTGGCCCGCGCTATCGCGCCACAGACGTACGCACCCCCGGGGTGGGGCGCGTCGTCGATCCGCAATCGAGCGACCGAAGGGACGATCTCTTTCGGTTCGCCCTCTCGACGAGTCAACACGTGTATCTGTCGCGTTTTCGGTGATTGTTCGTGCGATTGAAGAGCGTGAGGCCAGCTATCCGGTCCGTGCAGGCGCCCCGAGGAGGCGGACGTCGAGGAGACCGAGTCAACTACCGGTGAGGTTGCCCCGAGTTTCTGTGTTGTACAGCCACGGGAAAGCCGTCGGGTCGCGTTCGCGTTTCGTTGCCGACTCGCGTGGAAATATCGTTTCTGCTTCGATTTTCGGAAGCTTAATGATGTCTCGAAAAAGGACGCGTATCCTTTGCCATATATGAGCGCGATCTTGGATAAATTGAGTAAGGCGCGTTACATCTCGACAATAGATCTGAGTCAGGCGTATTTTCAGATTCCGCTCGAGTCGAAGAGTCGCGAGTTAACAGCTTTCGCGGTACCCGGAAAGGGGTTATTCCATTTTACGCGAATGCCCTTTGGGCTAACGGGAGCTCCCGCGACGTTCCAACGGTTACTAGATCGACTCATCGGGCCGGAGATGGAACCGCATGCTTTCGCGTATCTCGACGACATAGTCGTCGCCACCGAAACTTTCGAGGACCATCTCGCGTGGTTGAGAAGAGTGTTCGCTCGTATTCGCGAGGCGGGATTGACGATAAATCCGGAGAAAAGCGCGTTTTGTCGTTCGCAAGTCAAATACTTAGGTTTCTTAGTGCAAAAAGAAGGCGTGATGGTAGATCCGGATAAGACCGTGACGATTCGAACGTACCCCCCGCCGCGAAATTTGGGAGGATTGCGCCGTTTTATCGGGATGGCTTCGTGGTATCGTCGGTTTATACCACAGTGCGCCACGTGCTTAGAACCGTTGACCCGCCTCTTGAAGAAGAATAACGCGTGGGAGTGGGGAGACGAGCAACAACGAGCTTTCGAGACAATTAAAGCCTGCCTTACGTCGCCGCCAACGCTATCGTGTCCCGATTTCCGCAAACCTTTCGTCTTGCAGACTGATGCCAGTACGGTCGGGTTGGGCGCGGTGCTGACTCAGACTATCGAAGAGATCGAGCACGTAATCGCGTACGCGAGCCGCGCGCTGACCGACGCTGAGCGTAAATACTCGACGACAGAACAAGAGTGCCTCGCAGTAGTATGGGCGATTAAAAAGTTCCGACCATATCTGGAGGGTTACCGCTTCACGGTTATTACAGATCATAGCAGCCTTCGGTGGCTACATAATTTAAAGAACCCGACAGGACGATTGGCGCGATGGGCTCTCGAGTTACTCGAGTACGACTTTAGGATAGAGCATCGAAGAGGGGCTTTGCATCACGTGCCGGATGCACTCTCGCGAATATACGAGCAGGACGAGGAATTGTGCGCCGCGGCCGCTGTCGCGAACGATTGGTACCGCCAAAGAATCACCGAGTTTAATGAGAATCCACGTAGATTCCCCGGTTGGCAAGTCGTTGGAGATAGACTATATTATCGCAAGCCGCGCGCTGTCGTAGCACAAACGGTCGGGGATCTTAACGAGTGGAAACTAGTCGTACCGCCGGAGTCTCGCGAAGATACTATTCGTGAAAATCACGATCCGCCGTCCGCCGGACATCTGGGTGTGGAAAAAACTTATCAGAGGATCGCAATACGGTATCATTGGCCGCAAATGTTTAAAGATATCGCGAACTACGTGAGGCGGTGTGACGTGTGCCAGCGAACTAAAGTAGAACAGGATCTTCCTATGGGGTTGATGGGACAGCGCGTTGTCGAGTCGCCGTGGAGGGTAGTGGCCGCGGATATTATGGGTCCCTTACCCGCGAGTAAAACGGGACACGCGTATCTTTTAGTGATCCAGGATTTGTTTTCCAAATGGATCGAGTGTTGCCCACTTCGTAAGGCGACCGGCAAAAAGATTCGCGAAGCTATCGAGGATCTGGTTATCTTTCGCTGGGGCGCGCCACGCGTATTGCTGACAGATAACGACACCGAGTTTCTCAACCGGGAGATACAGGCGTTGGCTGAGCAATACGGCTTCCACCACTCGACGGTACCGCCCTACCATCCGCAGGCGAACCCCGTCGAGCGGGTTAATCGTGTATTGAAAACAATGATAACGGCTTTCTTAGAGCAAGATCACAGAGAATGGGATCGACACATTCAGGAGTTTCGTTTCGCGTACAATTTGGCGCATCACACGTCGCTGCAAGCCACGCCAGCGTTTTTAAATTTTGGGAGGGAACCACAACCAATAAATGTATCTCGCGGGTCGGACGAGGCGATAGCCGACATAGAGACGGCCGACCCTGAGCCGTGGAAGGAGCGTATGGAGCGCGTCAAATACTTAAGGGAATGGGTGATCGAAAACTTAGAAGAGGCGCGCCAAAAGCAGACAAGATATTACAATCAGCGTCAACGAGATCGTCAGTTCGTAGTCGGCGATCAGGTATTAAAGAGACAACATGTGTTGTCCTCTGCCGCGCAACATATTTCTGCCAAACTAGCCACTAAATATCATGGCCTTTTTGTCATTAAGAAAGTTCTGTCGCTGGTGGTATATGAGCTCGCCGATATAACGGGTAGCGCGATCGGAAAAATCCACGTCAAGGATCTGAAACCTTATCATATTCCTCTCCTTTCGTAGGTGCTGTCGCTGTTGTAGGTGCTATCGAGAATTGTTGCTGCCGCGAATAACCCTTATCGCGATAAATAGAAAAACGAGAGGGAAAAAGAACAATGGACCCGGAAGAGATTCTCTTTAGATTGCGTTGGGTTAATGTGATCACTCGCATCCAGACGGAGTATCCGGGATTTTGGGCGGCGCTCGCGGAGGAGTTGCGCCGCAGAGAAGCACGGCGGTCCCGCCGCACAGGGGGCGCTACGTTGTTTGAGCTGCCAGAGACCAGAGAAGTGGCCACACAGGTCTATATGGTGCCCCGGAGGGCCCGCACGGAGGTGGCGCGAACCATGCCCGCTACTCGAGAGGTCGCCTGCCAAACCGAAAGCGAGCGCGGAGCCCCGTCAACTGGCTCCGGCGAGGGAGTTCCCCTCCGGTGGGAGGATCTCCATGGGTGGCTACGGCCCGCTGCCGACCGCCGGGACGCCCGCCGGGACCAGACGTCGGGGTCGGAGACCATGTCACCTACTGGATCGGAGGAAGAGGGGGCGGCCGGAGGGCCCGAAACGGACCCAAGCGAAGGGCTAAGTCGAGAGCCCTCCCTAGGGGACACAGCGCCGGACCAGGAACCGGAGGTGCCCGCGCGGGCGGGGGCTCGCCCCGGCTTCGACCAGGAGCATTGCTGGAACTGCGGCTCTGTGGCGCATTTCGCGTACGAGTGCCCGGAGCCCCGAAGTCACGGATTCTGTTTCCGGTGCGGACGTCCGGGGTACACCGTCCGCACGTGTCCAGATTGCGGAGACGCCTGGCGAATCGAGGGCCCGTATATCAGAGGACGGGGGCATGTCGGACCGTCCCCGCGACGGGGACCACCCCCAGGAACGCTGAAGCTATAAACACCGACCCGGGGCCACCCCACCAAAGGGGGAAAGGAGAGACGAGGGAGAGACTTCCGTTTTTTTTGTTGTTTTGTGCGCCGTCGCCCGGCCGTACGCTCATGAAGCCTTTTTTTTTGCTCGCCTCCGATTTTTGCCTTCTCACCTCCTTCGGCGACCAGGCCATTTCGCGGGAAGTCGCGTCCTTTTCTGGGGAGAGACCTACTTTGGTACCGCGATATATTTTTTTTTCTCTTCCTCTCTTGTTATCTTCCGTTATTTTTTTTTGCGACAGACCAATTGTAGTTTTTTTTTGTTTGCTTCGCTCGTTGATGGGCGCCTTGAGAATTACCGCGAAATAACCCTTACGAGGAAGGATAGCCGTCGAGACCATGCCTTATTTGTTTGAGTGAGCAGAGCACGGCAACACGGGAAGCCCCTATGTAACATTGTGTTCCTTTTTAAAAAAAAATACACTTATTGACAACGAAACCTATTGTTGAATGACTTCCTTTTCCCGCGACCTCCACCCTCCTCTTGCGTTATCGAATTGTCGCGTCAATCGGAGCTATCTCGTCATCGACACCGAAGTCGCGATTCTGCGCGCGCGTGGGAGGGGAACACTTGGGGGATGAAAAGCGGGAGCTAGCTGATAATTATTCGTTTGTGATCGTCACTGTGATCGTCAAGAACGGGAAGCCCTTCGCTGGAGATTTCGTACGTTTAAGGCTTTGGCTGTTAGGGGCAACCGACACCCGGTACGCTCGTTCTCGGCGTGGGGGTGTTGTGACGTGGCAGCTCCGCTGCACGTTGCAGCGTCCCCGCCGCCGCCACGGGGCGCGGAATTGTGCTCGGGGGCGAGCCGGAAGAGCAGCGCGAAATCTCCAGGGGGCCTCGTAGTCAATTAATTGCGTATTAATTACCTTTTTTTGTTTTTTTATTATTTTTTGTAATCGCGGCACCTCGCCGGAATCCACCGGCGAAAGCATCTTCGGCAGCGGTCTTGCGGGCATCAGGGAAGAGGAGCAGTGCGAGGGACGAAGGACGCTCCGGAATCCAGCAGTGCGGAGAGGCAGGATTATCGCGGGCCACGCACAAGGGAGCGCGGAGGAAGACTTTGGCCGCGTGATCCCGGCGTGAAAACGGAAGCAGTCCCGGCGCTCTGGATGCGGGAGGGCGGAACGACCCCGCAACGACTGCGTTACGCCGTGAAGCGGCGTAATCGCCAGAACGGCTGCGACTCCGACCTGGAGGTCGCGGGGAGGGACGTCCCCGCGGCGGAGATGCCATGAGGCGAACCGGGGCGTCCGGCCCGCTTACATCGAGCGCCCCATCGACCAAGTATCGCGGGGTCGCGAGGCACCCCGCAACGGATCACGCGAGATTACGTTACGCGAATTGTCGCGGCGTACTTGCGGGATCGATCCCGATTGGCCCGCGCTATCGCGCCACAGACGTACGCACCCCCGGGGTGGGGCGCGTCGTCGATCCGCAATCGAGCGACCGAAGGGACGATCTCTTTCGGTTCGCCCTCTCGACGAGTCAACACGTGTATCTGTCGCGTTTTCGGTGATTGTTCGTGCGATTGAAGAGCGTGAGGCCAGCTATCCGGTCCGTGCAGGCGCCCCGAGGAGGCGGACGTCGAAGAGACTGAGTCAACTACCGGTGAGGTTGCCCCGAGTTTCTGTGTTGTACAGCCACGGGAAAGCCGTCGGGTCGCGTTCGCGTTTCGTTGCCGACTCGCGTGGGTAATTAGTGAATTTGGTGTTAGCTCGCCGTGCACGGCGTAGCATATTAGTGATTTCGCGGTAGCGATCGGCATCGAGCGCGGAGGGCCCCCTTGGCGATCGCGCGAGCTTTGTGTGTGCGGGATTAGGGCATCGCGGATTCGCGTCGCGTAACGACCCCCTTGGAGATCGTGATCGCGGGCGTGTGCGGCGACCTTCGGCGGGGTCGAGGGACGAGGCCTCGCGTTCGCGCGGACGACATACGGGAGTGGCCGCGTATTAGATTCGTGTATGGTGTACGTCCTCGGGTTCGCGTTGAGTGTGGCGTAACTTCGTATCTGCTCGCGTACCGGGTGAAGTCCGGCGTTCTGACGACCGACGTTGAGTGCGCGTTGAGTGTGACGTGGACTCGTATCTGCTCGCGTTCCGTTAGAGTTCGACCCTTTTTGGCGTTTTCGATTGCGTAGTGCCGTCCCGAGTCGTACCCGCGTTCGCGCTCGCGCCTCCGCCGCCGCGCCCCCGCGTGCGAGTCACGTCGCGCCCGCATACCGCGTGTTTTTGCGTGTTGTTCGCTGCGTATTATTTTCGTGTCGCGTTCCTGGGTCTTGTTAGCTGCGCCGCTCGGGATCTATCATTCCCGATATCCTCAGGAGATATAATTTGCGACGCTGCCCCATCGTATTACTTGCGATATCGTGTCGCGATATTATATTGCGTTATTCGTTGCGATATTTTCTCGCGTTATTATTTGTTATTATTTTGCGTCATTAGTCGCGATATTATTTCGCGTTATTATCTTGCGTTATTAGTCGCGATATTATTTCGCGTCATTATTTGTGTTATTATTTTGCGCGATCTTTCTTCGCGTTATTATTTGCGATATTCTTTCGCGTTACTCTTTGTATCGTTTGCCTAGTTTCGTGCGTTCTTCGCTGCCGCGTATTTGTTTTGCTCTATTGTTCGCGTTCGGTATTCTCGCGTATCAGGGTCGCGTCCGAATACTATCTCGCGTTCTTTGGATTATTTCCAATATTATTGTGTTATTATTTGCGACCTTATTTAGTATTATTATTAGCGATCTTAATGGCGATAATTATTAATTGCGATATTAACGATATTATGTTTGCGTTGTTTGCTGCCGCGTATTAGTTTGCGTTATTACTCGCGTTTGATATTTTGTATTAGATTCGCGTCCGGATATTATTCATTGGCATTCTCTGAGTCGGGAGATTAATATTGCGTTACCCTGATTTATTCGTTGCGTTACCTTGACTATTGTTCGCGTTATCCCGAATCTTTCTCGCGTTATTGTTCAGTTACGGAATATTTTGCTGATTTGCGTGCTCTATTGCGCCCGTAATTGCGTCGCGCGTGCGAAGAGCTCACGCCGAAACGGCGTAAAAACCACTGACGACAGAACAGAACAAAGTAGACCGGAGTTGAATTTCCGAGTCTAATTGATAGATTTATTGCGATCCCAGCGTGATTATCTGTCCCTTGGGCGAGTTGCACTCTCGCAAGATTACGTTGTCGCGCTCCGTTTGGCGCACGCAGGAATTATACTTGATCGTCGACATTTGTGGCTTTATGGTTTATAATATTTACAGAATTACGTTTTGATGGCGAGACGTATCGCGAATGTTATTTGGGACCTCAGTGTTTAGTTTCTTTGTTCCGTAACGATCTAGAGATCATTACAATTTAGTCAATTAATACTTTCCTCAATTCCAGGATATGTTCCGTCTGATCTTACGCTACTCGTGTCGCGTGCTATTCGCATTTCGAGCTTGTTTCAACTCATATTCGCGTTTGTTATTACTCTGCTTTAGTATTCATCGTTTCTTTCTTTAGTTTTTTGTAAACGAACTTGATATTACAGTTCGATAGGCGGAGGCGATTGCCTCATTCAACTTTGTTCTTATTCCACGGATCGCTTTAAATATTATTATTAAACTGACTATTATTAAACCACTGTTTTCACCATTTCGATTACCAGATACTAGCAATAAACGATCAGTTATTTTATTATATGCTACATGTGACGAATTATTTAGCCGTCATCCCGTCGTCCTCTTGCACTGCCCTGCCTTGCCCTGCCCCTCTACCGTTAGGTCGAGCTAGTCGGCCTTCGCACGAATAATTAAGTTTGAGCTTTCGTGAATCATTATTTGCGTTTTGGCGAATTTTGCGAATCGAAGAATTTGAGTTGTCGTGACAAATACTTAGAGAATCAGTGTATTTAGTGGACGCGATCTGCCGCGTCTGGCGCCCAATAGTTTATTTCGCGAGTCAAGATTTCGTGCGAGGGACCAATTTGAGAGGCCTGACACCTGACTCTCTACCGTCCCCTTTTGATCCGGCTTGCGCCCGCGTGCAAAAAGCGACAAGGTATATAAATATTTATATGGGTATATTATTATTTCTTACATTTCTTTTCTAATATTGGTCACTGGTCATTTTACTTACCATTCTCTGCTCATATTCCTCTTCTCTTTTTTCCTTTTTATGACTGGCTTTGTTCCTTGCGTCAAAATACACGTGCTTATACTTCTTTTGGTATTTTAAACTATTCCGACACCTTGTATAGATTGTCCATCTGCTCCGATAATATGTCACTGCGAAACTTTAGGTTATGGCCGTGAGCAGGGACTATCAACTTTCACATGACAGAGTGCGTTCCAAAAATTAGAAAAAAAAGTCGGACAACCTTTTCGACCACGACCATACCTACATGTTCTTTATTAAGAAATTTGACACCATAAATTTACAAAAGGACACAGAGAATCTTAACGCTCTTTACGAACGTATTATAAAAGAGACATAATTCCTCTCTTTCTTCTCTGTTCCCCCCTCCACTGCCTAAATTATTACAAGCGATTTTTCGTATTGTTTACCGGCTTATTGTCAGTCGAATACTTGCCACGGCTCTGACACGCCCTTCGACGATCGAATGACTAACGAAGATGACGTTTTAATTTATATTACGATTTAATTCTTTGAATCTCGACGCACAAATTATGTAAGCGCTTGAATTTTATATATATTTTAGTGGATTTATACTTGTATTACATATTGTGACTTTCGATGTTTAGTTTTTAGATGTGGCGTAGTTTGGGCATTATGCTGGACTAATTTATAATTTGTGTATCCATACGCTTGAAAAGGACCGAAATCTACGGTCGAAACGTAGCGTTTTTTAAATAAACTTTGCCAGTTGGGTCGATTAAACGATATCTACGCTAATTTTTACATTTTTTTTGTTACGTGATGTGTACGTTAAATATATATTTCTTTATATACATAGTTCTTAAGGATTCTGTTATCTCGTTGATTACCTAAATAAACTTTCAATGCTTGCCAGGAACGAACTCGCGAAAAAGCGACATAAAGTTGTCCAAGATTAAAAACATCTTTGCGAAGATCTAGTCCTACTCTATCAAACGTCTGTCCCTGTGACTTGTTAATCGTCATAGCAAAAGCTATCTTGATTGGAAATTGTCTTTTTTTAAATGTAAAAGGATATATATTTTCACAATATAATGTTATACGATTTAAAAAAACAATATCTCCCGTTCTGTCACCCGTTAAAATTTTGCATTTTAGTAAATGATCTGCAAGTTCTATAATCATTAATTTAGTACCATTGCAAAGTCCTTCATTGATATTAAGATTTCTTATTAACATAATGATACAATTTGGTCTTAAACGCAATTCATGAGGAGGTAGAGATGGTGGAGACAAACTATTTAAGTATTCTGGTAATAAAGATTCACAAATGTCACCATTATCACCGCAATTTACAGCGCTATCTATACTTGTATAAATTCGTTCTTCTGTTATATTCAATAATTCAACAACTTGTTTATTAATTTCATCTACATCAATATTCCTCGCCGAAAGTATTGCACATTTAGCTATTGCATCAAAATCTTTTTTTTTTTTTATTAAGTCGTTATATATATCTGCGTCAGATGGTGCTATACAACATTCAGGAATTTGTATATTATTATTATAATCATTTAACTTCCCATCTCCCATATCTAATTAAAATTTTGTAAATTCAATTTCTTCTGGAAGGACTCGCATGTTTTGTGTTAAAGAAAAATTTATAAAATATTTCCAAGTGGAACTAAACTTAATGGAAAGATTTACAATTTCACTTTGAGTACCTCGTACTTTAATCGGAAGAAGTTGTCTAAAATCATCGCCCAATATGACAATTTTTCCCCAAAATGGTAAATCATTATTCATAATATTACGTAGCGTTCTATCCATAATATCTAAAGCATATCGTGGTGCCATCGGTGCTTCATCCCAAATAAAGACGTCTATTTTGACGTAGAACTACGTCTTTGTCGACAGTAAGTAGGGGGTAATATTGGGAGCACGGATGCAACGAAAACATGTCACACTTTGAACGTTTATATCTTCGAAACTAATAATCGTAGAGTAATAATTAATACGTCATTAGATAGCTTATATAGTCCCATTTTTTCTTGAAAGTCTTAAAAGTCTTAAAAAGCTTCCTTAATAAGGAAGCCAAACAATTATAAGAAAATAATTATGCTCAAGTCTCAACCACTTTCAATTTTGGCAATTTAATATTAATTATTAGCAACTTTTCTAATTCCATTATATTCTTCAGTGTTTTCTACCTCTATTTCATATACAATACTTTAAGATTTGGTTGATTAGAGATTAGACTCAGCTTTATTAGGCTTTTATGTATATATGTATTCCCCGCAAATTCTAACGTATGTAATTCAAGGACTAATCAACTAAATTTTAAAGAATTATATGTAAATAGGGGTAGAAAAGACTGAAAAATATAATAGAATTATTAAAAAATTGCCAATATAATAAAAAAAAAGTGCAAATTAGAAACTTGCTTATTGCTTCCTCATCATTTTTTTCGCTTGTACCCCCATTGAATCCCACACATCAAGGAGTACGGGCTCCAGGATGGCTTGTACCTCTAGAAGAGAGGATCGGAAGGTAATTGCTTTGGCAAGAATTAGAAGATTGTCGCTTTTAGAGGGGCCTAACAAAGATTTTCCCCTCCAATGCAATTAAAAAAAAAAATTTATTTTTGCTTACATATAACTTAAGTACGAATCAATTAAAATTTAAAGAATTACATATGAAAAAAATTTTATAGAATAAATATAAGCAAAAAAAAACAAATGGGCACAGTAACAATTACTGTGCCGAAATCAACAACGTAGAACTACGTCAACTGTCACTACTAATGTTAAAGTATACAGCGAAGGACAGTTGACGTAGGGCTACGTCTGTCCAGTATTATAATTTAATCTGTTTAATATTAAATCAACGATTTCTTTTTGCTTTTCATTTAATTGATTATATTGTCTAGTTACAATTTTTATAGCTTGTTAAAGCGTCCAATAATCCTCTTCCTCGTTATCCTCTATCATTTGTCCCATTTGTGGAAAATCAGCGAAACTTTTACCTTCTGCAGAAAGCATAGCACCGATTTGTTTATAAGCTTGTTTTTGTCCTTGTAATATACCAAAATATCGTGTGTAATCTTCCGACATTGCTATTTTAAAGCTCTCCCAGAGTTCTTCAGGATGTAATGGCTGACATTGTAATAAAATGCGTACAAATAATTTTCGAATTGTCGTGGCATCATCCACCTGGCAGCTTCATTCATAGCTCGTATCCATTCATCATCATCTTCAATTAGGCCTAAAGCTAAACATGTTTCTGAATACGATTGATAAACTTCTCTATTTACAGTTCTTAAATTGTTAAAACTCGTAGCTCCTTTAACAGTAAGTAACAATAATCGTAAATGAAATAATTCTGTTTGTGTTGGACTGACAGAATACATTCGGCCTATGCAATTATTATAATTACTCCGTTTGATCCAATGTGATACATTTCTGCCATTGACTTTTTCTTTCTTAAAAGTATAATATTGTTGAATTTCTGTATATAAATATTTTCTTGCTTCAATATCACGTAAGTTCAATGCAAAATAATCTATTAACATAGTGACTTGATTTAAAGCAGAAGTCATTGCATCTTCAATAGATTCATTTTCGATAATAACATTTTGTTCATTAGGTAGATGAATTGGCAAACGTATTATAGCGTGAATTTTATCTTGTAATTTCTTACCAAGTATACGTCAGCTAGCTTCTACGGGTCCAACATACCGTGCTTCGATATAATCACGTATTTCATCATGATCAATAATTACATTTTCTGTTATTGGTTCAATTGTTATAGCTGCAGTATCATGACCTTTATAAATATATTTAACCGATTTAATACTGGAAACTATTTCGATGTTAATATGGGAATTAATTAAATATAATTGATAATGTGGGACAGTATGGAACAACATATCGATTATCAATTATATATCTACCAGGTCTTTCAAAAGTCTTTCCAGTATCTCGTCGACGATAATGTGGATAAGCATCTTCATCCATCTTGGTTTTTTCTAGAAACGCTTTTGGATAACCTTTCGAACATTGTCCATCTATTAAACACCAATCGCCACAAGGCCCGTGAATCATATGTCTCATGATTATATCATGCAAATTACGATTCTCACATGGATCAGGAATTTCTGCAGATATATATTTTTCGACAATTTGTGGAGTTGTTATTTTAAAATTGTGTTTTAAAGTGATCAACATATGGATATGTGGCAAACCACGTTTTTGGAATTCAATAACATATACATATGCTGCAACTTCACCAAAAAATTTTTGCTTAATAATCAAATCTATTAAATAGTCTTTTTTAATGTTAAAAACACGAGCGCAAATATCAGGTCTATCAGAAGCTTATTGTCCAGGTAAAAGATTTTCCTTGATTTCACGCCATTTTGGATTAGAAGTCAGTAGTAAGGGGGAAGCTATGGCCCGTCAAAACAAACCCCCACCACCGACCATTCCGGCGCCGGGGGCGTGGCCAGACGGACTGGCCACGTGACGTCTGGGGGCTCTGATTGGCTGACGCAAGAGGGTGAGGGGGTAATTGTTAATTAAATGTTGCGTTCTGATTGGAGAGCCATAGCTTCCCCGGGTTCTGATTGGCTTTCCCCCTAACCTGCCTTGGGGCATTTTGGGGGTAGCACGTGGTGGACGACGCTCAAAGATGGCGGAATTTTCGGTTAGCACGTGGTGGACTGGGTTAGGGTTGTGCGGCAAAGAGGGCGGAATTTTGGAGTAGCACTTGGTGGACGACGCTGAGGCAGCACGACAATATGGCGGAGGTCGAAGAGAGATTTCCAGAGTGACCACGAGAGGGAGGGAGGGGGGAGAAATAGGAATGGACATGTTCGCTTCTCTTCGCGTTGCGAGGCACGTGGCTGAAAGTGGTTCCTTTGAGAGGAAGGAGGGGGAAGTCGGTACGGATCGGCAAGCACAGGTCGCACTGCTGTGAGCCGCAACTAATCTTTTTTTTTTTTAGCGAAGGGTTTATGACTGTGTATGAGGAGAGAAAACAGGAACGAACAGGTTCGTTCTGTTACGTGACTATTCTTGAAATGTAAGAGAAAAAGGAATAAAGAGAAATAGACGGGTGTTGAAGTTACCAAAAATGTTTTATTACATTGAAAACTTTGTAGGAGAATAATACAATTTAGTCGTTTATATAAAGTAAAGTTGTAGAAAAATTATTCAAACAATATTATTATAAAAATTATGATCCGCGATTCGACAAAATTATACGTAGGATTTCGTTGAAGCGCAGCAAAGTTAATTCTAAAAATACTATATTAAAATACATATTGAGGAAAGTTAGATCACTTAATTGAGTACGTACATTACGCTCGATGTCGTTGAAATTTCCTCTAAGCGTTAGTTTCACAATATCATCATTTATGTAACCTTTAGGGAGACTCATTTCTATTTCGTTAATTACATAACGCGCGCAATCGTTAACACTATTCGCCACAGATTTTAAATGTACTAAATGCGCATTAATGCATTTCGCAATGTTTCTCAGTCCAAGAAATGTAGGCATCTGCATCACAATCGCCACAGCATACGTTTTCCGTTTCTTCGCTGGCGGAGAATCTGCAGCCTCCACGCCTCCTGTTCGATGTTCCTCGCCACCGGAAGTTACCGAAGAAGTATTCTCTTCGTTTTCCTTATACGCCACCAATATAGATCTTGCTCCGTAGGCCGTGGTAAAGTTGATGGTAATATTGTTAATGGAGATGGAGTTCGGTTTTGATTTGGTTTCTCCACTTAAATATTCGTTCACGAGTCCCAGAGAATCTTGAAACTGCTGCCATGATTTCTCGTCGAAACAAATTCCGTCCGCGCGGTTGCCGGTCAATTTTACCTGCGGCACGAAGACTCTCTCGCTTGTTGTTTGCAATCCCACGTGAATCCTCTTCGTATGGGAAGCGTTGAGGCCATACGTTGTCGACAGCAGCATGTGATAATGTTCGTTTTCTCCCTCGAAATCGCGTCCCTTATCGGGAATATCGCGAGCGACACGCTCTTCAGAATTATTAGCGTCTTTATAACTGGCCATTGTACTTATTTGTTCGTAATACTGGCTGACACTAATCGAAGACAGGATAGTGTGGTGTACTTTTTCACTGGCGATGTTGTCGCTTCGAAGGATGAGACTCAAG
The DNA here is from genome assembly GCA_035220615.1 of Leptothorax acervorum. Lineage (NCBI taxonomy): Eukaryota > Metazoa > Arthropoda > Insecta > Hymenoptera > Formicidae > Leptothorax > Leptothorax acervorum. The sequence continues at coordinate 134,259 of JASTWQ010000372.1, forward strand.
TGAATTTGTCCTTGTGACACTAGTCAAAACGTTTACTTCTTTTACGTCGTTTTAGAAAAATTAGCCTGCGCGCGCAGATAAATATTAGAAAAATTTAGATTTTTCTAGATTTTTCTAGAAGTCTTCATGAAGTACCTTAAATTATTTACAAGATAAAGATTAAACTACAAATATTGTTTCTAAGTTGTACAGTGTCATAAGAGAAGTTGTTGACAAAGACATCGGGTAAAAATTTATACAAAAATAAGATAGTTAAAAATTTAAAAAATTTTAAAGTTTATCATACGAAGTAATATGAAACAGTTAAAAATTTTTTTCAGAAATAAACAGAATAAATTATACCAATCCTTTTCTATGGTAAGACAATAAACCAATAAACATTTTAGAACGAATTGGCCTGTGTGTCTCCTTTAAAATATTTCTACGAAATAAAGCAATAAATTCTTCAAATTATATATGATAAAAAATATAACAAAGTAAAAATCATTCAATGGAAGACTCTTTTGTAAGTCCTTACATAGATTTTTTGTGAGTAAGGCAGATAAAAGTTTATGAGGTAAAACAACTTTTTTCGAAAAATTTCTCCATGCGCAAAAACATTAAGTTGATCCCTTTTTTATGGTGTCAATAAAGCAATAAACATTTTAGAACAAATTGGTCTATGCGTCACCTTTAAAATATTTCTACGAAATAAAGCAATAAATTCTTCAAATTATATGATAAAATATAACAAAGTAGAAATCATTCAATGGAAGACTCTTTTGTAAGTCCTTACATAGATTTTTTGTGAACAAGTCAGATAAGAGTTTATGAGGTAAAACAACTTTTTTCGAAAAATTTCTCCATGCGCAAAAACATTAAGTTGATCCCTTTTTTATGGTGTCAATAAAGCAATAAATATTTTAGAACAAATTAGTCTATGCGTCACCTTTAAAATATTTCTACAAAATAAAGCAATAAATTCTTCAAATTATATGATAAAATATAACTATAGTGGAAATTATTCTGGAAGACTCTATTTTGTAAGTCCTTACATAGATTTTTTGTGAGTAAGGCCAATAAAGGTTTATGATATAAGACAATTTTTCTCACGAAAACGTTTTCCGCGTACGAAGGGAAATGGAAAGATTCAAGTTTGTTCTCGAATACCATAGTTGCAAAATTTTGACTCCCACCTCTCTAAAGATTTTTTTGAAACAAACTCAACTATATAAAGGGTGAAACGATAAAGTTAAGAATTAGCTCTACGTCCAAGCTTCGAGTCGTCTAGTACGCTCTTAGTAAGGAAACTATAGTACTTTAATAACGCGAAAACATGTCGCTTCGTCAACATTTAGAGCGCTTCGTGAAACTCGGCTGCATTATAGCTAAACAAGCTAATGCAGCCGAGCAATTCGTGTCCGCGCTGTCGGATAACGAAGAAGAAAATTATCGCGTTTTTGGTCGTTTCGCGGACTGGTGCCCGAGCAACCTGCTATGTGTTTTGGAGCAGCAAGGACTGTGCAGAGGTGACGTGCGATTATTAAATCTCGTTACTACAATAATTGAAGTGCGGGAAGCATATGGGGCTACGGAGGAAGATCCGGCGGGCCTCATAGCTGACTTTGTACGTCGCAACACCGGAGGAGGAGGAGGAGGTAAGTGTTTTAAATAAAAAATTATACCTTAAAATTCTTTAAGTGACGATTTGTGTTAAAATTTTGTAATAATTTAATAGAGAGGATCCCCGTTGCACATGTGCGTCCGTTCCTTGCTCGGGGGCAGAGGCGGCGAGCGGAGGAAGACATAGGAGAGGCTGTTGTACCAGCACGTAAGTTAGAAAAAACAAAATAAATTAATTATTTAAAAACAAATGTTACTAATATTAAATTTTTTATAGGGAGAGCTAGAATCGTGGCACCACCTGCGCAGAACGTTGACATACCCGTCGTAACGTTATCCGGTAAGAAAAGTTATTTAATAATAACACATGGTTAACTCTTATAAAATATTTGTATAAGAATAAAACAAATATAATTCTGTTTTAGATTTAGAGGAAGAGGAAGAGAAAGAAGAAGATGAAGAAGACGATATCATGTCGCTGATTGGCACGCCAAGCACGGCCAATTCACTGACAATTCCAGGTGAACCACGTAAGTTTTTTCTTTTTAAAAAGTTTAAATAAACATTTTTTATCGGATAATTTAGATAAAAAATGTTTCATCTTAGTAGAAAATATGGATAGATATGGCCCCTTTCCACAAATAAACGCCTGGATCGAAAGGGAGGTGGAGGAGGAAAGGAGAGTGCTGCGAGAACAGCAGCAACAACAACAACAACAACATGGCGATAAAGCAGAGGAGGCGGAGGAAGAGGCAATGGAGGACGAAGAAGAAGAAGAGTTAAAAGAAGAAGAGGAAGAGGAAAAGGTAGAAGAGGAGGAGGAGGAGGAGGAGGAGGAGGAGACTGAAGAGGAGACTGAAGAGGAGGAGGAAGAAGAAGACGATGATGATAATAATAATGCTGCTGCTGCTGACGAGGAAGATGAAGATGGAGATGACGACGACGACGAAGATGACAGATACTATCCTATCGAGCGCGAAGGTAATAATATTCCGCTATTAAAAACTTTTAATTTGATTATTTTTCACTGTAATCACAAGTAATTCTTTCTGATTAGATGGTTCGTATTCTCCTGTTCAACCTTTGTCTCTGGATAATTTGTAAAAGAGACAAAGGTAAAAAGAACATTCTTTGACGTCCTACGGTAGCGATAAAAGCAGCTAAAGGTAAGTTATCTTAGTATGCTCTATCGTAGGCGTGTAAAAAATAATTTTGTAAACATAATATAAATAATATTATAAGAGATTGATTAAGTTTTGTTTAATTTTTCAGTGCAATATGGTGCCGGCGCTAACCGTCCTGCTGACGCCGACACTGATGATCCAACAACACAGAGTGCGAGCGAGACGGAGAACACTCCCGCTGAAGATGTTCCACACAATTCCTTGGAGAGCACCGAGGATGTGGAGCATCGTCATCAGGATCGGCAAGAACAGGAGCAGCTGCAAGAGCAACATCATCGTCATCGTCGTCGTCGTCGTCGTCGTCGTCGTCGTCGTCGTCGTCATCGTCATCGTCAGCAGCAGCAGCAGCAGCAGCAGCAGCAGCAGCAGCAGCAGCCGGCAGAGGTTGGTGAATTTAGTTACTTAGACTTAGTGGCGGAAAACTCGCGTAGATTTAGAAATTTCCGGATACTCGGTAGGGAGGCTAATTTCAGGATACGGGCGATACCGGAAGGAGCCGATACTGTGCGCTGGTTAGAAAACGCGTTCCGCGAAATTTACGAGTATGCGTTGCATTCGACCGGGCCGGGGCATTACGTAGGCTTATCTTTTGATTCGTCGGAACTAACGCACGGTCCGGCGGGGCTATCTTTTCGTCCGGTAAGAGACTTAACTCCCGAGGATATATAGGGACTCGTGAGTTCAGTTGCTCAAAGTGCCGGAGGAATTGACATCGCGCAAACCTTTGTCGTGCGTGTTTTTAACGTCGCGACGCCCGCGGGTCGGGGATGGCAGTCAATTAAATTGACACGTGAGGACGTCGCCAAGCGATCGATTTTAAAAATCAACAACGCCGATAATTTGTGTCTCCCTCGTTTCATCGTCGCGGCGCGTATCTATCAGGAACGCGGTAATCTTCGCACGGGAGAGTTGCACGAAAGGTGGAATTGCGTAAGACGCGATAATTCCGTGCTCCAGCGCGAGTTAGCACGGGAACTAACGAGGAACGCGGGCGTTACGATTCCCGAAGAAGGATGCGGAATTCGCGAAATCGAACGTTTCCAACGTTTTCTCGCGGCCGAAAATATTGCAATAGTGGTATATAATTTTAGTACCTTCGGTCGCGGCGAGAATCCGATGTACGACGGCTGCGAGTTACTCGTCTCGTTAGGACGCGAACCTGCGTACCGGTTAAATATATTATATTTAGAACAATCGCGTCACTTTAACGTGATATTAAGCCTAAAAGGTGCGGCCGGTTCTCGCGGAGGCTATTGCGTTGCGTGCAACGTGGGCTATCGTCCAGATAAAGGGGGGCATCGTTGTTCCAAAAAATGTCCACGTTGTTACGCCACGCCACCGTGTGAGAATCTCGAGGCGGAGATTGTTAGGTGCGACGCATGTAATCGTGCGTTTTTCGGCAACTCGTGCTTTGAGCGTCATCGTGCGCAAAGATCCTACGACGAAAAATCGCTCGCAAGTGTCTGCAGTTCCGTACGAATTTGCGATGATTGCGGGCGATTTGTCAAAAGAGGTTCGCGGCACGAATGTGGCGTTTCATTTTGCAAGACGTGTTGTTCGTTGCAGTCCGCGAATCATCTATGTTTTATGAGGCCTCTTCGTCGCAATACCGTAGTCGAAGACCCGGGTGAGGGAACGAGTACTACGGCGGCACGGGGAGAGGCGACGCATGGAAACGTAAATGCCGACGCGGATGCAACTAACAATCGTAGCAAAAGAGATCGCGTCGCATTCGTGTTTTACGACTTTGAAACGCGACAAGACGAGACGCTCGAAGGTACCGAGAATGTCAAAATTCACGTGCCAACTCTCTGCGTTGCGCAGCAAATTTGTGAAACGTGCGCCGCGATAGACGACGTGTCGGTGCGATGCCGCTGGTGCGGAGTGCGGGAGTTCGTGTTCCGTCGCGATCCCGTAAAAGAGTTTGTCGATTTCGCGACGCGATCAACTAAATATTTTAAACAAATTATTTGTATTGCGCATAACGCTAAAGCGTTCGACGCACAATTTATTTTAAAATATTTAGTAGAAAACTCCGTAACAAAAGAACATCCGCAAGTAATTTTAAACGGGGCGAAAATAGTCGTGATGACGGTCGGTCATACAAAATTCATTGACAGCGTTAATTATATGCCGATGCGTTTATCTGATTTACCTAAAGCTTTCGGGCTGAAGGATACATCAGATAAAGGCATTTTTCCGCATTTATTCAACACCCGCGAAAATCACAATTATATCGGTCCGATACCTGATACACGATATTTTTCTCCCGAACATATGAGACCGGAAGAACGCGAACGGTTTCTTGCGTGGCACGCGGAAATGTCGCGCAATAATTACGTTTTCGATTTTCAACGAGAAATAGTCCGATATTGTCGCAACGACGTAATTATCTTTCGACGAGCGTGCATGGCTTTCAGAAAGATTTTCTTGGAACGCGGGAACGTGTGCCCCTTCGAGGAATGCACGACTATCGCTTCCACGTGTGTGATGTATTTGGCAACAGCGTAAAATAAGTAGTTTTAAGCAACACTGTAAACATAGTCCAGCAGAGCCGTGCCGATCGTTGACTCGAGCATACGTGTATTCTGACGCTCTCCGTCACTGTCTCGTGCCGCGTACCGGCATATTGTATACGAATTTATATTCCACTATAGTAATGTTATTTCTTCTAATAAATATACATTTATTAACATCAATATGATTGTTGAGTTACCGACTACATGACAATTGGCGACGAGTAAGAAGAACCTAGTAAGCGTGAAAATCAATGTCAAAAGAAGACTATAGTGAGGAGGTGAACAGTGACGTGAATTATGAAAGTGAGGTGTCAACGTTAACTAGAGAACAATTGTTGAAACGATTATCGGAAGAAGGTATAACGTTCGATACAAAAGACTCGACAGAAAGACTAAAAAAGAAGCTTATAAAAGAACTAAAAGAAAAAGAAGCCAATGGAACTCTAGTGCGAGTAGTGAAAAGTAGTGTAAACGTGGTAAATGAAACGGAAAAAATAGTAACGATGGAGTCTAAAATTCGATTGGAATTTGAATTAGGCAAGGATGACTGGGAAACATTTATCGAAAGATTAGAGTTATTCTTCATAGTGAATAATGTCACGGCAAACGAAAAGAAAGCAGCCATTTTGTTAACAAAAATAAGCCCCGATACCTATAAGTTAGCGAGAAATTTGTGTCACCCAGCTAAATTAAAAGATAAAAAGTACGAAGAGATTGTCAAAATGATATCCGACCACTTATGTCCAAAACCGTCGGAATCAATGGAGAGATACAAGTTTTATGCAGCAAAGCAAGCGGTATCGGAGTCGGTAGCAGATTTCGTGACACGTCTAAAAGAATTATCATTAAATTGTAATTTCACGTCAGTAGAAACAGCATTACGCGACCAATTAGTATGCGGTATACGTGATCATGCAACGAAAACGGAATTGTTTAAAGAAGCAACGTTAACATATGATACAGCGTATAAAATAGCATTATCACGCGAAAAAGCGGAGAGAGACGCCACGTCAACGGAAAAAGGATACGAGAGCAACGACAAAGAAAGGGACGTACACGCTTTGAAATGGAAATATAGTAAAGTAGATCGTTATAAAAGTGGAAAATTCCGTGAAGGCAGCAGCGGACAGAGCAGTGAAGCAACAAGGTCAAAACCAACGAGAGAGAAAGGTACACGAGACTCGATTATTTGTTATTGTTGCGGGAAGAAAGGACACATAGGCAGAGAATGTGTACACCGGGCCAAGACATGTAAGCAGTGTGATCGTCGAGGACATATAGAAGCAGCTTGCCGAACTAAAGGCCACCGACTACAAAACATTGACGAACACGTCGAAGAGGACAGCAGCAGCTCGAGCGAGACAGAAAGTGACCAGGGAAGTTACCGGTTTAATAATATATTGTCAATTGAACACGCGAACAACGTAAATAGTATAAGTAGCTCGGAAGCAGCGAGAACACCGATGTATATGAATGTACGCATAAACGCGGTGAGTATAGATATGGAGGTAGATTCGGGCTCTTACTGGAGTATTATTTCAGACGAAACAAGAAGCAAGTATTGGTCGAATGTAAATATTGATACAATTTCGTTTTCCGTGAATGCTTATAATTTGAAAGTAAAACCGATAGGCATACTACATGATTTGAACGTTTACTATAATAAGAAAAATTATACACTCGATATTTTGGTATTGCCAGGTAAAGGCGCAACGCTGTTAGGTAGATCTTGGTTACATGCATTTGGACTGTGGCCTTTGTTCATTACAAATAATTTAACGTCAAATAATGATGAAACGACAGTCGCAAAAGTAACCAACACCTTTCCAAAACTATTCGGTACAGGAACTGGATGTTTTAACAAAGGTACGATAAAATTGATTTTGAAAGAAAATTCGGTACCAAAGGCTTGTAAAGTGAGACACGTTCCGTTTGCGTTACGTGATAAAGTAGAAGCGGAATTAAAACGTTTAGAACAGCTAGGGCATATTGAGCGAGTGCACACGAGCGAATGGGCAACGCCTATCGTACCAATAATAAAGAATGATAAAAGCGTACGTATTTGCGGTAATTTTAAATTGACGGTTAACCCGTGTTTAGTAATAAACAGACACCCGTTACCAACAATCAATGAAATTTTTGAAAAACTGCAAGGCGGTGAAAAAATCAGTCAAATCGATTTATCACACGCTTATATGCAAATACCGATTCACCCAGAATCGCGAGTATGCTTACAATAACCACACATATCGGTTTATATCGATATACCAAACTAACAGAAGGAGTCGCGTCAGGTCCGGGAGAATTTCAGAGGATTATGGAAGATTGTTTACGAGATATAAAAGGACAAGTCGCTGTATATTTAGATAATATATATATTACCGGTAAAAGCGAAAAGGAACACATGAATACGTTGTACTCGGTGTTGGGGCGTTTGGAAGAGTACGGTTTTCGAGTTAACGCAAATAAATGTGACTTTATGGAAGATGAATTAGAAATCTTAGGCTTTGTTATTCGAAAAGGGGAACTACGTACATCAAAGAAAAAAGTTGATGCAATTTTAAACGCACCAGTACCGAAAGATAAAAAACAGCTGTTATCTTTTTTAGGTTTAGTAACATATTACGAACGTTTTTTACCGGAACGTGCATCGCGTTTAAAGCCATTGTACGAACTAACGAAAAGCACCGAGTACGTATGGACTATCGATTGTGATAAGGCGTATAAATGGTTAAAGAAGGAGATAGCGTCAGCTAACGTTTTAGTTAATTACGATCCTAAGCTAGAATTAGTACTAGCATGCGACGCGTCACAATATGGTCTGTCAGCAATATTATCACACCGTTACGCAAATGGCGAAGAAAGGCCGATTGCATTTGCATCCAAAGTCATTCCAGATAAAGAATTAAATAGAGCCATCATTGATAAAGAAGCAGGAGCTATTGTTTTTGGCTTCAAAAAATTTTATAATTATGTTTACGGTAGAAAGGTAATTCTAAAAACAGACCATAAACCGCTGGTATACATTTTTGGACCAAATCAAGAAATACCGTTAACAGTAGCTAGCCGACTGCAAAGATGGGCCTATTTTCTTTCTCATTTTACATATGACATTGAGTACGTTAACACTAAAAATAACGGTAATTGCGACGCGCTGTCTAGACTTCCGATTGTTGACAACACGCCAATTTTTGATAAGGAATACAGAGCAATTAATTTCATTCAGCAAGAATTAAAATTACTAACCGCAAAAGATATCGCGAAAAATACGTTAAAAGACAAAATTCTAAGCAGGATTGTCACCTACGTCAAAGATGACTGGCCTAAGCGAGAAGAATTATCCGAAATTGAACTAAATTATTTCAATAAAAGAGATGAATTGTATATAGAGAAAAATTGTTTGCTTTGGGGATATCGCGTGATTGTGCCGGAAAATCTAAGACAGCAGGTTCTTGAAGAACTGCACGAATCTCATTTCGGAAGCGTTAAAATGAAAATGCGAGCAAGATCGTATGTATGGTGGCCCAAGATCGATACAGACTTGGAAGAATTAGCGGCAACCTGCAAAGTTTGTATGCAGGAACGAAAGTCACCACCAAAGATACCGTTAAACCCGTGGCCGTCACCGAATAAATGTTGGAGCCGAGTACATTGCGATTTTCTAGGGCCTTTTCAGGGGCACATGTTCATGATAGTAATCGATGCTTATAGTAAATGGCCGGAAGTGATTGATATGAAAACCAACACACAAGCAGAGAAAACGATCACTCAATTTAAAAGATTATTTGCACGATACGGTCTGCCAAACCATTTAGTTACGGATAATGGACGCCAATTCACAAGTGAAAACTTTAAATTATTCACGAAAGAGAATAACATTAAGCATACATTTACGGCTCCATATCATCCAGCTACAAATGGCGCCGCAGAAAATTTCGTTGGTATTTTCAAAGATAAAGTCAACAAAATGTTAAAATCTGGTAAAAAATTAGGCGATGCAATAAATAAATTTTTATTTGATTACCGAAGTACCGAACATTGCTCTACGGGACGGTCGCCGGCATGGATGATGTTTAAGCGCGAATTGCGAACAAAATTAGATCATTTGCAACCCAGTGTATCGGACAAGATAGAAAAAGCCCAACTGCAACAAACACTGAGCCGTGGAGGAACTCGTAACGTAAATTTCCGTGTAGGGGAAAGGGTATGGGTCGACGACTTTACGACCAATACAAATAAGAGAACGCCTGCGATTATTACCGCCCAGTTGTCCCCTGTAAACTTCGAGGTTGAGATTTCGCCGGGAAAATTTTGGAAAAGACATGTGGATCAGATGCTTAAATATAAAGGAAAAACTAATAGTAATACCGTTGAAATTAACTCTGAGAAACCTCAACCAGAAGTAGTGGCAACTAGATTTTCAGAACGCTTAGCAGATAAGCGAGCGAAATGTAAGCCGTATTTCGTAAAAGGAGAGGAAATGTGATGTATTTGGCAACAGCGTAAAATAAGTAGTTTTAAGCAACACTGTAAACATAGTCCAGCAGAGCCGTGCCGATCGTTGACTCGAGCATACGTGTATTCTGACGCTCTCCGTCACTGTCTCGTGCCGCGTACCGGCATATTGTATACGAATTTATATTCCACTATAGTAATGTTATTTCTTCTAATAAATATACATTTATTAACATCAATATGATTGTTGAGTTACCGACTACATGACAACGTGCATGAAAGTTTTTCGCAAGAACTTTCTGCATAAGGAAGAAATAGGAGTCATTCCTGCAGGGGGATACAGATTCGCCGATAATCAGTCGCGAAAAGCTCTTCAGTGGCTTGTGTGGATGGAGCGCGAGCTCGGGCATCCCATAATTCACGCAGGGCGAGGGCGCGAGCATAAAATCGACGGCACGCAAGTTGACGGATATTACGAGACGCAGACCAATGACGACGACGACGACGACAACGGCGACGACGACAACAACAACGAGACGAGACGCGACGATACGTTTTTCAATTTCACGGGTGCTTTTGGCACGGGTGTCCAACGTATTATCAGATCAATCGCGATAAACCGCTTTCAACCGCGAATCGCGAGGACACGATCGACACGCGCTACGAGCGAACTCTCGCGATGACACGTCGTCTCCGAAGAAAAGGGTACCTCGTGATGGAGATGTGGGAGTGCGCTTTTGACCGCGAGTTAAGCGAAAATCAGGCGAAGAGATTTTTTAAAAAATCATCCGTTGCTCAAACTCACGCCTCTCGATCCTCGCGATGCGTTTTACGGTGGACGGACGGGTAATATCGCCACTCGTTGCGAAATTCAGGGTACGGAGAAAATACGCTACGTGGACGTGTGTTCTCTGTACCCTTACGTGTTGAAAACCGGTGCTTTCCCGATCGGTCACCCAGATATTCTTATCGATGAAGAATGTCACACGTTAATCGGGATCGCGCCGAATTATAATTTCGATTTGGTCGAAGGACTCGTCCGATGCAGAGTACTCCCACCGCGCGATCTCTTTCACCCAGTACTCCCGTATCGCGTGCGCGTAAAATTATTGTTCGCGCTATGTCGTAGTTGTTGCGAAACGTTCTCGCAGGCCGCGTGCACTCACGATGACTCCACCGATCGTGAATTCGAGGGTACTTGGGTATCCGCCGAATTGCGCAAAGCCATCGAGAAAGGTTATCGCGTGACAAAAGTGAGCGAAATCTGGCAGTACAGAGTCGCGCGATATGACCCCGGTACTCGGCAGGGTGGTTTGTTTGCTGGATACATAAATACATTTTTAAAACTGAAACAAGAAGCTAGTGGGTGGCCGAGCGATTGCCAAGATGACGAGGCAAAGGAACGATACCTGCGAGAGTACGCGGAAACCGAGGGTGTCGTTCTCGACAGGGACAATATCGTTCGGAATCCTGGTCTGCGCTCGGTCGCGAAACTCTGCTTGAAGTCATTTTGGGGAAAATTCGGCCAGCGAACCAATCTGCCTCCGACCGAGGTCGTAAAAACATACCAACGTTTCGCGACTTTGCTCACGAGTGCTGAGCACGAGGTAATCGATATATTACCCGTCAACGACGAGGTGATGTACGTTTCGTGGCGGCTACGAAAAGAGGCAGTCGTGGCTTCCCCGTTGACGAATGTCGTGATAGCGGCGTACACGACAGCACAAGCGCGTCTGAAACTTTACGAGTATCTGGAAACTTTAGATAGGCGCGTTTTATATTACGATACCGACTCTTGTATATATTTAAGTACGGGCGATCCGAACGAGTACGAACCACCTACCGGAAACTTCCTCGGCGACATGACGGACGAACTCGAGAGCTACGGCCGCGGTAGCTATATCGAGTCGTTCGTGTCAGGCGGGCCGAAGTTTTACGCCTATATTGTTCGTACAGCGGATGGACGCACGGAGGAAATTTGTAAAGTAAAAGGGATAACGTTAAATTATAAGAATTTGTTAGTTGTAAATTTTAATAGCATAAGAAATTTAATAATGTCAAGAGAGAGTAACCAGAGGAGAAGGAGGAGAAGGAACGTCGGCGGGAACGGCAATAAATCTGCATTTTAGCGCAATTCGTGGCACCGCGTTTCACGAAATTGTAACTCGAGAAGAGATAAAAACGTGTGCGCCGGTATTGGTAAAACGTAGATTTATCAATAACCGTTATTCGCTTCCGTATGGTTACGCGACAGAGTAATTAATTTCTTCCTCTCTAAGTTAGACTACCTAGTTTTCCGTTACATAGGTAGGGTAAAATGTTCATATTTGTAAATAGTTTTTAATTTTATAAATAGTTGTAAGTGTAAATAGCTTTTATATACATGTAACTAGAAATATAATGTAACATTATGTAAATATATTTTGTGCGCTTAAATATAAAATTTGCCATTAAATATAAAATTTGTTTTTAAATAAATTATGTTTTTTCCCACGCAAAGAAATTTTCTAGAAATAAAATATTTTTAAATTTAAAGCGTAAATAGTTTTACCATATAATTTTTCCTCACCTCTGACTTTTTCCTGTGATTATTTTTCTCTTCCACTTTTTTTTTTATCTTTCTCCGCGCGCGCGCGGAGCATCGCGTACAAGCTCGTTGATAGCGATGCTCCGCGGCTGTAAGCTGAGCGTACACAGGATAAGCTTACACGCACCGCGGCGCGGATCAGCTGGTAAATCGCCGCGGCGCTCTTCGCTCGCGCGAGCGTATGCGAGGGTACGCTGACGCGCGCGTTCGTCGCCGCCGCCGCCGCGTTGATGAGCTTATCCGGGCTGCCCTCCTGATTGCAACGGTAGAGTATTCACGAAAGGGGTAAGAGGAGGGGGAAATTATCAAACGGACATTCCTTTTTGAAGTCGCGCATGGAATTTGAGTCGATCATTTCGCAAAATGGACGTTCGCTGGAAACATCCTTGGACGTCGATCGTATGCGGGCCGACCGGCTGCGGGAAGACGATCTTTGTGAAAACTTTTCTCCGACATTTATCACGCATGTCCGACGTACGTTTCGAGAGAGTTTTGTTTTATTACGCGGAGTGGCAGGAAGCTTATCGTCAATTGCAATACGACGACGACGACGACGACGACGACGCGCACGTGAAAGAGGAAGTATCTGTACCGAAGAAAAATATAATAGAATTTCGCTAGGGTTTACCACGTCCGGAAGATTATTCCGGCGATCCGCTTTCCCCTAAATTGGTGATAATCGACGATCTTATGAGAGAATCGTCATCGAGCGACGCGATCGTGGATCTCTTTATCGAAGGCAGTCATCACAAGAATCTCAGTGTAATTCTCATCTCTCAAAATCTTTTCCATCAGGGACGCGGGCAACGCGACATATCGCTCAATGCGAATTAATTACATAGTAGTTTTCAAGAATCCTCGCGATTGCGCCCAAATTCGCCATTTAGCGCGACAAGTCTTTCCCGACGATCCAAAGTTTCTAGAAGAGGCGTACTACGACGCCACGTCGAGACCGCACGGATATTTGTTGCTCGATCTGAAACAATCGACTCCGGACGAATATCGATTTCGAACGTGCATCTTTCCCAGTGACACGGCGAATTACGTCTACGTACCGCGTAGATCATTTTCCAACGGTCGCGTATAAAAGCTGTGCGCTGGCGCTCGCGCGAGTCAGTCGTGTAATTTTCTCACGATGAAGGAGGATAACGCGAAATCGGTCAGTGCGACGGAAAACGCCAGACGTTCGATCGGTAAGAAAAACGCCTGTCTTCTCGAAGCGTTGTGTTATCTGAACAAAAATCAACGCGCGTCCTTCCTGCGAACCGCGGACGATAAGTTAGTACAGTGTATCTGCGAATGCGTTTTCAATACACTCAAGGGTAACGTTCCGCTCGAACAACGTGAAAAAAATCGTCTGAGCAAATACAAAGCGACGTTGCGTCGCATCGCGACAAAACGTGGTAATTGGAAGACTAAAAGAAAGCTATTGGTACAGCGAGGCGGATTCTTACCCCATATTATCGGACCTATATTGACTGCCTTATTATCGCGGATTATCGGTGGCAGAGATTAAAATCGCGTTATGGAAAGGGCAAAGAAAATGGTTTTAATTACCACGGAAAATCTCGAAAGAATGCAACGACAACTACTGCAACAAAGTCCCTCCGCTGCGATTACCACCGACGGAAATTCGGAGAGCGCCAATATTTCCGTGCGTACACCTGGAACCCCTCTATCGCGACTCGATGCGGAGATGGGCCGTATTCTTAATTCTCCCTTGCCGCTCGACAAGAGCGAAAGGTGGAAAAAGTATAAAGAGACGCTATGGCGATATCTACACTTTGCTCGAGTAAAGCGAAAGCGAAATCAGACTGACGTGCGCAATGACGAAGAAGAAGAAGAAGAGGAAAATGCGGACAACGATACGCGAGAGGATCGTGGCGACGGCGACGACGACGACCGCGACGTGACGGACGAGACAATGACGCGCGATCTCGAAGCACCTAGCAGTAATGAGGCAAAAAATGTCTCAGCCTGGCGGCCAAGTACCGCGAACATAATGTCGAACTGTCGAAAAGCGTTAGAAAAATAGTGGACAGTGTACCAAAATCTTATCGCTCGCATGCTCTCTTGCTGATGAAGTATTTGGTCGAGAAAGCTGTGCCGAGTAGAATTAGCTGGAACGACGTTGGAGTCGTGACTATAGACGGTAGTGTTATAAAAGATTCAAATATCAAGGACCTGATAAACGAGGCGATGCGCGATAGAAAAACCGTGAAAGCAGTTGGAAGACTTCAGTTTGCACGATTACTTCGCGTCTTGAACGTCCCCGCTGTACTGGTGAGGAATAAGAATTTATTATCCGCGTCCGCTAGTTCTTCGTCATTTCGGCCTTCCGCGAGCTCCACTCCGACTGTAACGTCGACAGAGACTCCGAGAAACGCTGATTCGCCGCCAGCGAGAAAAAGACGCTTGCTCGATTGGAGTAAACAGAAATGACGGAACTTGAAAAATTCTACTACGATCCGGGACATTACGCGGGCTATTCAGCAACGGAAAATCTGACGCGCGCCGCTAAACCGAATTTTTCCCGTAACGAAGTCACCCGATGGCTCGAAACGCAAGACGCTTACACGCTGCATCGCCCGTCGCGCAGGAAATTTCCACGTTTACATTACACCGTAACGAATATCGACGACCTGTGGGAGGCCGATTTGATCGAACTCCGCAATCTTAAAAGTTACAACGACGGCTATACGTATCTTCTGGTGATTATCGACGTGCTTAGTAAATATGCCTGGGTAGAACCGTTACGCGACAAAACGAGCAAGCACGTGACGTCGGCTTTCCAACGCGTGCTCTCGAGAAGCGACGGACGCGTACCCGTGTACTTGCAAACGGACAAGGGTAAAGAATTCGTCGGACAAGCGCTGCAAAAGTTTCTGGAGGAAAACGACATTTGTTTTCGAGTAGCCCGCAATCCAGATATCAAAGCCGCTGTCGTCGAGCGCTTCAACAGGACGTTGAAAGAGCGAATGTGGCGCTATTTCACGCATAAAAATACGCGACGCTACGTCGATGTTTTGCAGGATATCGTAAGCGCTTACAATCACACCCGTCATTCCGCCATCAGAATGCAGCCAGCGGTCGTCACGCGAGAAAACGCTCGTGTCGCGCGTGATAATATAGCTCTGCGTTGGAAGAAGAAGAAGAAGAAGAAGAAGAACGAGAAACGCAAGCAAAAAGCTAAATATCGCGTCGGAGATCTCGTTCGCGTCAGTAGAGCGAAAGCCACCTTCGAGAAAGGATACGAGGCGAGGTGGAGCGAGGAAATATTTCGAATTCACCGTGTTCTCGAGTGGCGAAAACCACGCGTGTACGAACTGAGCGATTTAGCGGGAGAGGTCATAGACGGTATTTTTTACGAACAGGAATTAGCCCGAGTTGAGAAAAACTTGCGGGAAGAAGAGTTTATCGTCGATCGCGTGATAAAGAGTAGGGGACGCGGCGCTAATAAGCAGGTGCTAGTTAGCTGGCGTGGATATCCCAGCAAATTCGACAGTTGGATCCCCGCTTCGAATTTAACTTCTCTTCAAGATGAGGGATGACCAATTTCTCGTAGTTCTTCCGAGCAATAGCAGTATGCGGCATTTTCCTGACAATAAAACCTCGTCGTTCATTACGGAATTACCGCAAACTATACACTTACACGGCGAATGGGAAGTCGCGCTTAGCGAGATTCAATTTCCCAGTACTTTTTACCACATACGCGGCAACCATGAAAATGACCTGTACTTTGTCGATACTAAAGAAGGGGAGAGAGACGCAAAGTTAACGGCGAGGAGAGGCGTAACACACCAGGGAATTTACAAAAATATCGAAGAACTTATCGGCGCGATTAATTCCACGTTCAAAGAAGTCGGATCACATTTTTATTTGGAACGGGAAAAGGAGACTGGCGGAAAAATTTTCTTTAGCATTACCTGTGGCGAAAATGAATGCAAGCTGGTTCATCATTTGAGCGTTTCTGATGCTCTTCTACAAATACTCGGTTTAGGTGATGCTATTATAAATAACGGGAGAGGTGTATACTATAGGAAGCTCACGGCATCTAAACCTAATTCTAAAGATGATTTTACAGCGACTTATATTACACTCGGTTTTCATAACGCCAAAAAAACACGCGAATGGGGTTTCTATTCTATCGAACCTTGTAGTTTGCAGCGCGGTATTCCAGATAAACTGTTCGTTTATTGCGATATTTGCGAACCTTATATAGTCGGCGATGTGCAAGCGCCTCTTCTTCGAATAGTGCCGGTCGAGACGTACGGCCATAATCACGCGGACGCGTACGGTACGAATCAGATTAAACGTTTCTCTCCGCTGCATTATATCGCATTACGGCAAACAAATTTCCGCAGGATTGAAATAGATATAAAAGATCAACTCGGAAAAAATATACCATTCGAATCCAGGACGCTGACGGTGACATTGCACTTTAGACGTTTCCAGTAATATAACGCGGCGTCGTCGATATAAGTGTGAGAAAAAATATAAATTCTGTGCCATGGACTACGAATATTTCGAATCACAGAGCGGACGGGGAGGAGGAATTCCACGAGTTTTCGTCGGGACGGCTTATCAACGAGGACATGGAATCGGCAGTTTTCTCGGAGGATTGTTCAAGAAGGTACTTCCTTACCTAAGTAGAGGAATGCGCGCGGTCGGTAAAGAAGCTTTACGCACGGGTATCAATGTGATGGAAGATGTCGAAAATAATATACCGATTAAGGACGCGATCAAAACGCGCTTCAAGGAATCGAGTGGAAATCTTAAGAGAAAAGCCAGAGAAAAGATAAGCAGCATGATGAAGGGGTCGGGGTATAAAGTACCAGCAAAAATTCCAGCGTTTCAGTTTCCCTTTGGCAGCCACGTCAGTCGCGTCGCGGAACGTAAACATCGTCGTCCTCCAACAGTCAAAAGAAAATCGACAAAAAGCCAGAAGAAGAAGAAGAAGAAGAAGAAGAAAACAATCAAAAAAACAACGAAGAAAAAGAAAGTTCGCGCAGTAGGTAGAAAGACCAAAAAACCGGCCACTACTACGAGCAAACGTCGTCGTAGCGACAAGAAACGCAGTGTATCCGACATATTCTCTTAATCGGCGCGCAAACCAAGAATTCAAGGAGAGGAAGAGGATAACTAAGTATGTCCTTTCTTCATACACACTCGAGCGAGTGTTTAAAGAGCGAACTCGATCTCTTCTCCTTACCTCCCACTCAAACCAGTATCGAGAGCTCGCAATGGATCTATTACAAACCCGTAACTTCGCTCGCGGACGACGCGCCTATAGAATTCGTCATACCCGGTCACGGGGAAGACTACCTGGATCTCACACACACCATGTTGAGTCTTCGCATACGCATAGATTATACACCAATGGCAGGAGCCGGAGGAAGTACAACCGGCGCCAACGTGAACAAAGTAGGCCCTGTAAATCACTTGCTACATTCCATGTTCAACCAAATCGACGTATATTTCAATCCAAAGCTCGTTTCACCGCCAAACAACGCTTACGCGTACCGCGCTTACATCGAGGCGTTGTTAAATTATTTTTCACCCGCAAAAACTTCCCATCTGACCTCTTGTCTGTGGGACGCGGATACCCCCGGTCTCATGGACGCTCTCCTAGACTCGGAAACACCAAATCCGGCTCTCGTGAGACGCGCTCGGTACATTCACGAAGGACACGCGCTAGATCTCATAGGGCATCTTCACTGCGACGTTTTCAATCAAGATAAATTCTTAATTAACGGAGTGGAAGTTAGAATGAGACTCGTTCGCTCGAAAGATGCGTTTTGCCTTATGGAAAGTAATTCAACATCAAAAATACGCATTCTAGACGCCAGTCTACTCGTGAGAAGAGCAAAAATAAGCCCCGGCGTGTTACTCGCACATGCGAGAATGCTGAGTAAAACTACCGCCAAATATCCTCTTACGAGAATCGAGGTTAAAACATTTACGATTCACGCGGGGCTCGTAGGAGAATCGATTGATAACGTAATACTCGGTCAACTACTGAAACGCGTAATAATCGGTTTTGTCGATAACAAAGCGTTTAACGGCGATAGAAAATTAAACCCGTTTAATTTCAGAAACTACGGTATAAATTTCTTTTCGCTGTACGCCGATGGTATACAAATTCCAAGTAGACCGCTACAACCAAGCTTCTCGAACGACGAGCCACTCTACGTCGAAGCTTATCACACTCTCTTCTCGGGGACTGGCATTCATTTCTTGAACGAGGGTAATTCTATAAGCAGAGAGGATTACGGCAGTGGATTCACACTTTTCGCCTTCGATCTTACGCCCGACTTATCCGCCAATTGCGCCGGTCATTGGAATCTGGTGAAACATGGGAGTTTACGATTAGAAGTACGATTTGAAAGGGCGCTTACCGCGACCGTTAATTGTATCGTTTACGCCGAGTTCGATAACGTTCTAGAAATCGACTCCTCTCGTCAAATCATCGTCGATTTTACCGGTTAGTCTTTCCAATGTCGACGAATCATATCCCGCATCAGCTCCTATACACATTATCTTTACCCCCCCCCCCCCCCCACTACATATTTTCCTAAAATCCTGCGTAAAGTCACAAAAAGAGATTCAAAGAGAGATTCAGTTTCGTTCGAGACACGAACGTCGTCACATCGCGTGAAAAAATTAAGAGTGCATTTTGGACCATGGATATAGTCATAGATATACAAGGTTTCCGCGATGTCGAGGAAAAGTTTATTCCTAAAGAAGTCGCTGTTGTCGCGGTTAACGCACCGATCATCGGACACTGGATTATGTCTCCGCCCTACCCATTTTACAATTTACCTGAAAAGTCAAGACGAGACAACACCTGGCTTTCGCGAAATTATCATGGAATCGAGTGGTTCGACGGTGAAACCGATCTCAAGTGTTTCGACCTACGACTACGTGAAATTACGCGACAAGTACGTTACATCTACTGCAGGAGTGAAGAAAAGGCTCGTTACTTGACTCAAGTAATCTCCAGAAACATATATAATCTGCAAAAAATTTCTCCACCGTTCAAAAGTTTACCGGAAGACAGAGAGTGCAGACAATGTTGCTCTCATCACGGATTTCAAGTTTGGAATACAGGCAAACCTATTTGTGCGCTACGTAACGCTTTCAAATTGAAACACTGGCTAATAGAACAAGACGACGCTGGAAGTAGCAGCAGCAGCAGCAACTAGTATTTCTCATGCAAACTTGAACGCAAGCGTCGAAGAAAAGAAAACCGACAGCGGTGTCCCTACAAATAAAATTCTCGACGATATAATTCACAATATCGAGGCGTGGCTGAAGAATAACGTGGCAAAAGAAGAAGAAAAAAATCACACAGACGACAGAGAAGAAGAAGCAAAAGCGTATTATATAATAGACGGCGTACAAAAAGAATACAATTTTAATAACTCCCCGATACGGCCGACATCAACCGTGAACACTAGTGCGACAACGAAAAAAGAGGTAAACTCTGAAATTATACAAATCATTCCTTACACGCGTAAAAATGAACTCGCGGAAATCTTACAAGCGTTGCAACACCTCAGTGTCAGATATGCGGGAGTCTATCCTGCCGACAGACTGCCGAGGGTGTGTACGAGGTCGACTGCCATCGTCGCTAACACGGACGATCACGATCGGCCTGGTCAACATTGGGTCGCCTTCTACATAGATGAGCAAGGAGCAGGAACTTATTTCGACAGCTATGGACTACCGCCCTTATACTCCAGATTCCTCTTACGCCTTCGTCGAAATTCTACCACGCATCGATGGAACACCACGACGCTACAAGGAGCGCTCTCTGAAACTTGCGGACAATACTGCTGCGTATTTTTATATTTCATGTCTATCGGTTATAACCTTAATCAGTTTCTCAATCTGTTTACCGTCAATTGTGAACGTAATGATCGGTTGATCGTAAAATTATTTCGTAACATTTTTCTTCATAATAAAAACGTGTGCGTTAAAAACCACGCTGAATGTTGTAATGTCCAAACGTGTACTTTTAAGAATAATTAAAAAAATACTTATTTTCTCGTACCATTGTATTATTTTATGTAATAAACATTTTTGTAACTTTAGTTCCCGTCTATTTCTCTTTATTCCCTTTTCTCTTACATTTCAGGAATAGACACGTCATAGAACGAACCTGTTCGTTCCTGTTTTCTCTCCTCATACACAGTCATAAACCCTTCGCTAAAAAAAAAAAAGATCAGTTGCGGCTCACAGCAGTGCGACCTGTGCTTGCCGCTCCGTACCGACTTCCCCCTCCTCCCTCTCAAAGGAACCACTTTCAGCCACGTGCCTCGCAACGCGAAGAGAAGCGAACGTGTCCATTCCTATTTCTCCCCCCTCCCTCCCTCTCGTGGTCACTCTGGAAATCTCTCTTTGACCTCCGCCATATTGTCGTGCTGCCTCAGCGTCGTCCACCACGTGCTACTCCAAAATTCCGCCATCTTTGCCGCACAACCCTAACCCAGTCCACCACGTGCTAACCGAAAATTCCGCCATCTTTGAGCGTCGTCCACCACGTGCTACCCCCAAAATGCCCCAAGGCAGGTTAAGGGGAAAGCCAATCAGAACCCGGGGAAGCTATGGCTCTCCAATCAGAACGCAACATTTAATTAACAATTACCCCCTCACCCTCTTGCGTCAGCCAATCAGAGCCCCCAGACGTCACGTGGTCAGTTCGTCTGGCCACGCACCCGGCGCCGGAGGGGTCGGTGGTGGGGGTTTGTTTTGACGGGCCATAGCTTTCCCCTTACTACTGAAGTCATTGTGATAAAAAAATCTGGTTTACCAAATTTAGCAACAATTACCATTGCATCTGGATAATTTTGTAGCATGTTACGTGGTGATCGGATAAACGTAGAAGGAAGTATAACAATTTTTCCAATACGTCCATTTAAGTTATTTGCCATATTTTGCAAATAATCTATTAAACCTTGATATGTTTCAGAACGTAATTCTTTTTGATGATTTTTGTAATAATCCGTTCTGTCCTTTTCAATTTTTACGTAATTATCTACAAGCCATTGTTGGAATAAGCGTCATCCTAATAAGAAAACATTGAAGTCACCACGAATATCCATGCGATACTTAATATATTGTCCTCTTGTTACGATGCCATTCTTGTGAGTACCATATGGGTAAAACAATGGATATATCCATGGTTCAAAATTTGGATCCATAGTACTAACTTTTTGCAAAGTTTTGGTATTCTTATTACGTATTATAACATATAATTCTGGAATTTCTCCATCAGCAGTTGTTGAAAAAACCGCAGCAACTTCATTCGTTTTTTGGATATTATATCGATGTCGATCCATTCCTGGCTTTAAGGTGAATACTAATTTTAATTCTGATAATGATTTATTAAATGCTAATTGTCGTTGATTTTCTAATTCTTCACCCATCATTTGATATGATTCAACAAATATATTACATTCCCGCATTATATGTTCAAGTTTTTGTACAATTTCGAAATCCATATTTAAATTTTCTTTTAGACGATGATTTATTGCTTCGTTTGAATCTACAATAAAAAGTTGACCATAAGCTGGACTTTTATTTTGTGCAGCATACAATGCTGTATTAATTTGAGCAGTATGGACCAGGTCGTCTATTTTGAAAATTATTTAAATTAGCGTTAAATGTCGCAAATAAAAATGAAGTATTGTAACTACGAATATGTTGTAAGAAATGATTAGATTTTGCATGATTTTCATCGAATAAATCACGTAAAAATTTAGGGGATTTCGGTAGAGACTCAAGATATACTACCCCATGATTGCAACAATCGTGAAATGAATTTCTTCTATTAGAAACTCTTTCAGCTGCAAAATTTTTAGCATTGCAATGAATACACAATACATCCATAGGTTTAATGTAATATTCAAGTAAATCATCATTTAATACTGTATTACTAATATTTAAATAAGATTGTCTTTTTTTACGTAAGCGATAACGTGATTGATATTCTGCACATGTAACATGTTGTCTTATATGATTTACAGACGATGTACTGGGGATACAAATAGTATCAGATATTTGACAAACTATTAAATTATTTTTATTTGACAAACTATTAAATTATTTTTATTAATTGCTTCTTTTACAATTCGTCGGCGATTATATTGCTTTTTTTTCGCGACGTTGTTGAATTTTCTCTTCTTCTGCACAACGTTCTATTTTTCGTTTAGGCATTTTATCAAAATAAGCATAAATATATTATAACTTAAATAATATGTTGTCAAAAAATTATGGAATAATTATTATTCAAATTATTTTTTTAAAAATCAATCTTTAAAATCAAATTTCTTATTGTATTTAAAATATTCAATATATGTTAAGACCGTTAAGATATAAATCAATACAAAGGAAATAGCCATACGGTCCAAGCTTGGATCTTAGGCAGCTCAATATAATTATTTACTATATGTATTAATACGCGTATTTTCCAACATATTAAACTGCGCGCCGATTATTTGTCGGACCTAAAACACAGCTATTGTTGGAACATTAGAAATTCCCTCTCCCTTCCCTAATTAAATCGATATCGATTTAATATTAAAATCACTGTAAAAACTTATTGCGAAAAATATTACCCCAGCCAGGGTTCGAACCTGGAATCTCCCGCATTCCGTTCGGGCGTCTTACCAATTCGACTACCGGGGCATGTGGTAGGTATTCATAGAAACAATAGGGGAAGTTGAAGAAGGGGTGAAAGAGCTGAACAAGGAATGGGAAGAAATGGAAACTAGAATACAAAATGCGATAAAGGGGGTTGAGGAGGAGTTGGAGGGAAACAAGGAGAAGGTGGGATGGTGGGATAAGGAGTACCGAGAGGCGAAGAAAGAGGTAAGAAGAAAATTAAGGGAGTGGAGGAAGGTAAGAGGAGAGGGCAACGTATACAAAGATAAAAGGAAGGAGTTTAAGGAGTTATGCAAGAGGAAGAAAGAAGAAGAGAACCTAAAATGGGAGAGGAAAGCGGAGGGGGCAAGGAGGGAGGCGGAGGTATGGGAGATAGTAAATAGAGAGAGAAGAAAAAGGAGGGGAATCGAGGAAGGGATAGAGGAGGAAGAATGGAAAGAGCATTTTATGAAGCTGTTAGGTGGAGTGGAGAGGAAGGTGAGGATGGGGATGGAAGGCGGGAGAGAGGAAAAGGAAGGAGAGGAGGAAGAAGGGATTAGTCTAGAGGAAATGAGAAGAGCGATAAGGAAGCTAAGGGACGGAAAGGCGATGGGAAGGGATGGGATACCAAGCGAGGTATGGAAGCGAGGGGGGGAGGAGTTGGAAAATTGGGCGTGGAATTTCATCAACAGGATATGGAGAGGAGGAGGTTGGCCGGAAAACTGGATGGAAGGTATAATCGCGCCAATCGTAAAGAAAGGGGAAGGAAAAAGGGCAGAGGAGTATAGAGGGGTGACAATAATGTCGTCGCTATATAAAGTGTACACGGCCATCCTGGCGGAGAGACTGAGAGTGGAGATGGAAGGAAAGAGAATAATTCCGCAAAACCAGACAGGGTTTAGGAAAGGAATGGGAACTATAGATAACATATATGTGTTGAACTACTTGGTGAACAGAAGGCTAGAGAAGAAGGGGGGAAAATTGAGCCTGTTTTGTGGATCTTAAGGCAGCCTTTGACTCGGTAGATAGAGGAATACTAATAAAAGTAATGAGAGAAAGGGGAATAAGAGAGGGGCTGGTGAGAAGGACGGAGGAGATTCTAAGGGAGACGAGAAGCAGGGTAAGGGTAGGAGACAAAATAGGGGAAGAATTCTGGACAGTGAGGGGAGTAAGGCAGGGATGCCCGTTGAGCCCGTTGCTGTTCAATGTGATGCTAGCGGATATGGAGGAGGAAATGGGCCGAGTTAAATGGGGAGGGGTACTGTTAGGAGGTAAGAGGGTGTATACGCTGGCATACGCAGATGACGTGGTGCTAATTGCGGAGGAGGAGGATCATATGAGGAGCATGTTAGAGAGACTAGAAGGGTACCTAGGTAAGAAGAGATTGGAGCTGAACGTAGAGAAAACAAAAATAATGAGGTTTAAGAAAGGAGGAGGAAGGGATAGTAAGAGAAGATGGAGTTGGGAAGGGAAGGAATTAGGAGAGGTGAGGAAGTTTCGGTATTTAGGTTACGTGTTTCAAAGGAACGGAGGACAGGAAGCCCAGGTAAGGGAAAGGATCAGGAAGGCAGCGGCGGTGATGGGGAAGGTTTGGGGGATAGGGAAGAGAAGATTTGGGAAAGACTGGGGAAAAAGATTGTGGCTGTTCGATAGACTGGTGTGGACGGTGATGGGATACGGAGCTGAAATATGGGGATGGAGAGAGAGGGCAGGAATGGAAAGCCTGGAGGAAAGGTATATCAGATGGGTCTTAGGAGTAGACGGGAGAACACCGTGGTACCTTGTGAGAGAGGAACTGCAGAGGGAGAAGTTAAGAGGGAGGGCGGGGTTGAGTGCATGGAGATTCGAGAAAAAGTTGGAGGAGGGAAAAGGAAGCGAGCTGGCGAGGGCATGTTGGGAAGCAGTGAAAGGAAGGGAGAAGGATGGGAAAGCAGGCTCGAACTGGGAGAGAGAGAGGGAAAGCTTCTTTGAGGACAGAGGAGTGGAGTTAAAAGAACTGGAAAGGCTGAGAGAAGAGGGTGACGAATGGTTTTATAAGATTGCTGGAGGAGATAAGGAGACACAAAGGAAGGAAAGATGGGAGAAGATTGAGAAATCGGAATATAACAAATGGTACAAGGTAATAAAAGGAGAGGGGATCCCGCGATATCTAAAGAAAGGCTGGGGAGAGAGTAGATGGAGGAGGATAGCGAGGTTTAGATTAGGGAATGAGATGAGAGAGAGTAGGTACTGGGAAGGGGAAGAGAAGAAGAAATGTAGGCTGTGCGAATATAGGGAGGAAACGTGGGAGCACGTATGGGAGGAATGTAGAAAATGGAATTCAGGAAATGGGAGCTGGCAGGAAGCGGTGGGTTGGGTGCTGGATGAGGAGGGGGGAGGTGAGGAATGGATGATGGAAATAAAGGAGGAAAGACTAGAAAGGGAAAGAGAACCGGAGGAGCAGGAAGAAGGAGGAAGGGTAGAGAGAAAAGGAGAGGGGGGTGGCGGGTGATGGAAGGGGAGGGAAGGGGAATGAGAGAGTGGAGAGGAAAATAAGAGAATATGCATGTTTCAGATATTCTAGGATGGAGAGCGTGGGGAGGATAATAGCAGAGGAGGTGGAGAGGATGGTGGAAGAAAAGGTAAAGAAGATGCTGAAGGAGAGGAAGGAGGAGGATAAAAAGAAGGAGGAAAGGCTAGAGAAACTGGAGGAGGAAGTAGGGAGGTTGAAGAGGAAGATTGAAAGAATGGAGCAAAGCGGAGGCAAAAGGAAGAGAGAGGACAGCGAGGAGAGAGGAGCAGGGAAGAGGAAATGGTGGGAGGGGGAGGGCAAAAGAGATGAGGAGGAAATGAGAAAGAGGAATGTTATAATAAAGATCGAGAAAGAGAGATGGGAAGGGAAGGGGTCAAATTGGGTAAAGGTGAAGGAGCTCCTAACGGAGGGTTTGAAGGTGAAGGCGGAGGTCAAAGAGGTAAGAGATGTGGGGCAGAGGGGGGATTGGCTGACAATATTGGTAAAGCTGGGGAATGAGGAGGAGAAATGGAGGATGCTGGAGGCAAGGAGAAAGGCGGGGAATAGGGTGAGTATAAAGATAGATGAAGATAAGTCGGTGGAGAGAAGGGATAGAGAGAGAGAGGAGAAAGAAAGGAGACTAGAAAGGAGAATAGAGGAAAGCAGGAGTACAGGGAGGTCAGAGGAGGAGGAGATCGCGAGAGGAATGGAGGAGAAACTTCTCATGGACTCGGACGAGGACGGGGAGAACAAAAAAGTAAGGTAGGACAAAAAGCGAGAGGCCGAGACAGGAAGGAGGGAGGCAGAGGAATGCAGACGTGGAGGAAGAGTAGGGCCGAAGAGGGATACGGGGAGGGAAGGGAAAAAAGAAAATTGTGAGGTCGCATATGGCCAGGGCACGAAGGGAAAAGATATAGTGTAAAAGGTTTGGGTACGTTCCTTGCAAAAACGCCTTGTAAACCCTACGGGGAGAGACAATAAACAAATACATACATATAATCCTAAAATAATATACAGTACCGGTTGAAAATTTCTGAAGAACCCTGTATTGTCATATTTTTTTTAGTTAATTTGGTTATAATTGCAACCATGTCTGAACTGTGACATTATATCAAGTTAGGAGACCCCTTTTCCTTCCTTTTCTAAGTTCTTTCATGCGTAACAACGTTCATTGATTTATATTTCTATTGGATGAAAGGCACAAGTGCGCCAATGTTTGTCCCAAAACTTTTCGCCGGTACAGTATATAATATTATATAATATATTAAGTATTATATATATAATAAATAATTATAAATAAAATATATATGTACAGGATGTTATACCATATACTATATATATTACCTGTAAAAAATATTTTTGATATAGGATTAAAATTTAAAATAGAAAATATTTTATAAATATTGGATCCGATTTGAAACAGTTATTTATTTACAACTGTTTAAAGTTTATAGATATAGCACAATTTTTTGAACATTTTTAAAATTAAAAACGGAAGATATAAAAAGAAACAAAAATTACATGAATTGTTCAAGTTGACATTCTTTGATGTTAATATACAATATCTATTAATCTCATTCCTTTAGATTTTTATCGGTAGGGTTAATCATATATATTGTTGCGCTCACCGAGTCCGCGTTCGCGTCTCACCGCTATACTCTCACTCACTCGCGCAATCGGCACTTGCAGTCAATAAGGCGACACAATGTAGAAATTGAAAGACTCGTTTATTAGAACGCACGAAAAGAACAGAGATTCGAGCTGACACGTCCGCTCGGAGACGGAGACTCAGAACAAAACAACATTCGTAGTCAATCGATAAATCAATAATCAGCTGGTCGTCAGGGACGCTTCGCAACTCGAGGCGATGTAACGGACGTCTCAGCACGGGCGCAACACTGCCCCCCTTCTTCAAGATTGTCGTCCCGACAATCCTGGAGGGCAGAGTCCCAACGGCTCCCAATATTTTCGACCGAATCCAGAATCGAGCGCGCCTTTCCTCTTAAGGGGTTACATACACCTAGAAGGCCGAAAAACAGGCCTTAATTTTGACATTTTATTTCTGCTAAACGGGTAGTGGGAATTAAATGAAACTTGGTGTGATTATGGATATATGTTTTGACAATATAAAAATAGTTTTTTTATTAACAAATGGTGACGGAAAGAAAAAATATGGCCGCCGGCACACATCAAGGTTTGTTAAAAAAAAACGCATTTTGCGGTGGACACTGTCCCGCCTAAACGATCCATCTGAAACAAAAAAACAAAATGGTGTTTTTAAGCTAACAGTAGTGGTTTGTCGGTGACGATCGCCGATTGTCGATTTTGTCGTTTGTTACAAAATGGCGACGAGTTGAAATTGAAATTTAAAAATATATTTTTCGCCATTTGTAACAACTCGTCGCCATTTTGTAACAAACGGCAAATCGACAATCGGCGATCGTCACCGACAAACCACTACTGTTATTTTAAAAACACCATTTTGTTATTTTGTTTCAGATGGATCGTTTAGGCGGGACAGTGGCCACCGCAAAACGCGTTTTTTTCAAACCTTGACGTGTGCCGGCGGCCATATTTTTTTTTTCCGTCACCATTTTTTAATAAAAAAAATATTTTTATATTGTCAAAACATAAATCCATAATCACACCAAATTTCATTTAATTCCCACTACCCGTTTAGCAGGAATAAAATTTCAAAGTTAAGGCCTGTTTTTCGGCCTTTTAGGTGTATGTAACCCCTTAAGCACGAGGCCAGCGCGATGGTTCTCGACTCGTCGCTCCACTGATTCGCACGCGCGATAATCTCGAATTGAGAGAAAAACTCCCGCAACGGAACCGACCCATCGTAAACGTCGGGTTTAAGCTTATAGCCCAGCTCCGCGCGCGCGTCGTTCACTCCCGGAAATGCGGCACGAACCACCGGAAACGCTCGCGCCCCGCTCACTCCCGGAAACACGCCATAAGCCGACGGACCCGCGCGCTCATCACCCGCCCCGGGAAACGCAGAACGCACCCCCGAACTCCGCGTTTCCTCGGTCGCTCTATTTATGGAAGAATTTAGCTGTTTAGAGCTTCGGAGACGTTGAAGCTCCTCATCCCGGCTCCTTCGCTCGCTCCTCGTCCCGACGTCGCAGCTCCTCCGTATGCTGCGCCTCCCTCCGCGCTTGCTCTTCGCGCAGCAGCCGCACTTCTTCAATCACGGCCTGCAGAGTCGCCGCTAACGTCGTCGCTTCCGGGGCGTCCGGCTGTGGTGTCCCAGCCCGAGCTCTTCCTTGAGGAAGGCGCCGAAGAGGCCATCCCGCTCGTCTGTTCTGCGGTCGCTCGTCCGATCCGCGGTCGCTCGTCCGATCCCGGACGAGCCCCCAAAAATGTTGCGCTCGCCGAGTCCGCGTTCGCGTCTCACCGCTACACTCTCACTCACTCGCGCAACCGGCACTCGCGGTTAATGAGGCGACATAATGTAGAAATTGAAAGACTTGTTTATTAGAACACACGAAAAAAAACAGAGATTTGAGCTGACACGTCCGCTCGGAGACGGAGACTCAGAACAAAACAACATTCGTAGTCAATCGATAAATCAATAATCAGCTGGTCGTCAGGGACGCTTCGCAACTCGAGGCGATCGTCTCAGCACGGGCGCAACAATATATTAAGTAATACTAAAAAATATCAATTCAAAAACTTCATATAATTCTTATGTTTTCTTTCTTATTTTATTCCTAAAAAAAAACAAATTTATTTATAAACTTTAAACATTTGTAGATAAATAATTGTTTTGAATAAAACTTATATTTGTAAGATTGAACAATTTTTTGAACATTTTCCATTTTAATTTACATCAGAAATCTGCTTTTTTAGTTTTTGCAGTATGTCTTGTAACATCTTGTATAATACTTATACATATAACGATGGTTTATTTTGATCAAAGTAATCCATAATATTTATATTTTTTATTACCTTTTAGTGCGCCAAGTTAAGCTCGTGTTTTCTTTGTTTGGATGCGTGGAGTTTTCTGAATACAAAGGAATTCCCGCACGTTCCGATCCCGTGAGCGTGTCGTGTTCTGAAATAATATCTCTTAATTTTTTTATAATTTAAAATATACATATAATGATATATAAATAAATATCTATGTATTTAAATATTGATATAATAAGGCTTAAAAATAATAGGTTGTTGTTTAAAAAAAAAAACAAAAATATAAATCAATAAAAAATACAATGTTTAATAAAAATTACTTAAATATTAAAACCCAATTGCATTAACATCACGTAACTTTAACCTTAACTTACCTCATTCTTCATTTCTTTCTAAGGAAGAAAGAAAGAAGCAAAGGGTGAATTAAGTTAAGGTTAAAGTTATGTGACATTGTTGCAATTTATCTAAGAAAGAGCGAGAGAGAGAGAGAAAGAGAGTAACCATATTTTTAAAAGTTAAAGAAAACTTACCTATACTAAACGTACGAAGATAAACATTTAAACAGGAAACTTTGCTTCTGTGCAAATTTTCAACACAACAATTATTTATCTAAACATGATGTTAGAATAAAGGACGTTCTAAAAATATAAAAATTTGAAACATTACGTAAAGTTATTTTTTAAATAAAAAAATGTTTTGTGTCAATCTTGTTTTAAAATTTATGTATGTTTAATGTGTTGTGTAATTGCAAGTCAAAAAGGCATAGATGTGTAATAATAATATAACTCTCAGAGATCATCGATATCTTACACGGTAGAAAAATATTTTGTATTTGTGTTAAAAACGTTCCTTGTTAAAATTAAATCGATATTGATTTAATATTGTTGTTTATCGAGTCAGTTTTACATTGATCGCCACACATATTCTGGGGATATCGACATATTCGATATATCGCGTATAGCTATCGATTTTCTGTTATATCGGATGCCATATTAGTTTCTCTATTCGAGTGGTATATTCCTTTCTATATGTATTCAGTAAGTTTTTGATTCAGTCTCTTGTAAGCACTCGTCGTTGCATATCCCCGTATTAAACGTGTGAAACTATTATCGTCGTTAATTACATTTCCCATTCCTGTGCTTCCCAAGTAGCAAAGAACAACAGGTTATGGGCCCAGGGAGGTCGAGAAAAGTAAAACCGGGTTGTGTATTGACGTGAATACGGGCAGTGAGTCGCGAGCGGTTGTCGTGCGTAACTACCGAGAGAGACAAAAAGTGCGAAGATGCACGCGGCAGGCACGCAACATATCGATAAATTGTGCGACAACAATTACGAGGTGTGGAGGATGCAGATGAAGAGCGTCCTCGTGTACAACGACTTGTGGGGTTATGTCTCCGGTACAATCGTAAAACCGGAAAATGCTGAAGCGGCAGCAGTATGGATAACCAAAGACGAGAAGGCGCTTGCGTTGATCGTTCTCGGCGTTTCGAAGACGGAGATCGGCCATATTCGAAAGCAGACAACATCCAAAGGAGCATGGGACGAGCTCGAGAAAATTCATAAGTCGCAGGGACCGGTCAGAAAGGCAGTGCTGTATAGAGAGTTATACCAGTCGAAGATAAAGCCTGACCAATCGATGGCTCAGTTCGTTAACGAGTTTCAACAGCGTGCTGACATGCTTTCCGACGTTGGAGTGGTTGTCCCGCCGGAACTTCTGTCGATAATGCTGTTGAGCTGCCTTCCGGAAGAGTTCGAAAATTTTCGCGTAGCAATCGAGTCCCGAGATGATATTCCTGAGATAGGTGTCATGAAAGCCAAGCTGATTGAGGAAGATGCTCAAAGAAGAAGTAACGTCAATACCGGTGAAAATAGTGCCGCATTGTACTCTCGTACCTCGAGTGCAAACAAGAAGGAAATCCACGCGAAAAATAGTGGTACAAATAGTGGCAAGTTCCTTGGAAAATGCTTCAAGTGTGGCAAGTTTGGCCACCACGCATCGGTTTGCAAAACAAAGTCACCACAAAATAAAGCCAATCGTGCAGACACTACTGAGAAGAGTGAAAATGAAGACGTGCTAATAGCTTCAACTGCGATGGCATGCGAAGTGGAAAAGGTAGAATGGTGCATCGACAGCGGCGCGACGGTGCATATGTGCAAAGACAAGAAGTTATTCGAAAGTTTAAGCAGTGATCCGCCATGTAGTATTCGTACGGCGGGGAAATCTGTTGTGATGGCTTACGGAAGCGGGAGAGTGAGTCTCAATGTTCCATCACGAGATGCCGCGAATCGAGTTGTTCTTTCAAACGTGCTGTATGCTCCGGGCTTACGAAACAATCTGATATCGGTATCAGCTATTACGAATCGTGGTTATTCGGTAACGTTCGGGAAAGAAAATGAGATCGTGTCGCGAAAGGACGGTTCTACCGTGTTTACAGCTACAAAGAAAGATCGGATGTATGTTGTGAAAACGACGCAGCAACACAGTGTTATGATCGCGGACGGTTCGGTAACGACTCTGAAGTTATGGCACGAGAGGTACGGCCATCTTAATTTCAACGATTTGCGCAAACTGAAGACAGAAAATATGGTAACCGGACTCAACATCCCTTCAGGAGTGACCGAGATTCCATGTGAGATTTGCAACCGAGCGAAGATACATGCATTACCGCATCGAACTTCAGAGACAAGGGCGAAGAACACGCTGGAGTTGATTCATACGGACATATGTGGACCGATGAATGTCACATCGATGGGAGGCGCACGATATTTTGTGACCTTTATCGACGATAGAACCAGGTACATCGAAGTAGTCATGCTGAAGAAGAGAAGTGATGTCTTCGCCGCATTTAAGAAATATGTAGCCAAAGTAGAAAGAGAACATGGTAGAAAAATAATAAAAGTACGCTCTGATAACGCGAAAGAATACGTTTCAAAGGAGTTCAACCAGTTCCTCGAGGCAGAAGGTATCAAGAGGGATTTTTCTGTCGAGTATACGCCGCAGCAAAACGGCGTGGCGGAACGAGCGAACCGAACAATTGAAGAAATGGCACGATGCATGTTATTGCAATCTAGAGTTCCGACGTCGCTATGGGCCGAAGCTGTAAACACAGCAGTATTTCTGCGAAATAGATGTCCATCGAGAGCAACGGAAGACGAGACACCGCTGGAATTATGGAGTGGGAAGAAACAGGATGTGAGGAAATTTAAAACGTTTGGTTCTCATGTAACCGCTTTGAAGAAGGGTCCTGGCGTGTCGAAATGAGATGCGAAAGGCGAAGATTTCGTGTTTGTTGGATACAGTACGGAATCAAAGGCGTATCGGCTATGGCGCAGAGGTACTACAACCGTAATAAAAAGTTATGACGTCCGTTTTATTGAAGATCGACGTTTTGTAACTCAAAAGTCACCAGAGAGCGTAGAATTACCTCTTCAATCGGAAAACACAAGAGTGGAGCAAGTGATGGACAATGATGACGGTGAGACTACAGCTGAAGATCAACTAGATGAAGATGAGTCAGAGGAGTCGACACAGGACGAAGAAATTGTACAACCCCCATTAGAAAACCCACGGAGAGGGCCAGATAGGCTGAAGATTATACGTACGGGTCAACCAGGAAGACCGAGAAAGGAGTACCAGACGGCAAACATCGCAGAAGTGGAGAACGACCCGCTAACCGTAGAAGAAGCTATGCCCAGTGTTCACAAAAACGAATGGATGGAGGCGATGCAAAGTGAGTACAATTCACTTAAGGAGTGTAGAACCTGGGAGCTTACCGACCTACCTCCAGGCAAGAAAGCAATAAGTTGCAAATGGGTATTTCACACGAAGAAACGTCAAAATGGTGAGGTGGAAAGATACAAGGCGAGATTAGTGGCTCGCGGATGCGAACAACGGTACGGGATAAATTTTGAAGAAGTCTACGCTCCTGTCGCGAGGATGGAAACCATACGCACCTTGCTTGCATTAGGTGTCGAGGAAGAATTACATATCCACCAAATGGACGTTGTTACAGCCTACGTCCAAGGTGACCTGTCATCGGAAATCTACATGGAGCAGCCATTCATGTTTGAAGTTCCTGAAGAAAAGGGTAAGGTGTGGAAGTTGTTACGACCCCTATATGGTTTGAAGCAATTCGGCAGAGAGTGGCATCAAAAGTTGCGGAAGAGTTTGAAGAGCATCGGTTTACATCAGTCAGAAACCGAGCCATGTGTGTTCGTAGGACAAATAAACGGTGAAATCGTAATCGTAATCGTTTATGTTGACGATCTGCTTATAGCATCGCGAAATTTGAAGATAATACAGTAAAATTGAAACTATGTGAAAAATTTAAAATGAAATACTTAGGACAAGTGAACGAAATCCTGGGGATGCGCGTTGAACGTGAAGGAGCCACAGGGAGCATACGTGTTTCTCAAGAGGCGTACGTAAGAAGAATCATCGAAAAATTCGGTATGACATGTGCTAATCCGGTTTCAACTCCAATCGAAGCTGGTGTAAAATTATCACGCGAAGATGAAGCAACATCAAAGGAAGAAAAGGAAGAGATGAGATAGATGCCATATCGAGAACTTGTCGAGAGTCTAATCTACCTAGCGAATACTACAAGACCCGACCTATCATTTGCGGCTAATGCTTTGAGCCGTTTTAATGCAAATCCAGGAAGACTTCATTGGAAAGCAGCGAAACATGTAATCAGATACCTGATAGGCACACCTAGTCTTGGAATCACCTACGTCAAATCTGGTAAACCGCTTCATGCCTATGTTGATTCCGACTGGGGAGGAAATGTTGACAACCGACGTTCCTGTACCGGCCTTGTGCTGACGCTAGCGGAAGGCCCTATCAGCTGGAAGTCCAAGCAACAAAAGTCAGTTGCCCTTTCAACCATGGAGGCTGAATACGTTGCACTTTCTGAAGTGGTGAAGGAGGTTATATATACACGGCGCCTCCTTAATCACATGAGTGGCGAAGTCTACGTGGACGACCCAACCTGTATAAATTGCGATAACCAAAGCGCGATAAAGTTCAGCAAGGATAACATTTATCATCAGCGGAGCAAACATGTGGACATCCGTTTCCACTTTACAAGAGAGGCTCAGGAGGAAAAAGAAGTTATCGTGCAATACATCCCAAGCGATGAAAACCCCGCGGACTTGCTGACTAACAATAAGTCATTACTGAAAAATAAAATATCAAAATGCAGGGACATATTAAACTAAGTAATTGATTGTAGAGCATACATTTTTGTTTCTTTGTTGTGTGTCGATAGGGGGAGTGTTGTTTATCGAGTCAGTTTTACATTGATCGCCACACATATTCTGGGGATATCGACATATTCGATATATCGCGTATAGCTATCGATTTTCTGTTATATCGGATGCCATATTAGTTTCTCTATTCGAGTGGTATATTTCTTTCTATATGTATTCAGTAAGTTTGTGATTCAGTCTCTTGTAAGCACTCGTCGTTGCATATCCCCGTATTAAACGTGTGAAACTATTATCGTCGTTAATTACATTTCCCATTCCTGTGCTTCCCAAGTAGCAAAGAACAACAAATATTAAAATCACTGTAAAGAACTTATTGCGAAAAGTATTACCCCAGCCAGGGTTTGAACCTGGAATCTCCCACATTCCGTTCGGGCGTCTTACTAATTCGACTACCGAGGCATATGGTAATATTTATCGCAATAACAGAATAACAATAATTTGAACGCTTAATTAAATCAAATTAGTTATAAAATGTAGTATAGACTTTATACAGAAAGTTTGTTATAACCAATAAAATATGACACCAAAAAACGTGTTTCTTTAATACGTAACAATATAATATAAAGATATATAATAATAATCTGTTATTAACAGATGTATTTTAGTCCGAGTATTGCCGAATTCAGGTTATTATAAAAACTTTAATTAAATAGAACTTTTTGAAAAAAAATCTTGCCATACTTTAAGAGGTCTCTAAAATGTTGCTATTTTTAACAGAATTTTTATAGATTTTCTTCTTAATTTTCAAAAATAGCGAACTTTACGAAAAATAATTTTTTTATCTTTAACATCGTATAACACAACTTTAGACTGTCCAGAAATTAAAAAGCATATATACATCATGTAATTTACTTTAAATTGAACAAATTTCATTAAAATCATTTTTTGATAAAATTGAATATATTTCCAAAATATTAACGTTGTATGGGGCCCTTACATGGTCAATAATACTGCCAGTACTAACAAATACTAACAATATTATTGTTCGTATAAGGTTAATATTGATGGATTGATGTAGATTATGTAGAATATTGATGATAATCCAGATTTCTTGATTACTAAGTATCAGCATCGCTGGGTCGCGTCCTCTTACCTATATATAGCGATACTGATGCTCGGGAATAAAGAAACCCGGATTATCGTCAATATTCTCTATCAATCCATAAATATTAACCACACATGATTAAAAATATTGTCGATATTTGTTAGTACTGACAGTGTATTATTGACCGTGTAAGGTCTCTATTGATTACGTCATGTACGTAAAACTAAGAGCTGAAACTATCAATAATACTGATCGTGTAAGGTTGTAAAAATATTGATGCATACTGTCAGTGTTATTGATTCAATATTATTGATCAGTATTATTGACCATATAAGGGCCCCAATAAAAAGTAGTTAGAAATAAATGCAATTTTTACAAAAATCACACTGTTAAAAATATTGATCGTAGGCTCAAACCAAAAAATACGGGTCTTCTCTTTTTCGGAATATTTCTTGGAAAGAAATTGTCAAAATTATTGGATAAGGTCGGAGTCAAAACAGAAAAATTTTACGTGGAATGCCCTATATTTATACATATATCTCAGGTTTTTATTGTAAGATTTGAAAATAATGAATAAATCAATATAAGTATTTCAGTATCTAACCGAATATTTTTTTTAATTAAGTTGAAAATTGATTTTAATAAAATAAAAATTATTAATAAAACAATTAGAAATATATTTAAGCAAAAAGTATTTAAACAAACAAGTAAAGGGCACTGAGAGTCGACGCGGTTCTTGATGCGTTGAAATATCAGATTACTGATTTATTAATTCATTGTACATTCAATCCGTACGTTTCGGCTCAGGATTGAGCCATCTTCAGCGATATAAATTAATATTTGATCAAGTTCTCCATTATACTCTAGTGAGTTTCATGATTGGAAGATCCAGAAACGATGTTAGTTTGTAAATGACTACGAGATCAAAATCTGTAAATCCCAACTGAATTATAATGATGTTGTTAAAAATAAATATGATTAACTCACCAGATAGTCAAGAGAACGAGAACATTACACAGAAAGCCATTATCAAAGAATCAAGTACAACGTTTTATCCGAAACAGCACACAATAAAGAGGTTCCGAAATAACGGTCTTGTCAAGAGAGCACACACATGGTAAATGACAATAAGATGTATGTCGCAAGTCAGATCGGCTAACATAACAAACAAGTGGAGATACTCGAAACGCGTGAAAACAACAAGACGAGATAAACAAATTTATATATGGGGTGTATAAAAGTAAAAATGAAAATAAAAATTAAAAATAAAATTAAAATAATAAAATTAAAATAAATAAAATTAAAATAAAATTAAAAATGAAATGACTGTCGACATATAATATTAATGGGCAAGGTTTACAATTTCTTTAATATGGATACATATGCATGATGTAAAAATTCTGCATCTGTTTGAGAGTTAAGACTATTCTTTTCAAGTTTGATGTAGGCCATTTCGGAAACTAGTCGTTTTGATAAAAATCTCTCCCTATCTAAGATCTCCACATTCTCCCAATCAAATTCATGGTTGAAGTTGTTTCTGTGTTCGTTAATTACTGTTTGCTTTGATGTATTTTTATGTTCGGAAATTCTCGTTCTTAACTGTCTCAAAGTTTGGCCGACATATGAAGCCTCACAATTTTTACATGAGATTTTATATACAACGTTCTTATTTGATTGGATTGGGAGAGTGTCCTTCTGTACTTTAATAAAGTTACGCAGTTTATTCAGACTAAAGAAAGAGAGATTAACATTCAAATCCTTGGTAACATTTTTGAATTTTTCCGAAATGTTAGAAACATATGGTATAGTGAACCACGAGCGCTTTATGTTATTATCATTAGTAGGCGTAGGATCATCAGCCTGTCTGCGTGTACATTTGTTGAGAAGAGACTTAACTCTGGTATTAATTATATTGAAAATAAATGATAGTGGATAGTCATTCTTTAAGAGAATATCTATTATAAACCAACATTAAAGATAAGTGGTTCATTAACCTAACTCCTATTCAGATCCCAGATGAGGTTCAATGTCTACTACAGTTAGGTGAGAATTTCGCTCTACCTTTTAATAACAAAAGTAAAACCATTATTGAATTTCTAAAATGCATTGAAGGCCACACGAGGAAACTAGACATTGACACTATATTAAACATTAGAAACCGCTCCATACCCATCATTAATAACCTTCTCTCTTTCTCTCCTAATAAACTCACACACCATAACAAATTATCTCAACTTATAAAATCCACCAAACAATTCATTAACAATAACCCAAATATTATTTATACCAGAGCAGATAAAGGCAATAGTACAGTAGCCTTAGATAACAATACCTACAGACAAAAAAATCACAGAAATGTTACAAGACACTAACACATACACGATAGTTACTAAAGATCCAACAAAATCACTCACTACAAAAGTTAGGGACACACTTGTGAGATGGAAAAATCGTAAATACATATCCAAATGGAGATACGAACAATTAAATTGTAGTGATGGGTTACTTCCGAGAGCCTATGGTGTACCAAAAATCCATAAAACAGGATGCCCGTTTAGAATAATAGTTTCCTCAATTGACAGTCCAACGTACGCATTAGCTTCTTTTCTCCATAAAATTATGTCTGAGAGCTTACCCAAACCTACCGGTTATGTGGAGAATAGCTTTGAATTAGTTAAACAATTGAATGGAACACATATCAACAGTGAATTTGTTCTCATTTCATTAGATGTAATATCTTTATTCACTAACATTCCTACTGACTTGGTGATACAGGGTGTCTCTGAGAGATGGTCACAGATATCCACTAATTGTAACATCCCAAAGGAAGAATTTTTACAAGCGTTAGACTTAATTTTAAACTCAACCTATTTTACTTTTGACAACATTATATACAAACAAAAATTTGGATCCCCCATGGGCTCACCGTTGTCCCCCACTGCCGCTGACATTGTAATGCAGGATTTAGAGAACAAGGCGTTGCGAATGCTTACGTTTAATTTATCTTTTTACCGGAGATATGTAGATGACATAGCTATGGCCGTACCTCCCGAAGAAATTGACACAGTGCTTAACCTATTTAATTCCATTCATCCAAGGTTACAATTCACTATAGAAATAGGAGGCAACCGGTTGAATTTCTTAGACGTAACTATCATGAAAAATAATAACTATTTGGAATTTGACTGGTTTCACAAACCTACGTTTTCAGGCCGCTATCTCAACTATATGTCACAACACCCTTGCTCCCAGAAAAGAGGTACAATAATGGGCATGGTAGATAGAGCATTCCTATTATCACACCCTAAATTCCACTCCAAAAATATTAAATTTATAATAGATATTCTCTTAAAGAATGACTATCCACTATCATTTATTTTCAATACAATTAATACCAGAGTTAAGTCTCTTCTCAACAAATGTACACGCAGACAGGCTGATGATCCTACGCCTACTAATGATAATAACATAAAGCGCTCGTGGTTCACTATACCATATGTTTCTAACATTTCGGAAAAATTCAAAAATGTTACCAAGGATTTGAATGTTAATCTCTCTTTCTTTAGTCTGAATAAACTGCGTAACTTTATTAAAGTACAGAAGGACACTCTCCCAATCCAATCAAATAAGAACGTTGTATATAAAATCTCATGTAAAAATTGTGAGGCTTCATATGTCGGCCAAACTTTGAGACAGTTAAGAACGAGAATTTCCGAACATAAAAATACATCAAAGCAAACAGTAATTAACGAACACAGAAACAACTTCAACCATGAATTTGATTGGGAGAATGTGGAGATCTTAGATAGGGAGAGATTTTTATCAAAACGACTAGTTTCCGAAATGGCCTACATCAAACTTGAAAAGAATAGTCTTAACTCTCAAACAGATACAGAATTTTTACATCATGCATATGTATCCATATTAAAGAAATTGTAAACCTTGCCCATTAATATTATATGTCGACAGTCATTTCATTTTTAATTTTATTTTAATTTTATTATTTTAATTTTATTTTTAATTTTTATTTTCATTTTTACTTTTATACACCCCATATATAAATTTGTTTATCTCGTCTTGTTGTTTTCACGCGTTTCGAGTATCTCCACTTGTTTGTTGTTTTTTTTTTTTTTTTTTTTAACGTGGAGAAATCTTCGACCGCTGGGTTCCCGGGCCGGAGCCCGGTATGTGGCCCAGCGACCCCCTCTGGTGTTGGAAGGGGGAAGACCCCCTCGCTCTTCGGGGCATAGGGAGCGAGGGGAGTGTGGGATTCTTACCCACTAAAACTCCACGGGTATCCTTCGATGCGTAGCTTGGGGGCGCCCGGGAACTGGTTATCATTGCATCCGGAGCGCCCCCGACACCTAGCCCAAGTGGGCTACCTTTCTCAGAGCCTGTTGGCTCTTGGCTCAAGAGCCCTGATACATCTGATAGCGGCGGAGTGTGGACACCACCCACCCCGCCGCGCCTCCCATTGTTTTGGGGGAGGATAGTATCGACGCCCCGTTGTGGACCCCGCCGGGACGCCGAACCTCCCGTCCTCCGGGGGGTTCCCCTCGTCGGAGGGGTGACCCGGAGGTACGGCTCCTACTCTTGCCGCGCATTATGCGGCGTTTTGCCCTGCTGGCTTTTAGGGCCAGCGGGCGGAGGCCGGGGGTAGCCGTCAATAACCAGTGACCACCCCGGCCTCCTGAGATCTAATGTGGGAGGTCCGCCGCCGGGGGATCTCTTTCCCCGCGGCGGATCCTCTCCGCCTCCTCTTTGGCAGACATGACCTTCCCGCAAAATTGCAGGAAGGCCCTCCACCTCCTTACGTTCCCGACCGTAGCCGCCACTATGGCTGGGAGGGAGAGGTCGTTGCCAACCTCCCCCTGTAGGACACGGCGCTGTTCTGCCCACGCTGGACATTCTTCCAGCGTGTGCTGCGCCGTGTCCCTCACCTCGTCGCAGTGATGGCACTTTGTCGTGGCCTCCTTCCCTATTCTGTGCAGATACACACCGAAACATCCGTGTCCGGTGAGCACCTGCACAGCGTGGAACGATATCCCGTATCCCCGACTGTCCAGCCATTCCGCTAGACAGGGCCGGATGGCATCAGCGGTCCTTCTTCCATACTGGACGTTGGCAAGGTACTCCCGCCAACGTCTGACCAGGGCCGCCCTCTCCTGGAGCCTTATCAGCCGACGGGCCCTTGGCAGGATTTGCGCGCCCCCGGCTTGCAGCTCTCTTGTACGCCGATGGACTTCGGCGTACTGCCGAGCCGCAAGCTCCAGCGGGGGGAGACACGCCAGGACCGTCGCCGCCGCATGCGAAACCGTGCAGTAGGCGCGTGACACTCGCAGCGCGATGGCGCGCTGCACTTGTCGCAGCTGCGCCTGGATGCGCCGCGAGCCCTCCGCTGCCGACGCCCAGATCGGGGCGCCGTACAAAGTCACTGCCTGCACGGTCGCGGCGTATAGCCGGCGAGCACGACCGCTCGCCCCTCCCAGATTGGGCATTAGCCTAGCAAGGCTTCTAGCCACACCCTTGGCTCTGGGAGTTAGGCGAGCAAAGTGCTCGCCAAAGCTCCAGGTGCCATCCAACCAGAGGCCCAAGATCTTCATAGAAGCCTCCACGGGGACACGCGTTCCCTCCACTACGATGCTGGCCCCAGGCGGCCTCCCCATGGACTTGTCATAAAAGAAGACAGCTTGTGTCTTCTGTGGAGCCACCCTAAGGCCCACCTCTCGCATCGCGGCCACGACTGCCCTCACTGCGACATTCGCTTTCGCGGTGGCCTCCTCCCATGTGTCGCCCTCGACTCCCAGGAATGTGTCGTCGGCGAAACCATTCAGCCAACATCCCGGGAGGAGGGCGACACGGAGTACGAAATCGTACCCCAGGTTCCACAGGAGTGGGCCGACCCCTGCGGAACCCCCCGCACGACCAGTTTGACCATAACCTTGCCGTCTTGGTCCGTATAGACCAGCCGCCTGTCCCGGAGATAGTCGTGAATGACGGCTATCAGGTAAGGGGGAACGCCATGATGTAACAGCGCCCCCCTTATTACCGACCTAGGCAGAGAGTTAAAGGCGTTAGCCACGTCGAAGCTAACGCCCAGCACAACCCTGCCGGCCTCCGCCGCGGCCTTCGAGAGGGCCATGATGCGGGAAATCGCATCCACCGTGGACCTGCCCCCTCGAAAGCCGTACTGGACCTGCGACAAGTCAAGCCCAGTCCAGGACAGGTGCTGGACGATTCGGCCGGCGAGAATTCTCTCGAATATTTTGCCGACCTCGTCCAGCAAGCAAATTGGTCTATACGCCGCTGGCTGGTCGGCGGGCTTCCCCGGTTTAGGGAGGAGGACCAAACGCGCCATCTTCCAAGCGTGGGGGAACCGGCCTTGCTCGAGACACTTGGAGTACAGTGCTCTCAAGTGCTCAGCCAGCTCCCCCATGGCCAAGGACCAGGCTTTACCCGGAACTCCATCCGGACCCGGAGCCTTTCCGGCTTTTAGCCTCTTGACGGCTCTCCTCATCTCGTCCAAGGAGACCTCGAGTTCCTCGTCCCACTCCACGGCTGGTGGAGCGGGGCCTCCGTTCACCCTCTCCCCCGGATCGTCGGGGAAGAGGGTGTTTACCACCTCCTCTAGGAACTCGGGCTCCATGGACTCCGTCGCCGGAGGCGCCCAGGTCCTCAACTTGTCGAGGACCATTTGGTATGGGCGCCCCCACGGATCCCGGTCCAGGTCCTGCAGGAGCTCCTGCCACGATCTGTCCTTGGCCCGCTTTATGGCCCAGGAGTAGAGCCGCCTGGCGGAGCGGTACTCTACCCCTGCCTCCTCAAAGCGTCTTGGCTGCTGTCGTTGGACCCTTCTGGCCCGCAACCAACGACGCCTGGCGCGGACGGAGGAGCGCCTTAGCTCGGCGATCTCCTCCGTCCACCAATAAGCCGCTTTACGCGTATGCGGGCGGGATCGGGGCATGCTGGCATCACATGCCGCCTTCATGATTCCCCCGATCCTCGCCGCCAGCACATCCACATCTTCGGGCGGCTCGGACACCCCGTCCGCCCACAGCGAAGCATGGATGGAGGCTCCGAACATGTCCCCATCCATCTTCCTGAGGGCCCAGCGCGGGAAACGCTGCTCCACCTCTTTCCGGCGGGCCCGGGTCTCCGAGAGGGTGACCGGGAGACTCATCTCGATGAAGAGGTGGTCCGATAGAGACTCAATCTCCTCGGCCACCCTCCATCCCTCCACCCGGCGGGCAATAGCGGGGGTGGCCCACGTTAAATCTATTATGGACCCCCCCCCGGTGCCTCACACAGGTCTGCACGTTCCCGGTGTTCAACAGAACTAGTCCCAGGCCTGCCGTCCAATCCTCGAGGATCCTGCCTCTACTGTTCGTGGCCGGGGAGCCCCACAACTCCGATTTGGCGTTGAAATCCCCGGCCACTATGACTTGCCGCTGCGGCAGGATCCTGGCTAGGAAGTCCTGAAGGTCCTCCAGTACCCTCTCGAAGGTGGCGAGGTCCACGTTGGGAGAGACATATACCCCCGCAACGTAGACTCGGCCCCACTTGACGACCACGAACCCGTCGCCCGCCTCGACACTAGAGCAGGCGACGGGCTCGTCCGCCTGCCTCCAAGTGATCGCCACCGAGCCGCACCTACTGCCCGCCCACAGCGAGTGGTTCTGCGGTATCCGGTACGGCTCGGCGGCCACTCCCAGACCACACCCGCGCTCCGCCATTGTATGTAGGAACACATCCTGCGAGGCGCGGGCGTGGTTCAGATTTGCCTGGAGGAAGCGGTGTAGGGGCATCAGTAATAACCCTCGTCGAAGGCCTCCTTCCTCTTCACCTCCTTCCGCTCCTCACCGGGCACGGCCGCTGGTCGCAGCCCCTCCTCTTCTTCCTGCCCGCTTATTGCGGGCGTCGCGCTCTGTGTTGACCTCTGCAGCGGGGTCAACTGCAGAGGCACCTGCACCTCCTCCTCCTCCTTGCCTCCCTGTTCGACCGCAGGTTTTGGCACGAGCGATTGGGGTGGCTGTCTCTGCTGCGACTGCTGTCGCTGTGCCGACTGCACCTCGGCTGCTGTGCTCCCGCTCTTCTTCTTGCGTTGGGCCGGGAGGCTCCCATCTCCGCTCCCGTTGCCCTCGGCTGTCGGCGCTGCCCTCTTGACCGGCTTCTTCTTGGGGGGGGATCTGGAAGTTGACTACTTCCACCCCCGCGATCGACGGCCTCGAGCGGGAGGGTTCCAAGGCCTTGTCCTCGTCCACCTCCATCTTTTCCTCTCGCCCCACCGTAGAGGGCTTTGGTTTGGCGGCACCCACCGCCTTGCCGGGCTTTGCCTTTTTCTTGGCGGAGGTGCATGCCTTGCCCCCCGCTCGGTGTCCCGCCGGCCTCCCCAGATCGGCGCAGACTGGGCACCTGGGGACCTCGCCACAATCCCGGGCCAGGTGGCCGTCGCCGCCGCACCTGTAGCACCGGGAGCCTCTATCCACGGCGCTCGTGCACTGGGCGCGAACGTGGCCCCCCTCCAGGCATCGGAAGCACTGGAGGGGCCTATCCTCAAGCGCCTGCGCTCGGGCCACGAACCACCCCACCTGAAGCCTGCCGCCTGCCTTGACGATGGCGTTGACGGCCGTGAGCGGGCATCTTACCCACGCCGTGTTGAGGCCGTTGGGCCCCTTGCGCAGC
Organism: Leptothorax acervorum; assembly: GCA_035220615.1. NCBI lineage: Eukaryota > Metazoa > Arthropoda > Insecta > Hymenoptera > Formicidae > Leptothorax > Leptothorax acervorum. The sequence goes on from JASTWQ010000372.1 coordinate 178,660, forward strand.
GGCCCGACCTGGACCTGCGACGGCCCGCAGCCCCCCGTACGTGCGATGACGTCCGCTAATTCGCGGCCCGTCACCGAGTCCTCGAGGTCGAGGATCCTCAGTTCACCAGTTTTAACTGGTCGGGTGATCCTCACCCCCGGACGCCCCGCGAACAACCTGGCCAGCTGCTCGGCCAGTAAGTCCGCCTTTTCTCCATTTTCCCTCCCCGGGATCTCTATTATGAGGGCCCCCGTTTGGGCCCTCTTGGGTGTGAAGCCCGCGGTGAAGCCCATTTCACCGGGGTTTATCTTCACCCTGGCCTCCCGGAGTAGCTCCTCATAATTGCCGTCAGCGCTTGTTATTGTGACCGCTGCGCTGCGCGGCAACTTCCTCCCCCCGGTCTTCGCCGTCTTTCCGGCCGCAGCTGGGGCCCTGGATTTGTTTGCCGGCTTGGCTGGCGCAGGCCCCGATGCCGCGGGTGGCTTTCCAGCTGTGGGGAAGGGGGCCTCCACCCTGGCCGGCTGCCTGCCGCTTCCCGGCTTTCCCCTTCCTCTCCACCCTAGTCCAGGTCCCCTGGTCTTCCGAGGCCCCCGGTACTACAGTCGGCAGCGTAGGAGCAGCACCAGCTGCTTTAACTGCCCGCCCTCCGGCAGCCGGGCCGGGGGTCTTCTTCCCCGAGGGCTTGCCTGTATTGGCAGTCCCCTTGGCCACCTCCGCAAATGTAGGCTTCAGCGTTGGGGCTGCCTTGCCCTTGCCCTTGGCGCCAGCAGCCTGGTTCTTGCTGCCGCCGCACAGTGGGCCAAGAGCTGGACAAAAATCCATTTTTGCACTTGTTTCTATATTTATTTTGCAATATATTTTTGTTTTCCTTACTTCTTGAGATAATACTTTCCATAAGCATAAGGTCTTCAATGGTGTTCTTGTTCTCATTCAGTACTGACAATGTAAATCACAATTAAAATTGCGCAACTCTCATACAGAATATATATGTGCTAATTTTATAATTATATCGTTGAATGTAAGCCTTGGGGCTTATTTGGGGAATATTTTCAATATAACTGTTTATTTTTAATGGGAAAAAAGTACAGCTTATACAATAATATTATGAAAAAACTTTGGTTTTTTGATGTAAAACGTAATAAAAAGAAAATTTATCATTTTTCTTTTAATATATTTTGAGTGTTCCACATCGTTCCACTTGGAGACCACATGCATTTTGTTAGTTGATACTTGAACTTCAAAATCACGCCTGATTTTTGTGCGCTCACGTGCGCTTTCAAAAATGGCGTAATAGTTAATCCGTTTGTGCCTGGTGGAACGTAATATCCTGATAGTACTTCAAAAATTCATATCTTCCACAAAAATAAAGATAGCGACTTCTTTCTGGGCTTATTTTAAAGGTAAGCGTAAGGGGTATATAAAAAAAATCGCTACTTAATTTCAAAATGGCGGATTCAATGTGGCGGACCAAAATGCTAAATTTTGTTGTATTTACATGTACGTCGGTATATATAAGTACTTAAGATCGCTGATGACGATTTTGCAATAAAAATTCCAAAATTTAAAATTGCGGATTCAATATGGCAGACTAAAAAAACGCCCGCGCCGCGCGGCGCCGCGCCGTCAGCAGAGGCCAAGCCGCGCGGCGCGGGCGTTTTTTTAGTCTAATCTAGTCGAGCGGCAGCGATCCCGTAATTGGCCAAGACAACAGTTCCGTCTAAAAAGTTGAGACCACTTCCAAAAGAAGTTATCGACCTTTTAAAACTGCCACAAGCACCTACACAAGAAAGAAGTTCTTTTTCAGAAAGTGTTGACAGTTCTTCTGAAGAACGTGATCAAAACAATTCTGATGACGATTAACATTTTCCGGACAAGAGCTTCTTAATGAAATCAAAAATATAAATACTATAAGTAAAAACCAGTTTTTTTACACACACACGCCGCACGCCCCACACACACACACACACACACACACACACACACACACACACACACACACACAAGCACGCACACACACACGCACAAGCACACACACGAACAAGCACACACACACACAGGGATCAAATCCTCGCCACGTCCACGTCGTTGATCCTGGGTAATGCCGAGAGCGGGGATCTAACGGACATTTTTGAGATTAAATTCGAATTCAGCGACCTCAAAAACCCTCTGTAAAAATGCATTTTCTCATTTACATGAGGTTTTGAATTTTGTCCAGCTTTTGATCGGTTTCGGCCCACTGTGCGCCGCCCGGCTTGGCGGTCGTACTACTCCCAGTCGCAGGGAGGGGAGCCCTCTCCTCAGCCGGTCCAGCACTCTTGGCTGCCAGTCCGTCCAGCACCCTGGCGAGCATACCCTCGAGCCTGTCTATTCGGCGGTTCACCGCGTCGTCACCCTGGGACTGCTCCGCGGGTGTGGTCGCAGCATCCTTTGGCGGCACCGCCTCCTCCAGGACTTTCGTCCTGCCCTTGACCGCGGGCCTGATGGCAGCCGGCATGCCCTCGTCATCAATCTGAGCGAGGATTCGCCGCCTGTTCTCCTCGGCGGCCTCTCTCTCCCTCCTCTCGGCCTGGTCCTCCTCGTCCGAGGAGTCCGGGATAATTAGGCGTTTCGCCTTCGCCCTCCTTTCCCTTTGCCCAGCGAGCACCGTTGGAAGGGGGACCTCGCGAACTGCATCCACCTCCATGGGTTCTACCTCCCTCCGGGACAGCGCCTTCTCCACTAGCTCTCGTAGCATGGCATTGTCCGCCCGGAGCGCAGCCACCTGAGAGCGGAGCTCCTCCATCTCCACGTCCCTCTCGAGTTGGCTCTCCTGCCCCCTGCGGCTGATCAGATGCGTCACTGCCGCAGTGATCGTCGCTGCCGCCTCGTTCAGGTGTTTCTGGTCCACCCCACGGAGGCTCTTCGCCGTGGCGCAGACCTTATCCACCTTTCGGATCGCCTCCAGGATTCTGTTAGGGAGGTCGTTCGTGGGAGCCATCCTTAGCTCCTCCAGTTGCTGGATCTCCTTAACCCTCCTGTTCTTCGAGAGACTGGCCGGCACCGACGGGTCGGCGAGCTCTCGAATCCTTCGCTCCTCCTTCTCCCGCTCTTTCCTAGCGAGGGCAGCCTTCTTTTCCTCCTTCTCCCGCTCTTTCCTAGCGAGGGTGGCCTTTTTTACCTCCTCGTCATGATCGAGGCAGGCCGAGACGTCCGACGCATCAGAGATGTCCACCTCCAACGATTCCACGCCTACCAAGGTGTCCAAGGACGCGGAAGACCCCGTCAGCGCTGTATCGGCCCTCCTCAGAACTTTTGCCGACCTCACCAGCAGGTCGTCAGCGACCCTCGATAATTTCACCACCGGTGTGGGGGTGGTGAACACCGCAGCTCCGCCCCCGCTCGTCGACGGGGCACGGGTATTAGAAGAAATCCCCCGAGAGGATTTCTTAGTCCCTTCCCGAGCACTCCTCGGCCCAGGTTTCCTGAAGAGTCCGGTGGACACGCCCTCCTCCTTCCCACTCCCTACGTCCTCAGTGTTATTTATACGGCTCATTTTCAGTTTGATCCCGCTACCCGTCACGGCTCGGGGTTGCCCCCTATGCCCCAGCCCCCTGCCAACAGCAGGGCGACTGGGACTCCAGTCCCTTACTCACCCATGAGGAGAGGGCATCAAGGCCCAGCCCCCCATGGGCTTTCAGGGCTCCCACCGCTCCGACCCGGTGGGCACCGTGACGGGCGCCGCCACGCGGGGGGCCCCACGGACAGGCAGGTACCGCAGGGTGTCGCACCCCACCCAAGGTCCTGCCCGCCGTGGCAACCGGCATGAAGTCCTTAACCAGGGCAGAGGTAACCTCCGCACCCTGGCTAACCTTCTACTCCGATGGCCGGGTTCGGGAGGGATGCGATCTCCGACCACCGGAGTTACCTTGCTCGTCGCCGGTCTATTTCGCCCGGCGACCAGACCCGCCGGCCCCGACCTCGGAATATGTCCAAGCGGCCCGACGGGTCTCCTTCCAGAAAAATCGCCCGGCCCCAACCTCGGAATACGTCCGAGCGGTCCAGACGACCCTCCACACTCGGCAGACCGTGGGACCACGTCCCTGGTGTGCAACTACCGAGTGTGGGCCTCTCCTCCAACCAGCCCAAGACCACGTCCTAGGCCGGGTTGAAAGAGGGATACCCCCCTTCCTCCTCCTGCCGGAGCCCCGCCGTGCAATGGAGGAAAGAAGGAAGGGGCCTTCCCATTCCCTCGGCGAGACGGCATCCCTGCCCGCCTCGGGAACGGGGACCACCCTCCCCAACCCCACCCCGTGGTTTTTTTTGTCGAGGTGACCTTTCTCTAGGCCGGCGGGAGGTGTAAAAACATCCCCCTGACGGTCCCGGCCGACCGGGCGTTTATAGTCAGGGTCGCCATCCCCTACCGGCTATTGGAGCTGGGTAGCCGAAGCTAGCCGCAGACTCCTAAGAGGGTAGCCGGGCCTCCGGTTTTCTGTCTGGGTTTTCCTTCCCATAGGTCGGTGGGAGAGCAATGGCTCAATCCCACACAGCCCCGACCGGCCGGGCGATTTTTATAGAGGCCGCCCACTTCGCGGGCCCTGAAAAGGGCCCCCCGGTCTCCGCCAGCCTCGCGGCTGACGGAGATTACGGTGCTGTTGTGCTCGGGTCCCAAAAGATGGAAGGAGGCCAACCTGGTCCTCCTGCCAAAGGCGGGAAAGCCCGCGGACTCCCCGTCCGCGTACAGGCCCGTGTGCCTGCTGGACGAGGTGGGCAAGATCTTCGAGAGGATCATTGCCGAGCGCCTCGTCCGGCACCTGTTGTCCCGTGGGGAGGGAAGAGGTCTCTCCGACGACCAGTTCGGCTTCCGTGCGGGGAGGTCAACCGTGGACGCGATTAGGCGCGTCCTCTCTCGCACGGAGGCCGAGATTGAGGAGGGGGGAGTGGTGTTGGGGGTGTCGTTTGACGTCGTCAACGCCTTCAACACCCTCCCCTGGGAGGTAATAGGGAGGGCGCTAGTGCGGTTCGGCGTCCCTCCCTACCTCATTAGGTTCGTCGGAGACTACTTCCGGGACAGAGGCTTGAGGTACACGGACCGGGACGGGGTCCTGAGGATCAGGCTCGTGGAGCGCGGTGTTCCGCAGGGGTCGGTGTTGGGACCCCTGCTCTGGATCATCGCCTACGACCCGGTCCTCGGGGTGGCCCTCCCCAGAGGATGCTGGCTCACGGGATATGCAGACGACATATTCCTGGGGGTCAGCGGGGAGGGCTGGCGGGAGGCAATCAGGCTGGCCAACGTGGCGGCGGCGAGCGTGGTGCGCGCCATCCGGGCGCTGGGTCTGAAAGTGGCCCCCCAAAAGACGCAGGCGACCATGTATTACAACGGTCGCCTCGCGGGGAGGCCACCCCCGGAAGGACTCAGCGTCCGGGTGGAGGGGACGGAGGTCCCGATCACTCCCCACCTCCTATATCTGGGGGTGTGGATCGACCGGAGAAGGAGCTTTGGCGAACACGTTTCCCGCGTGGTCCTAAAAGCGAGGGCGGTGGCCAATAATTTGGCCAGGCTACTGCCAAATATTGGCGGGGCCAGCGGGAGCGTGCGTCGCCTCTACGTGGCCACGGTCCACTCGGTGCTGCTGTACGCAGCACCGGTGTGGGAGGAAAAGGTGGGCAGCAATGCCCGCCTTGGTGGGCAGCTGGCGGCGGTCCAAAGGCTTATAGCCAACAGAGCCGCCAGGGCCTACCGGACCGTGTCACACGTGGGGGCGACTACCCTCGCCGGAATCCCCCCGATTCACCTGATCTCCAGGTCACATACACGCGTGTATACGCGGACCAAGGCGATCAGGGACGGGGGGGGTGTCATCACGGCGGGGGTTAAGAGGGCGCTGAAGCTCCAGGCCCAAGCGGTCCTCCTGCGAGATTGGGAGGAGTTCCTCGCGAACCCCCAACTGTGGGGCAGGAGGGTCAGGGAGGCCATCCGGCCGGTCCTAGGGGAGTGGATGGAACGTAAGGGGAAAGGCCTTACGTTCCACACGGCACAGGTGATCACCGGGCATGGGTGCTTCGGTGATTACCTGTGCCGAATCAGGAAGGAGCGCACCACGCGCTGCCATCACTGCCCGGAGGAGGCAGACACGGCGCAGCATACGTTGGAGTTTTGCCCAGCGTGGGAGGAGCAGCGCCGTGTCCTCCGAGCAAGTGTAGGAGACGACCTCGCCCTCCCGACCATCATCGCCGCGGCGGTGACCGGGGGAGAGGAGGGCGAGGTCAAATGGAGGGCGTTCGTCTCCTTCTGCGGCGCAGTCATGTCGCAGAAGGAGGCAGCCGAACGCGTCAGAAGGGGGGAAGCACCACCCCCCTCCAGCGACAGCAACTGGAGCGACGGGGTGGGTCCGGGCCGCAGACCGCCGCCGCCACCACGGCGGCGGCGATATTTTTTACGACGGCGCAGGCCCAGGAGCGGCCTCCCCGTCGCGATTCCGGTTTCGGGGGGGGACAGCACATGACAGTGCCGGGGGGGAGAAGGGCACAGTTAATGCGCACAAGAGGTATCTTCTCACCCCTTCGCCCCCCCCCCCCCACGGAACGGGAGGAGGCCGTTGCCGTCGGCGACGCCGGCCAACGGCCGTACGCACGGTCCCCCCCCCCAAAAAAAACTAAAGGGGTGACCGCGGGGGTGGAGCGGGCGTGCGGGCGGGGTTTACCGCACGCCCGCAGCATAACCCACCCCTGCTAGAGGGGCGGCGGTCTGGGTGGATGTCCCCCCATTCCGCCGCGGTGGTTTCAGGTGGCGGCTCCAAGGAGCCGGGGGAGACGCCGGCGGCGTCTCCCGGGTTGGCGCCCGAGTCAAATGGGCCTGGCGCTGGGGGGCCCCGGAAGAATCAGTGCGTTTCCCGGGGCTCCCCATGACAACGAGCGCCATGAGGGACATCCGCAGGAGTTTTAGTGGGCAGGGTATGCATGCAGTATCGTGAGCGATGTGCATGCTATACAATCCCACACTCCCCCCGCTTATGCCTCTCCCCGGAGGCCGGGGGGTCTTCCCCGAAAGGGGCTACTGGGTAAACCTGGGACTTTCAGCCCCAGGGATCCCAGTAGTTGAAAATTTCTCCTGCGTCAAAAAAAAAAAAAAAAAAAAAGTTGTGCTCGGGTACCTCGGGTTCGCAAAACCCGTATCGGGGACGGCTCCGGGAGTTCCTCCCCCGGAGGCCCGGCACCCGGGAGGCCGCCCCCGACCCCTGAGGGGTTGTTATGTTAGCCGATCTGACTTGCGACATACATCTTATTGTCATTTACCATGTGTGTGCTCTCTTGACAAGACCGTTATTTCGGAACCTCTTTATTGTGTGCTGTTTCGGATAAAACGTTGTACTTGATTCTTTGATAATGGCTTTCTGTGTAATGTTCTCGTTCTCTTGACTATCTGGTGAGTTAATCATATTTATTTTTAACAACAACATCATTATAATTCAGTTGGGATTTACAGATTTGATCTCGTAGTCATTTACAAACTAACATCGTTTCTGGATCTTCCAATCATGAAACTCACTAGAGTATAATGGAAAACTTGATCAAATATTAATTTATATCGCTGAAGATGGCTCAATCCTGAGCCGAAACGTACGGATTGAATGTACAATGAATTAATAAATCAGTAATCTGATATTTCAACGCATCAAGAACCGCGTCGACTCTCAGTGCCCTTTACTTGTTTGTTTAAATTTTCGAGAGTCCTTGACCTTTTATTTAAAAAGTATTTATATATCTAATTACAAAAGCGACTGCCATCGGGAAGGTCGGAGGGAACGGGTAGCTCTGAAAGGAAAGTGAAGGGGAAATGGAGTTAAGGGAAGGAAAAAGGAAGGAGGTTGGTGGAAAGTAGAGGAGGTGATAAAAGAACAACAGTGGAACATGTGGAAATGGTGGAAACAAGAAGAAGGAAACATGAAGAAAGAATCGGAGGAGAATATCAAGAGGAAGATTTGGAGGTTAGGATAAGGCAGGGAGAGATAGGTGGACAGAGAGGAGAGAGGAGTAACTGTGACGTGGTGGCAGCGGGTTGTTGCGCAGGCGTGCGTAACTAGCAGGTAAACGAAATACTCGCGCACGCGACTAGGATGACTGGCGGAAACGGGCCGAGGCGGACGGAGAGGAGACGACTACAGACGAACATGCACGCAAGCACCAAGAGGATAATATAAGATGGCAAGGCGGAGACCGGTGGTACCGACAGTGGCACGTTATCTGCGAATTTTGGTGAGTAGAGAGGGCGCGGAAGTGCAGTAGCGGAGCGGCGCTGCCGCGGTGACCGCCGAAGGTGGGCTGGCTGCATGTGCCGGGTCGTATCGGATGGTGGAGAAGGTTAGAAGAGTAACACGTGTGAGAGGCCGAGTGAGTAGCTGCAGAATAGAGAAGAGAATATAGTAGAGAATAAGGATAATAAGGAGCGGAAAGGTAGACGGAGAGGGCGGAGAAGAGACGGTAAGAAGAGAGAAAGAGTAAAGGCAGTTACGGCACAGGTGATACAGTTTATAACAATAACCTTTTATAGTTTGTCAAGGGGCGTGAATTGCAGTGCGCAAATAGAGAAAGATGCCGAAAGGTGGCCCAAAGATGAAGCAGGAGGATAAGATGAAGGAATTGGAGAAAGAGATGAAGAAAGAAGGGCAGGAAAGGCAAGAAATGAAGCAGGAAATGACAGAGGTGAGAGCATGGACGGTAAGGATGGATGAAAGGCTGGAGCGGATTGAGGAGATGGTGAGAGAATTGAAAGAATTATTTTATGAGATGGTTAGAGAAATAAAAGAATTTATGCGAGGGTTACTGGAAGAGAAAAGAATGGCAGAGAGGATGGAAGAGAGCCCGGTAGAATAGGAGAAAAAGAACGTGGAAATGACGAGGAAGAGGGAAGAGGAACGGGAAGAAAGAAGAAAAGATGAGGAAGGTAGGACAAAGGAGGGTGAAGAGAGGAAGAACAAAGCATGCAGAGGGGAAAGAAGAGCCAAGGAATGTGAAGAGAAAGATTGGTGGGAGGTGATATCAAGTGAAGGGGAAGAGAGAAGAGAGGAGGACGGATCGACGCAAAGCCCGGATGGAGTGGGGAGAAGGAGAAGTAGAGCCACGGAATCGAGCTCTGGAATGGAGGCGAAGGTAGATATAGGAATTGAGAGAGAGGAAAAAGTCAAAATATGGATAGAGAATGAGAGTGAGAGGAGGACGAAGGGTAAATGGGTGTGGAGGAGCAGCACAGGGCCGAATGAGAAGAACAAAGAAGAATGGAAGAACAAAAGAAGGAAGGAAGAGGAGGTGGAGAGAGAAAAAGAAGAGAAGCAGATGACGGAGAAGGACAAGCTGTGGAGGAAGGTGGAACGTAGAGCAGAGGAAGTGAAAAGGAGAAGAGAGAGGAGGGAGAGAGAGAAGGAGCAAAGAGAGGGAAGGGAAGAGAGGAAAAGAAGTGAGAAAAGGAAGAGAAGCCTAATATGGTGTGACGTGGCCCCGTGGGCCCGTCACTGGCGCCCGTGGCGCATACGCCACCCGCACTTTAGACGATCTCGCGTTCTGTCTTATTGAATTAGATTACAGGAAGAGACGGCCGTACGGCCTCATTGGACCGGGTGGCGCCATCCGCCGGCGCGGTGGCGCGCCCGTTTAGGGACCGAAGATCGAGCCGGCGAAAGGATCCGGCACTGTTGGGTCGATTGCGAGCGAGCGAGGACGTGAGGCGAGGAACCCTTGGGCGGATTGCGAGCGAGGGCGGCGGCCCTACGAGCCCGATATCCGTAGCGAGGAGGAAGGAACGAGGACCATCGACGTGTAACGGCCAGCAATCCCGAGGCTCAGGTATCGAGGAATAGCGGGGCGGAAAGTCGAGTACCGTTTCGCGTTTTGGAGGGATGCACGCAGGACCGCCTCTCGGCCTACGTGTAATTTATGGAATCCTTCGGGATTGTATCGTTTTGAGTGAATCCTTCGGGGTTGTATCGTTCGAGTGAATCCTTCGGGATTGTATCGGTTATACGGGTCAGACGGATCCCGCCCGCTACCTCCTCGTGTAGAAATTAACGTGGGGCCTGTTCTTTCCCGACTCGACCCTTCCAGAGCGTGTAATCTGCGTGAAATCGGTGTGTCGTCGTACGGGGAGTGTGTCGCGCCTCACGATCCTTTTGCGTATTTTCGGAGTGGTTCGCTAATCGACTCGACAGTCATCCGTCCGTCTAATCTATTGCGTGTGTTTTTGAGTGAGCGCGGCGGGGGAGTGCGGATACCCCGATTAATTCGTTACCGTGCCCGGTACGTAGGGGCGTCGGGATCACGCGTTCGGGGTGTGCTACTCTTCCGCGTCATACGTGTTGTCGTGGGCCGTCGTGAAGGTCTCGCGCGTGCCGCGTGTATGTTACGGCCGCGTATGTTATTCACTCTTTTCGCGTGCGGTATTCCTAATATAATCTTTTGCGTGCGGTACTCTGTTATAATCTTTTCGCGTGCGGTATTCATGATATAATCTTTTCGCGTGCGGTACTTATATTAAAATCTTTTGCGTGCGGTACTTATATTAAAATCTTTTGCGTGCGGTACTTATATTAAAATCTTTTGCGTGCGGTACTTATATTCTAATCTTTTCGCGTGCGGTACTTATATTAAAATCTTTTGCGTGCGGTACTCCATTATAATCTTTCGCGTGCGGTACTCCATTATAATCTTTCGCGTGCGGTACTTATAGTAAAATCTTTTGCGTGCGTCACTCAAAGTTCGTTATAGGCTTCTGCGTGCGGTAATTCATTCGCGTGTATTATTTTGCGTGCGTCCCTTAATATTCGTTATACTCTCTTACTTGCGGTAATTTACTCGCGTGTATTCTTCTGCGTGTGTTACTTAATGTTCGGTATCATATTTTGCGTGCGGTACTTCCTTCGCGTGTATTCTGTGCGTGCGTCACTTAATGTTCGTTATAATCTTTTGCGTTCCGTAAACCGGGGATAATCTTCCGTGCGTGATATACTATTCGTGTAGACTCTTGACTCCTGTCTCGCGCGCGGGAACTAATTCGTGTATCTACGGGCCTTCATCGGTCTTAGCGTGCAATATATAATCCCTGGGTAACCTTTGCGTAGGTTACTTCCTCTTTGCGTACGTTGTACTCTCTTTGCGTTCATCTAGTCGAGAGTACGTTATATGTTTCGCGTCGAACCGTGCGTTCTATCTCTTGTACGTTAGCGTCTCCGCGTATAACCATTCGGTTGCGAAGAATTTTCCCGCGGCCTCGGCGATAGTCGCGATATTGGACCAGATGCTACGAGAACTTCCACGCTTCTCGTTACGTCCCGACTTGTGAGAGGGCGAGCAAAGCGCACCAAAGGATCCGGAATCTTAAGATTATATTATATTACGAATCTGATTATCGTTGTTTTTGATTCAACCACACCCTAGTCAACCTCCCCTAGATCCGGTCGATAGACGAACCACACCCTTTACCAGAGAGTGAGCAGCCGTCGCAATCGGCCCGAGCATATTAGAGTCCGGTCTTGAGAGAATTAAGTCACTTTTCGCGAGGATTATTTGGAGTAAGTTGAGAGGCATTTTGGGGAGTTAACGTGAACGGTGGTGTGGCCGTCTCCACACCTGGCGCCCAACTATCGTGTTTGAGGTTAGAGACTATTCTGGGTAGGGAATGCTCGGTCATCCGATTGGGTTTTGCCGTACGCGATTCTACCCGGTCGCCCGGGAACTTGAATAGCGTCGCAATGGAAAAGGATAATAGGAGATGGTCCACAGGAAAGGAGGAAAATATTGAATATGATCATGGAGAAGTTCCTTGGAAGAAGGGTGCCGGTAATAAGAGTAGTGGAAACATTAGGGGAGGGAAAGAAGGAAGTTTTATTTGTGGAGAGCGAAGAAGAGGAAGACAAGGAAGATATTATAAGAAGGAGCGAGGAGATTTGGAGAAGATGGGAAGTAGGGATGGATGAGGAGTTGACGATGGAGGAAAGAGCGTATAGAAACAGATTGGTAGGGAAAGCGAAGGAAAAAAGAATGACGGGAAGATCAGCAATAATGACAAATAGGAGGCTGTGGATAGATGGAAGGGAGATCAAGTGGGATGAGGAAAAGGGTAGATGGAGGAGGGGGTAAAGAAGGAAGAGAATTGGCGGAGAATGAAGAGGAGGAGGGCAACAGCGTGAGGAAAGAGGAAGAGAGGAAGAAGGGGATAGCCGAAAGGAAGGAAGGAAATAGTTTCTAGAAAGGAAGAAGCGGAGAAAGGAAGAGCCATGAAGGAGGTAGGGAGGAGAGGCAGTCCAGGAAGAGTAGGAAAATAGAATGATAGGAAAGGAGAGCTAAAGGAAGGAAGAACCAGAAGAAAAGAAGAAAGAGGGAAAACAGTTTAGAGATGCCGAGGAAGGAAAAAGGATAAAAAAGAGATGAAGGGAGAGGAAGGAGAGGAGTGAGTTTGAGAGATTAGAAAGGAAGGGTGAGAGGAGAAGAGAGAGAAGTAGGAGGACAGAAGATAGATTAAAGAAGAGGAAAACTGATTTAAGACGATAAGGAAGGGGAGAGAGCTTAGGGTGGTCTCCGTTTGTTTGTTTCGTCCTGTTTTGTTTGGCTATGAAGAAGATGAGGAAAGCAGATTTGAGACGATAAGGAGGGAGAGAGGGCTTAGGATGACTTCCGCTTGTTGTGTTTCGTCCTGTTTTGTCTTGTTTTGTTCTGTTATGTCCTGTGTTGTTTTTGCTTTTGATTTTTTTGATGCAGGGAGATAAGATCGGAGAGAGGAAGAGACAGGAAGTAGAAGAGCGGCGAGATAGAAGGGGAAATGGCGGATGAAAGGGGAGAAACAGACGGAGAGGAGTAGAGAAGGAGGGAGAGAAGGAAGAGGGAGGTGCGAAATAAGGAAGGGGATTCGGCAGGAAGGATGGAGCCGGGAGAGTGAAGGAACAGGGGAGGCAGAGGAGGGGGCCGGAGGGTATAAGGAAGAGTAGGGGATGGAATGGGTACCAGGTTGTGAGGTCGCCCAATGGCCAGGTTTGATAGGGGTTAAAGGAAAGATTGTAAAGGTTTTGGGAACATTTCCTGCAAAAACGCCTTGTAAAGCCGGAAGGCAAATACAATAAACTAAATAATAATATCTAATTACAAATGCAATATTAAAAATATTTATGTACAAAAAGTAAAGTTATATTTATATAAACTAATATCATTATCTCAATCAGATTGGAAATAAAAATAAAAAATGATAAAAGATTAACATAACTTGTATTCTATAATATAAGTGAGAATAAAACTTTAGAAAGAGAAAGGAAAAGAGATAAAGAAAGTAACTACATTTTTTAAAGATATTAAGAAAACTTACCCATACTGAAGGAAACATGGAACAGGGAATACAGCACAGGAACGGGATACAGGAAACTGCTTTTGTGCAAATTTTCAACACAATTTTTGATCTGAACACAGTGTACAGAATAAAGGACGTTCTAAAAATATACAATTTTTTGAAATATTTCCGTAAAACTATTTTTTAAACAACCAAATATGTTTTAAACTACCAAATGTGTTAATCATATTTTGAAATATATGTATGTTTAATTTGTTGTGTAATTGTAAATTAAAAAAGCACCTGTAATAATAGTATAATAATTCTAAGTATTAAGAATATTTAACGTATGTTACAATGTCAAAAAGGAAAAAAAGATAATAAGATGCGCTAAAGGTTTCTATAAGACTACGTCTTCTCAATATGTACCAGGGTTAGAGTGCGAAGTTAGGTTTATTTAACGTTAATCATTACATTCATGACTGCGTTGCGTAATATATATATATTTTTTTATTTGACTATGGCAGTTTTGCGTTGGTTATTTTATCTTTGACTTAAATACTTATTGTTTTACGCTGAAGAGGACTCAAAAAAGAGTCGAAACGTTCGTCGTCTTATATATGTAAACTAACTGAATAAAACTTATAATTGCGCACCAACTACCGCGCCTTGGCTCTATTGCCTTTTTTAGTATTATTTGTTTAAAATAATAATAATTAAAATAGCTTTTAAGTGTGCAAGTAGAAACTTGCACATTGCTTCCTCATAGTTTTTAAGTGAGCAAGTAGAAACTTGCACATTGCTTTCGCATAGTTTTTAAGTGAGCAAGTAGAAACTTGTACATTGCTTTTGCATAGTTTTTAAGTGTGCAAGTACAAACTTGTACATTGCTTTCTCATAGTTTTTAAGTGTGCAAGTACAAACTTGTAGATTGTTTAATCAACATTTTATTTTGTTTATAAAGCTTCCTCTGTGAGGAAGCTTGTTTTTTCTTTAATGTATAATTATTAGTGAATATTTATTAATTTGGCTTCCTCATAGAGGAAGCTTTATAAACAAAATAAAATGTTGATTAAGCAATCTACAAGTTTGTACTTGCACACTTAAAAACCATGAGAAAGCAATGTACAAGTTTGTACTTGCACACTTAAAAACTATGCGAAAGCAATGTGCAAGTTTCTACTTGCTTACTTAAAAACTATGCGAAAGCAATGTGCAAGTTTCTACTTGCTCACTTAAAAACTATAAGGAAGCAATGTGCAAGTTTCTACTTGCACACTTAAAAGCTATGAGGAAGCAATGTGCAAGTTTCTAATTGCACACTTAAAAGCTATGTCCATACCATCCTCCATCCATACCGTCCATACCATCATCCAAAACTAAAGAATTTAAAGAATATTATTTTTTATTTAAAAAAAATTAAATTATTATATTTATATAATAATTTTTTTTTTAATTTACTTTTTCTAAATTCTTCAATTTCTTTCTTTTTATTATCCATTTTCTTAATTTCTGAATAAAAATATCCGGAATCTTCGTGTACTACAATGTTTTTTCTTATAAATTAATATCTTCTTAAAGTATTGATATCTTCTTAAAATGACATTTATTATGTGAACCTAGCTTCGTATATAATTATCGTATATAATCATTTTTTATAAAAAAACAGAAAGTAAAATGAATTAGAAAGATTCACAGTTTAGTAGCAACCTTAATTTCGAATTATATATTTTAAAATACGATTTAAGTATTTTAAAATATATTACGATTTAAGCAGTTTTAAAATACGATAGTTGTAAAGCAACGTCCACATCTAATTCCTTCCCAGCATATTGTAATTGGTCTTCAGTAATATCAGCCGGAGGTGAATTCAATTGTAATTGGTCTTCAGTAATATCAGCCGGGGGTGGATTCAATCGTACTTGCTTAGTTTGTAATGGGAGAATAC
>JASTWQ010000373.1:0-193691 GCA_035220615.1 Leptothorax acervorum
TCATAATATAAGAAGGCCAGAATAGAGAGAATGAAGAGGGCATCAGGACGAAGTGTGGTGGAGGAGGAGAAGAAGGAGAAAGAGAGACGGAGGATGAGAGCAAGGCCAGTGCAAGATATATTTGAAAATGTAAAATAAGTATCTATATATATAATACATTATATACATATATGTATAATAAATAAATACATATATCTATTTCATGAAAAATAAAGAAAATACATATTATAAAGCAGAATATAAATTTTAGATTAAAATTGAAATATATAAAATAAATTTATCAACAATTTATTCTGTTATAAAATAATGATGCAATGGTGAAAAAGTTTTTTAGTTTGACTGACATATTTTAAATTTTTTATGCATGTACATAATATTCCATAATAGAAGTACAATTTGTTAATAAGAAAGTAAAAAGAAGTAGTTTTACACTTACTGCTAGTCCAAATGTGTTATTTTAGCTGAAGCTCTTCTTGCACATTTCTTTCCGTTTTTAAATCACGTCATTTAACATGATTAAATCCCTCATAGAAAAGTATTACTGAAGTACTCAGTAATAAATTACTGTAAATACTGGCAGTATTATTTTGGCCAGTACTTCAGAAATACTGGGCAGTACTGGATTACTAGGAGTATAATTTATTACACAGAACTACACGGAAAAAAAAAATTAGCTACGGCAGCAAGAATTTGTGTGCGGTAGCTAAATTTTAGTCGTAAGTTAGGTAAGGGTCACAAAAATTTAGCTACGGCACAGACACTAATTATTTAGCTACGGCAGACACATACCTATTTCCGACATTCACCAAAAATAAAAAAAAATTATATTTATTTCGAAATTTTATTACTATTTTTTAACTAAATTTATATTACACGTGCGTGGAAAGTGGCCTATTCCGCGCGTGCCATCTGTGCGGAAAATAGCCAATTCCATACACGAGAAATTTCTCACTATATTCCCGCACTGAGTGCGGGAATATAGTGAGAAATTTCATTCCTGCACGACTCATTGCCCACACTCTCCTTATTTTCCCCAATCATTCTGTATGTCTTTTCCACTAGAGTTCTCTTATTTCTCACATGTTCTTAACGACATCTCGCGGCGCGCGGAAACACTCGTGAATTACCACAGCGATAATCAGACATAACCTTCCCAAATCACTGAAACGTACATAGTAAAGTCATTGTGAACATACACAGTAAAGTAACAAAAAATAAAAAGAATTCGCTCCAGAGTCTGTTAGCAGCGTGGCAGAAGTGCGACGAAAGGTGTGGCCAGTATAAGAATGAGGATTTGCTAATTGTAGATATGATGCGATAATGTAAAATAAGTATCTATATATATAATACATTATATATATGTATAATAAATAAATACATATATCTATTTCATGAAAAATAAAGAAAATACATATTATAAAGCAAAATATAAATTTGAGATTAAAATTGAAATATATAAAATAAAATCAACAATTTATTCTGTTATAAAATAATGATGCAATGGTGAAAAAATTTTTTAGTTTGACTGACATATTTTAAATTTTTTATGCATGTACATAATATTCCATAATAGAAGTAAAATTTGTTAATAAGAAAGTAAAAGAAAGTGGTTTCACACTTACTGCTAGTCCAAATGTGTTATTTTAGCTGAAACTCTTCTTGCACATTTCTTTCCGTTTTAAATCACGTCATTTAACATGATTGAATCCCTCATAGAAAAGTATTACTGAAGTACTCAGTAATAAATTACTGTAAATACTGGCAGTATTATTTTGGCCAGTACTTCAGAAATACTGGGCAGTACTGGATTATTAGGAGTATAATTTATTACACAGAACTACACGGAAAAAAAAGATTAGCTACGGCAGCAAGAATTTGTGTGCGGTAGCTAAATTTTAGTCGTAAGTTAGGTAAGGGTCACAAAAATTTAGCTACGGCACAGACACTAATTATTTAGCTACGGCAGACACATACCTATTTCCGACATTCACCAAAAATAAAAAAAAAATTATATTTATTTCGAAATTTTATTACTATTTTTTAACTAAATTTGTTTCTTAAGATGCAGCCTATGATGATTCCATCTGAAAATAAGTATTTGTAACTGATTAAATGTCTTAAAAAACAAACTTACCTTATGCTCAGTCTACAATGAGAATTTAAGGCGTAAAATTTAAGTTTTAAGCTATAAGCCGTAAGAAATTGACAAATCACAGTCGAATATGAGAAGAATACTCGACTGTGATTTGTCAATTTCTTACGGTTTAAGGCTTAAAGCTTAAATTTTACGCCTTAAATTCTCATTGTAGACTCCGCTTTAATGGGATTCGAACTCGGGACCTCTGGATCGTGAGCCAACTGCCTTACGTGGTAGACTACTTCTTAATTTAATGTAAGTGTTATATATTGTCTACATGTCATAACCGTAGGCCCCTACCGCCACATAATTTATAGAGCAAAACAATAACAGAAAAATGATGATTTCTTATAATTAAATAGTTATTGTTAAATAATATTTTAAGTAAATATTAATATTAAATAAATGTTTTTTAAAATTATTATAGTAAATAAAGGTAAAGTTTTACAATTAGGGCCCCAACGAGAAATCAATTGCCATTTAAATATGTTGTAGGGGAGGTCTTTCTGAGTAATTCTACGCAAGAAAAAAGTGGGGGACGTCATTGGTTTAGAAGATATAGCAAATTGAAATTTCAGAATTTTAATGCTTTTTATTAGATATTATAAAGTAACACCACGCCGATGACTTTAATCTTGACATATATTACAGAGATCATTTTCCTGAGTAACCTTTGAAAGGTTCTAGCAAGGAATCGTTGTTTATTAAAAAGTTATTAACAAAAAAGTTTGAAAATTATAACAGTTATTTTGAGTATTATGAGATACATATATAAGAGACTAATATACCAAGGCTGCGTTCCAAAACTCTACTCCGTCAACTCTAAAGAACCCAAGGTAGTGGGGAGAGAGTAAGCCCAGAGTAAGTTACTCTGGTTGAACGATTTGGAACGTGAAAAAGTAGTATTAGCAACGAATAAAATGGAAGCTCAACGAGCTATTTTATTAAACATTGCATCAAATAAAATAATAATGAATAATATATTAAACATAGATGCAAGTAGTAGTGAAAGTGAGAGTGAGGTGGAAATATTTTACATGATGCAATTTTCTCGATTAAGAGGAAAACGAAAAAAGGGTGTTCGCATAGAAGGTTATGTATAAATGATGTAGTACCCAGATTTGCAACACATCAATAATATAATATTATTTGTATATATGTATAATACTGTATAATACTTTTTAAAAGTAACTCTCAATCCTAAAACAGACTAAAAAACCATTAAAAAAGAAATTAATATGCTTATTTATTATGTGTGATATATAAAATACTTTATCTAATATGTTTATTAATATTATATTTCTTACTTACTTATCACAGCAACGACCAACGTTTCCACGGTGTATAGAGGCAATTGCGCTTATTATGTTCTAAGATCCCGCGTTTATATTCAAATTTAGTAGAGTTTACTCTCCTAACCCACCTCGGAAGCAGGGTTCATAGAGTTAACTCCGGGGTTACTTTACTCTCACTTTTGGAACGAATAGGCTCCGCCCATATAGTTACTTACTTCGCGTTTTGGAACGGCGTAGGGTTAACCCTGCTACTCAGAGTAGAGTTTTGGAACGTAGCCCAAAGTACATGCGTGGACAGAGGAGCGTATTCCACAGGGGTCGAGGGGGGGGGGGGGAGTGGACCTCGCTTTACAACTTACAAAGTACATGCGTGGACAGAGGAGCGTGTCTTTGCCCCTCGAATCCAAAACTGTTGATAAAATTTGGGGGTCGACCTTCCTTCACCTTGCACAGTAAACATAATTCTCGTGTTCTCACAAAAATCAAATATCAGAGTTTAGTGTTTTTTCTCATTTTCTCCCTCCCAACCCTGTATAGGGTGGACCTCGCTTCAACTTACAAAGCGCATACTTATAAAGCGCGTCACTAACCTATAGGTTTATAATATCTAATAAAAAGCATTAAAATTCTGAAATTTCAATTTGCTATATTTTCTAAACCAATGCCGTCCCCAATTATTTGTTAAATAATTTGTTAAAGCAGAGAATAGTTGATATATGAAAAGTACATATTTATATATCAACTATTTATCGTACATATAAATATGTACGATGAATAAGTACATATAAACATGTACTTTTCATATACCAACTATTCTCTGCTTTAACAAATTATTTGTTAAATATTATTAACAAGATTTCTATAATATATGTTAAAATCAAAGTCATCGGCGTGGTGTTACTTTATAATATCTAATAAAAAGCATTAAAATTGTGAAATTTCAATTTGCTATATCTTCTAAACCAATGCCGTCCCCCACTCTTTTCTTGCGTAGAATTACTCAGAAAGACCTCCCCTACAACATATTTAAGTAGCGATTGATTTCTCGTTGGGGCCCTAATTGTAAAACTTTACCTAAATAAATAATTATTGTAAAATAAATATTAAATTAATGTCAAATAAATTTTAAATATACGTTTTCTTTAAATCATTATTGCAAATAAATAATTAATATAAAATAAATATTAAATTAATGTCAAATAAATGTTAAATAAATGTTTTTTCAAATTATTATTACAAATAAATAATCAATATTACATAAATATTATATTATTGCCGAATAAATGTTAAATAAATGTTTTTTAAAATCATTATTTTAAATAAATAATTTATGTAAAATAAATATCAAATAATGTTTAATAAATGTTAAATACATGTTTTTTAAAATTATTATTGCAAATGAATAATTAATATAAAATAAATATTAAATTAATGTTGAATAAATGTTAAATAAATGTTTTTTAAAATCATTATTGAAAATATAATTAATCAATATAACACAAATATTAAATTATTGTTGAATAAATGTTAAATAAATTTTTTTTTAAATCATTATTGTAAGTAAATAATTTATGCCATAATACGGATTTTACGATTCTATAAGTAATAAATGACTCGAATTCAGTACTTCAGGCGTTTGCCGCCCCAGTGTTGAATCTCATCTATACCAGTACTTAAGTACCTACTAGACCAAGTAATGAATTACTATAGGAAAACTACTTACTCATTCTATCAGTACTTCACGTCTAAGCTCAACTACTAGAATCTCTAATACTTCAGTACTTTTTTACTATATAAGCAAATACTGAAGTACTTGTATCAGTACTTCGGATCCCGGAAGAATTACTAATACTACTACACATTACTCATTTGCCAGTAGTTCAACTACTGAAATACAAAAATAAAATACTAATCGCCAGCAAAAAATTACTAGACTCAGTAATTTATTACTGAGTACTTTAGTAATACTTTTCTATAAGGGATTGTATATTAACTTTTAATTTAATACAATTAAACGTGATAAATAACGTGATAAAGAAATATGTACAAAAAGCTTAGTTAAATGTGTCATTTTTAGACGTTTATGCGTGTAAAAATAATACACTTGAATTTGCAGTGCAGTAGATACCTTATACATTATTCTCTGTAGAACAAGATTTGTTTTGACTTTTGTTAATTGAAACCGTTTTCTACAAAATTAGCTACGTCCCAATAATCACTGCAAGTACTAAAAATCTATAGTTTACGTCACGTACACGTGCCGACAAAAATGTCAGTACTTACTAATAATTTGAATGGAAACAAGATAAACTTAGATTATATAATTTTTATGCTATACTTACAAAATACAAATATATAATATTATAGTACATTTTAGGATTATTATTCTTTACAATTTTTGTCTTCTTTTAGAGAGAAAATATGACATCGCATTATCAACCTTTATATCCCGAGAGTTGTAATCAATATCCGTATGTTGGCATAGTATCCGTAGGAGAGGAGGATTGTGTTGACTTCATCTATCAATTTGTGAAAAAAAAATCTGCTACAATCAAATCGGATTCTTCTATTAGCATATATCGTAATCGTGACATGATTGGGCCGCCCAAATTTTCAAATGGACAACTACCTTCCAATAAAGAAAGATATGTATGTGTATTTCCTGGTATTATCTGTCATTGTTTTGCACAAAGTACCTCATTGTTTTATAAAATGATACAAGATTTTCTACTATTTTACACATTTTGACTTTTTATCACAGAAGGAAATACAAGACACTTGGGATATCTCAATATCTAAATGGCACAACAATAACCCCGTGAGATGTCTTTTGATTCCGCCTAGTTTTTCTAATTTACGATGGTATGCAAATAGATATATTGGTATGTAATATTTTAATTAATAAATAAGATATTGTTAAAGAAGATACACTTTTGTTGAGAACAGAGTATAAATATATTTTCTATTTTGAAGATATTGAGTTTCATGAAGCTGTATATCCAATCAGAGTCTCTATATACGAAATAGATAAATATCCTGGAAGTGTAACTCAAATTTGGGCTCAAGATTCTAATAATCAGTGGATTCAGTTGTGGAATGGATCGTCCGAGATTGTGCTTGTGCCCCCGAGATCAAAATTATTCTCTCCAACCTTGTCGAACCCGTGTAATTTTAAAATCAAAATGCTCAGACTAGTATTTAGGAACAGTTTATTTGAAGACGATGAAGGATTTAAATCTAATGTAAACACAATGTTAGATGCTGTGATGCTCATCGGTACATCAGATTTGATTCTTCCTAGAAATCCTGACGAGAGTTTAACTGATCTATTAGAAAGAATTAATTGCATGTACTCTCCATACCATAAGAACGTTCATAATTTAACAGCAGATTTAAAAAGTGCACACTTGGACATAGTTCATCTGCAAGAGAATTTTCCTGAATATTGCATTATTTGTCAAAGGTATTGTAATTGTTGGTATTAAGTAATATTCAACATATTTTTTATTCCTATAATAATATATATAAATTTGTTCCAATGTTATTTGCAGTGATACAAGGACTTCTTATAAAAATAATTTCAGCCACGAAAAGGTACCTCGGGAGGTATCACGTTACAGTATATCTGCGCTTCCTGTAAGTGTTCCAAGAAATCTATTTCTCTCATAATAATATTTATTGCAATGTCATCTCTTGTATTAAAGTTTTGTATTTTATCTTTGCAGAATGAAATCCTGCTAAAAATATTGAAAAACTTAGATCTGAGAACGTTACGCCGCATGAGTCAAGTAAATAAGCGCTTCAACAATTTAATAAAGGACCCTGTACTTTATACACGTTTGAACATACGAGGTGTACGATATGTAATACGCAGCCATATGTGCAATATACTTGATTATTTTACATCTAGATGTATATATTTGAAGCAGTTAGATGTTACTAACAGCGCGTTTGATGCTTCAACTTTCGTAAAATTTCTTGATAATTGCGGCGAGCGTTTAACGCACTTAAGATTAAGAAGTTGCCAAACTGTCAACAATCAAATCCTACTTAAAATTTCAGAGATATGCCAAAATTTGAAAGGTATATACGTATGTATATGTATATTGTATATGTATATATGATTGTCAAGTTTACGGGTAAATTGCATATGACCAATATTTATTTTTCTTAGAATTGGACCTAAGTCATTGTTATACCATAAACGATGAAGGATTTTCGTATCTGGAGAGGCTGAGGGGTTTGGAACATTTAAACGTTTGTAATCTAGATATAGAATATCAACGACTTTGCAAAATACTGCAAAAAAATCAAGGAATGCGTGAGTTACATATGAAACCTCAATACACAATAAACGAAGATGCCGTTGCATTAGAGTTGAGAAATTCCTGTCGTGACTTGGAAGTAATTTCCCTGACTACATTAAATCTTACATCGCAGGGTTTTAACGCCCTCGCTGACTGTAAGAATTTACGAAAAGTGTATCTTAATTTCCTGTAAGTGTGTGCTTATTAATTTTCTTTTAAAAAGCATATTACCGCATTTTTTATCAAAATTTGTGCGTTTGCTTCTCTTGCATCTCAAGCATTTTAAAAGATAGAGTTGCATTGATTTTCTTTTTGTAATTTTCATTTTGATAGTAATAAGTATGATTTTTGTTACAGATCTGAAAATCAAATCGTTGATGATAGCTTATTTAGATTATTTTCCTCTTGTCAACACTTGGAAGAAGTTTGTTTTGGAGTTTGGTGCAGGACGTATTCAGGGTTTGTTACTGATTTGGAATTACTTGCGCAGTGCAAAAATTTGAAAAAGTTATATCTTTCTTATGTGAGAGTTAGTACATCTGATATGTATTCCGTTATTTTTGAACAATGTTCAAAGTTGCAAGAGCTTTATCTTCTATCCTGTTATAATATCAGCGATTGTTTGATTAAACAATGGAAGGAAAGATATCCGCATGTGTCTGTCTACACGTCTACTGAATGGTGGGCAATATGAATAGTTTATGTTTATCATTTTGAAATATATAAATTAATTTAGTTTCTTAAAGTTTATGAGTTAGCTATTCGATGAACTAAATTGTAAAAGAAGTTAATGACTAATAAAAACTACATATTCGAATTTATTTATAATTTTGTTATTTGCGAACATTTCTTTCTTTTTCTTTTTTCACAATTTGACTCTTTTGGGCAATAATAACATTTTTTCAAGGAAATTGTTGTTCAGCCAAATATTGCAAAAGTTAGGCACCTTAATATCATCATCAGTAAATTCTTGGTATTTTTTCGGTAACCGCATGTCTTCTTCAAGAATTTATATTTTAGAAATAGATCTCCTGTGATACTTTTTCTATAGTTATAATTATTAAACAGCTTTCGTAAGCTTTGTTTGTTGTAAAAATTTATTTATATATTTTTCTGAAACTAAACACTAAATAACTCATCAAAGCTATTATATGATTACAAATATTTAAAATATCTGTAGGAGCTGATACTCTGTATAAACTTTCTCGTTGCAAATAACCATTGAAAGTATTTATCATCAATTATAGCACCATCCTTATATTTAGGAAAAATAGTTTTGTATTGCTGACGTTGTCTTTTTGAACAACTTTATGTGCAGCAATGTTTGTGAATAAAATATTAAATTAAAATGAATGATAATTGGATATATTTGTCCTTTAATATTGCAAAAATATCACAGGTAGAACTAAGGAAGTTGCTTTTTTTGGATTTCCTAAAGACCTTTAAAGGTAAAATTCATTGTTATATTATTATATATACAGGGTGAGTCATTTTAATCAATACAGACAAATATCTCGAAAGATATGGAAGATACGGAAAAATATTTCAGACAAAAGTTTTATTGTCTAAAGGGGGACATAAGATGGTGGCAATGATTTGACTTTGGATGGTCGTTTGAAGCTCACGTGAACGTCACCTTCAATTTCTTAAACGGAACCTCCTATATTGTAGTATATCGTTTGAAAGGGCATAAAATAAGAAAAATTCAGTAAATTCTTGGTATTTTTTCGGCAACCGCATGTCTCTTTTAAGAATTTATATTTTAGAAATAGATCTCCTGTGATACTTTTTCTATAGTCATAATTATTAAACAGTTTTTGAAAGCTTTGTTTGATTGATCAGTTCTTGAGTTATATATAAGCAAAAAAAATGATGAAGAAGCAATAATGTGCAAGTTTCTAATTTACACACTCTTTTATTAATTTAGATGTGAGGAATATCTCCCTAAATTTTGGCTGTATAATAACCTTTTTAGAAAACCCTGTATATACACTGTCCAATAAAATGTCTGAAATGAAAGTGTCGTCTCTGTCTCGCCTTTTGTGAAACATGCGGCGGGAACTGCGAGTGAGAGAACGGCTGTGCGGTGATCAATTTCGAGAGGATCGTTTAAGTCCAAGTCGGGGCTTAAACTGTTAAAAGTAATCTCGATCAAACTTGATTGACGATTTTTAACTTGTAATTAATTTTTCAATGACATAAATATTAATTTGTATAAATAATTTAATCACCCAAAAAAAAAATTCTATTATTTAGCAGCTCCTGCTTGATTCTAGAGGATTTTCCTCCAATATACGGCCTCAAGAAGATATTTTACAATGTATAGGAATTTCCTCTAACCATGAGACACTAGACTTAGGATTGCAATCCTCTTAATGCTAGAGGAATCTCCTCTTCTTATAAAATTAAAATTCGAATAAAAACAATAATATGCCGTATATGTGTTTAGCCGCGCGCCCGCCCGAAAAAACCGCTTTCTCAGGCGGTGACCCATCCAAGTAGCAACCACGCACGATGTTGTTTTGACTTTGATGATTGAATGGGCTATCGGTGATCCTCTGGCTCCAATGCTTCCTTCTTTATTACACAAAGAAAATACAGCATTATATTTTTCGCAATATGTGACAAAGTTTATTCGACTAAATACAGGGTAACCAGTGTCTTTGTGGAACATTACAGCTACACAAATTCCTAATTAGCACTTCAATGTGCACACAATTTTACACACAGCTCGTCGGGTTAAGTTTCTCAGGTTAGATCGTCAGTACGGGAATTCTGTAACTCCTTATGCAGCTATCGTTATGTTGTCGTTGCGTAGGTATACTATATGGTAAAAAAGCTGCGCAACGACAATATAATCATAATTAACGATACTGCATAACGAGTTACAGAATTCTGTAGAGGTACGTTACAAGTTAATTGACCAATAGTCGTACAATAGCCAATCAACTTGCAACTTTTCTGTGAGAGCAGAATTTGCGCATACGTTTCTCTTGCGAATGAATTCAAGAATCAAGCCACTGTATTTTCTTTTTCGTATAATCGATATTCTATAATAATAATAAAAGTATTCCTATAAAAAAATACATATATGTATTATCGATGGTAATCAAATGAATGTCAACACTAATGTGCAACAGTGGTTACTTTCGGGACAAAAGTAACAGACTGTTACTTTCATCCCGTCTTATATATTGCCAGAATTGATTATTTTTATTAAAGAAAACTAATGTCTAAACACTGTTTTTATATATGTATACCAAACTGCTTAAAAGAACAGTTATTGAATTATAATAAACAATAAATAAGGGAATAAACCAAGTTTTAAATAAAATACATATTAAAAAATTAAAAATAAAACATATAATATTTGGGCCCTATTTTTATGGCGTAAACGTAATAAACGCACAAACTGTCATCTCTGAGTTTTAAACTCTATATTTTTAATTGTCCATCTTTTTACTTTCTACTAATTTAAAATAAAGCAAATGTGTATCTGGTAATAAGTAGATATTTTAACAACAGAAAAAAACAAAGAAAGACAAGCTAGACAATATAATTAAAGTAGATCAGTCTTACAGTGTATGACAGTTTAATTTTCCAAATTTACCCTATTCAAATATGTTTATGTGCGAGGAATTACAGTCACTTTGACGTTTTTAATAAACAAAATGTGTTTCCAAACAAAAGAAAATGGGTAAGGGTGAAAAGAAACACTGTGCCTTTGTGCGACCAATACAGACACATAGATCTATTATCGCAAGTCGTTTCAAGAGGCTACAACGTGACTCTCATAAAATATGAAATTTTCAAAATCTAAGAAAGATCCACATTCTTTTGCAAAACCAGGTATTTTAATTCTTTAATTACCTATACGTAAGCATAATATAAAAAACCTTAATTTTATTTACCTGTTCTTTTCTCTATTAAAAAAAATATAATAAAAATAATGAATGTTTGCAGAATTTATAAAGATGTTTGAAACACGAAACTGCTGCACGTTTCTCATTAGCTCTTTAGTAATTTATAGTTTTCAAAACTAGACTATTCTCTCAGTTTTAATTAACTGACGCATTTATTATATTGAATTTTATCACAATATATCATATATTATATTTTTTCATGTACTTACTCATAACATTTATATATCATTATTATTACTTATTACTTTAATTCTTTTATTTCTAATTTTCTAATTATAAGAATTGGCACGTGTAATCGATATCCATTTAGAATTGAATGTGGATTTTGAACGAAAAGTTCTTAAAGGAAAAGCGATTTTGACTATAGAAAGGAAACCTTTAATTAATAAGATAGTGAGTAGACGTTTCTTTTGTATATCGATAAAAAATATTAACAAATTATTAATATAATAATAATTAATATGTAATATCTAATAATTAGACTTTAGATAACATTGGACTTGTTATATTACGTGTCACAGACATTGATGGAACACGTTTAAAATATTATGTTAAAAAAAGGCAAGTTCTTGGCAGTCCATTTTCCGTACGGTTACCACTAGCTGTTGATATTACTTCTAACTCTCAGTAAATATATATAAAATATTTTTAGAGAAATACATTTATTATAAATTATTGATGTAAGAATGAATGCACCTACAAATGCAATACTTTCAGATATAAAATTCAAATTGAATATGAAACAAGTCCATATTCTCCTGCATTATATTGGCTAACACCTGCACAAACTGCTGATGGCAGATGTCCCTTTCTATTGTCTAACAACAAGGTAAACTGTCTAAATAAGTTATTTTTTTATATAAATATAGATTATATAAAAGATTCTATTCTTGCAGCTAATATACGCTAGAGCATGGTTTCCTTGCCAAGATACACCATCTGTCAAATTTACATATTCTGCTAAGGTAAGAATTTAAACACAGGTATAAGTATTTATATCACATATATTTACTTACATTAAGGAAATAACATTTGATTGACTATTATTGATATTAATAATAAAAATTTGCAAAGAAATGGAATGTGTTAATGAAAAAAAAATTAAATATTTTTATAAACATAATTGTCCAAATTTTTTTAGAAATTGATCTAGTTAAACGGAAATAAAATATATATTTTTAATTTTTATATTATACGTGTTTTATTTTTTAGATTTTGGTACCAAGAAAGTTTAAAGTTATAATGTCCGCACATTTACAAGGCATGAGTCGGTTAGACGGAAAGCGAGACGTATATGAATTCAGTCAAAAGATACCTGTACCATCTTATGCGGTGATTATTGCTGCGGGCTCACTGAGGACAATACAACTTAATAGGACCATTGTATTTGTCGAAAACAAATATTTTGATAAATGTATCGATTCTTTTTGTTTCGACACGTTTGAAACCATGTTGGAAATTGCCGAAATATTGTGTGGACCTTATGTGTGGAGTAAAATATTAACTAGATTTTGTGCTGTTATTTATTTAAATTAATTTAAATTTAAACTGTTATAAATTTATTTTTTGACAGGTTTATCTAAAAATTCACAAATATAACAAATTTTATCTTTGTAGATTATCAATCTATTTATTTTTGTTTATTTTTATTATATTTTGTTATTACACTTAAAATAATGCCTTATGTCTTATATTGTGTCTTTAATTTATAATAATATTTCTAGATGAATACAATATATGCGTGCTTCCACAGAGTATCGCCCATTTCAAAATAGAATGTCCATGCGTGACATTTATTTCGCCGACTATAATTTGCGGCGATCGTTCTCATATCAGTAAATACATAACTCGGAACATCTCACAGAGCTGGGCAGGAAATTTAGTTACATGTTCGAATTATGAGCACTTGTGGTTGAATAGGAGTTTCAGCACTTTTATTTGGATGAAAATTTATTGCAGAATATTGAACCACGTAGACATAAAGTCTTATCTCGAAAGGAAAGAATTACGTGACTTGAACAATATGGTAAAGTATATATACTCTGATTAAATAAAAGAACAGAGTAATAAATAATGTTACCAATTGACAACATTTTACACTGTATACGCAATAAGCACACACTATTCCTGAATTTTTACTGTATTATTTTCTGAAATTGTATTATAGATCCAAAGTCCCACAAATGTCGGCTTGATAGAATGCTTATTACCCGATTTGACGGATATGTTGCCCCATGAAGCAACTAAACATGTGCCTTACAAAATGGGATGTATGCTCTTATGTCATCTGGAAAATATATTAGGAGGACCCTCGGTATTCGAACCATTTCTCAAGTCCTATTTTCTACAATTTGCACGCAAAAGTATAAACACTAACGATTGGATGTTCTACTTGTACCAATATTTTCCTGATAAAAAGAAGGTATAACATCTCTCTTCTATACATAGGTACAAACTACAGTTTCACTAGTATTCGTACTTCTAGCATTTAAATATAATGATTTTTATGTTGTTTTCAGATATTAGATGGTGTTGCATGGGACGAGTGGTTCCATAATGTTCCTTCTTCATTTATCGTGCCAGATCGTACCCTATGGGAAACAAAACTTCTCGCATTAGCGGTAGAATGGTCCAAACTCATTTGTGGACTCAGTAATGATCCTTCTCTCCAAATCGTCGTAATGCATAAAGAGAAACTTTGTGACCTTCAGGCAACGATATTACTACACCATCTACATTGTTTTTATAAGAGACTGACCAAAAATAAACTGAGAACAATTTTACATCGTTTCACTCTTCATTCCAAAAATCGTGAAATATGGTAAATATGCAAATCTTCATTCACAATCAGATTGATTCACAATTGCTCAACGCAAAGCGCGCGGCGCCCGTGTATTTCACAGGTTCCTTTGGCTGCTATTGTGCGTTAAAGTTCGATGGATTGACCAAGTTGAATTAGCTTTGAGGTTTGCCATTGAATTTCGCTCACCAAATTATGCATGTCCTATATTTCAACAATTGTACGAATGGGAGAAAATGCGTGAAATAGCGATCAGAACGTATAAGGAAAATAAAGAAAGAATGTTATACGAAACCCGGCAAAAATTAGACATAATTCTACATCTAAGTTGATAATAATTTTTTTATCAATTAGCGAAATTTTCTTTTTTACAGGGTAAGTCATTAGTAACTTTAATATGAAATAATTTACTTTTCATAAAAACACGTTTCTAAATATAAAAACTTTTTATGGTAAAATTATCTTTTATCTCTTGTAAAAAAATCTTACTTTTGATCTAGAACATTATGGGACATGCAATGCAGTTTGATTTTCTGTACTCTCTCGCGATGAGATATGTACTATATCTGTTAAAAATTACAAAATAAACAGAAGGACAATACAACTGTTGCGAAAATATGTATTTAATTTAATGTGACACAGAGATAATAAATAAATAAATAATAAAACGTTTACTGTATGTTTCTTCTACTGTTGTCCGATCCGATGCTGGCTTTTCTCTCTCTCTCTCTCTCTCTCTTTTTCTTCTTATTTTTTCATGTACCTTTGTTGTTACTTTTTTAAAACTTGTTCATAAATTTTTATTTATATTATACAATCACATAATTCCATGTCTTAATATATCATAATTCCAAAAAATATATCCAATAGATTATATGTCCTTTTGTGGTAATATTACGATATTGAAACTAATTACGATCCAGATCATTAGACAAATAAGATCAACACGCCGTTATTAAGTCGAGAGACGTGAAATAATAAATTCTTCGTGTATTTTTAAATACACAAACCAACGTACTATTTATTTAAGGGTTAGATTTAATTAGGGAGAAAAAGAAGGGATTTTAATGTTCCAATAAAAACTGTGTCCGACAAAAAATCGGGCGCAGTTTAGTAGGTTGGAAATTTGTGTACTTAAAAATACACGAAAAATTTATTATTTTATATCTGTCGCTTTAATAACGGCGTGTTGCTCTTATATATTTGCCTTATGTATAGGTAATAATCTTGATTGTATTTCTTGAGAGTGTGTTTCTCATTATTATAATTAAGATTCAATCTCTCTGACAAGTACGATTATAAGTATATAAAATAAATATATAGAATATTATTTTTAATTAAAGAAAGTATAAATTAAAAAATAAGCTTCAGCTATTGTTATTCTGCATATACAAGTATGTATATTTTTATTTTTGTCGGTCCCTAATTATATATTTCTTTTACATTTCCTCAAGTGTTAGTTGTATTCTCTACTGTTACAAAAATATAATATATGTATCTATAATAGTATTTATTATGATATAATATTGAATATTTTATTTATAGCTGAGACTGGAAAATATTTACAAACGTAGGTACTTAGGCCGGTATTCATAGTCGGTTCTATTTAAGACGGCCTTAAGCACAATCTTAAGACGTTTTAAACTAATCACAGAGCCGTATTAGCATCTTAAGACATTACTTAAGACAGTTTTGAAATAAGATCCGACTATGAATACCGGCCTTACTGCCTTAAGGCTATAATACACAAAATGCATAGCGTAGCATAAGCATAGCATAAGACCGTTGGACCAATGAGCATCCAGCATAAAGTCGCCATATTAATTTACATAAGATGCTCATTGGTCCAGCGGTCTTATGCTATGCTTATGCGACGTTATGCATTTTGTGTGTGATGGCCTTTATCTGTCACTCGATGTAAGGGCCAATAACTGCAGTGTCATACCAGTTTCCATAACCTCATAACAATAATTGGCCGAGTGGCTAATTACTATTGTAAAACGTTAATTGTGTGTTAGTCGTTGGCATAGTATAATTTTTATAATATATATATATATATGTTATTTTCATCAATATTAATTTTTTTTACAAAATTTAAATTTTTATTAATGCATGTATATCAATATGTATATCGAAGACAAGAATTATAAATCCCATAAAAACATTAAAAAATTTGGAAATAGTTGGCTCCACTCTTACGGTTTTTTGATTGAATGGGGCGACAATTTTCAAGTATCTTACCGAAATCATTTTATTCATTATTTATATATAAATTACAATATAAAGAAAATAATTAAGTATTAATTGTATCTGAAGCAGAAAAGTGTATTAAATATTTTTGTATTTATATAATTAAAAACATTTTAATAGTATTTCTTTATAATCTTGTGTGTGTGTGTGTGTGTGTGTGTGTGTGTGCCGCGCGCGTACATATTGGCGCAACTTCTAGCATTTTTATCTTTTTTCAAAAAAAGCTATAATAATTATATAAATAATTTTAAACTTTAAAGCAATTTCGTATTTAATACTTTTAGCACGCATTAGTGCAGAATAGCATAAATTAGGCCAAAATAATCGAATTTGCACGCTGATTTGCGTTGAGAGCAAAACATTCGTTTGAATGTTCTCTCATATATGAGAACCACTGCTCTAGTGACATCCAGTGATATCTCAGTCGGTTGGCAGATCTGAGGGTCCCGCGCGAACGGAGTACGGACACAGTTGGCTGAACTGAGAGAGCGCGGCGACAAATGGCGCGCCATATGTTCTGTGTGGCGCGCCTACCGCCGGCGCGGCCGCTTCGCGAAGCATTGTTTTGAAAAGTAACGGCGACGCCGAGTCGACTTACGACTACCGACTACGCGAGAGGTACGACTACGCGCGCCACGCGCTTCCGACGTTTCAGGATACGTGCGAGAGGGATGCGGTGAGCCTGCCGGGACACGATGACGGAATTCGAGGAGACACTCGCGCCGACGGCGGAGTTCGACATGTGAGTAAATCCACGACAGTTCTGACACCTCTGATGTGATCCCTACCGCCGAGACCCCCCTCCGCGCGTTCCCTCGCACGTGCGAGCCGGAGCCGGAGCCGGAGCCGGAGCCCTGTGCGTTTGTAAATATAAATAGACACATATATTTCTGCCTCTCGCGCACGTTACCCCGTGCGATGCCGTTTCTGTCCTGTCAAGACGCACCGGAGATCCGACTCGTTTACTCGCGTGAATTACGATAATACGTGACGTCACCCCCCCCCCCCCTCCCTCCCCCCTCCCTCCGTCCCCACCCCGTTCCGTACTCCGTATTGTTTATAATACACCCGGCCTTTAACTGATTAATATTAATCTCTGTGGCTTCTTGGGCAGTCACGTTATTTTTCTGTAAATTCCCTTTGCCTTTCTTTGTTGCCTTTTAGACCCTTCTTTTGTCTCGTATGAATGGAGTGTTAGGGCTCAGACACAATGCGAGGAATGAGGAACAAGGAATAGATATTAATAGTCGCATCCTTTTCCAATGCACGTCTATTAAAAAAGGATGCGACTATGAATTCTATTGCTTGTTCCTTATTCCTCGCATTGTGTCTGAGCCTTTACCAAGAAGGTTCTCTCATGTCCAAGATAGAGATTACTTGGCAAGCAGGATTCTTTATGCGAGCAAAGCGTAGAGAGGTCTGTGAAGAGTGTGAAGTTGGCACACCGAAATGTGGACTTTTAAAAAAATCAACATAGCATTTGATTGTTAGGAATTTGCCCACATTTGTCTATAAATGATCGTTTTTTTGCCCACCTTACAAAAAATTAAAAAAAAAAACAAAAGAATTGAGGATAAATTTTATCATGAGCATCCTGTGTTTTTGTTTTAAAATTATAGAATGGATTTTGATTGTCATGTTTGTCGATAAATAGTCGTTATTTTTTTTTATCTTTTTCTAGCTCTAAGAATTAGGGCCAGTTTTTAATCTTAGCTTGACTCACTCTTCGTCTCTTTCTAACTATCCCTTCTAGGAAAAGACGAAGAGTGAGTTTAGCCAAACTTCAGTTTAAAGTTTAAACAACTGTTGAAAAACTGGCCCTTATGTCAATTTCTATCAATGCAGATTAACTTTGATCTCTGTTTAACTTTTCTTTTATCTTTTCTTATATAGTTCTAAGAATTAGAAAAAGGTAAGAAGTAAGTTAAACCGAGATTAAAGTTAATCTGCATTGATAGAAATGGACATTGGAGAAAGTTAAAAAATAATAAGTTAAAAACCGAGATTATAATAAAGTTAATCCCTGCATTGATAAAACGGACGCAAGAAATTAAATGGCATATGGACGCCGTCATGTCATGCAATTTCGCAACGTGTATTCTACAATAAATCGTGAATTCACTCACTGTTTGCGTTTAACAGTGGTTATCTCCCTGCGGGGGTTAAGGATCATCTTACATATCTCAGCGGTTATCAATCTCTCGTCTGTGCGCTACGTCGATCTCAAAAGTAGGCAGAAACTAACGTCAAGGGCAACCTCGATCAGACTCCCATTAACTTAATTAAATGATTAATTCAACCGGCAACATTGCTTACAGCGAAATTTCCAGCTGTGTATAATTCGTCCTTAATCTAATCTTAAAGATAAATAGCTCTACCTATGTTGACGAAATATATAGGAAATAATATTATTTGATAAGTTAATCGCGTTAATCGAGATATGATCGAAGTCGAGCACTAAAAGTTTAACGAAAAAGAATTAACTCTTGGAGCCACTTGACGGTATTAAAATTCTCGTAATTAAATATCTCACAACAAATCTTAACGACAAACGTTGATTGAAAAAGAATCCTTCGTGAACAAAAAGAATTAAGTTAATCGGGACATGATCGAAGTCGAGCACCAAAAGTTTAACGAAAAAGAATAACTCTTGGAGCCACTTGACGGTATTAAAATTCTCGTAATTAAATATCTCACAACAAATCTTAACGACAAACGTTGATTGAAAAAGAATCCTTCGTGAACAAAAAGAATTAAGTTAATCGGGACATGATCGAAGTCAAGCACCAAAAGTTTAACGAAAAAGAACTCTTGGAGCCACTTGACGGTATTAAAATTCTCGTAATTAAATATCTCACAAAAAATCTTAGCAACAAACGTTGATTGAAATTTCAAGAATCTTTCGTGAACAAAGAGAGTTGACGCGCTACTTCTGTATTACTGTAAAGCGTTTTATTCTCGTCTTTCGACATCAATTTATTACACTTGCAATTATCATAATCGTTCGGCTGAGAAACCCTGACTCCTCGATCGGCGTTAGATTCGTTTTCGTGTTTTTACGACCTTCCGCACTCCCCGTTCTCTGCTTCTGTCATTCACTGTTAGTCCGCCCTTCGCATCTGTTCCTCTCTTCTCTGCCCGCCCGTGCTGTTTCTCCCTCTCCCTCTTTTCCCCGGTGCATGTGCGTAAAGTCCCTTTTTCCCTTCCGCTCTTTGATCTGACAGTGCAACGCACGTTCGCCGATAACGGAGAAGGCGAGAAGGCCAGGAGAACTCGTAATAAATACAAATCGTATTTATCTTGATTGACATTTAAGAATACTCGTTTAATCATCAAACGAACAAATTGAAATTAATTTTATAATTTAAATATATATAGGAACACACCAATTTACTTTAACAGACACCATCTATCGTTTTTGTAAAATATAATTAAGTTGTATTTTAAATTCTACACATATAATGAGCGTTCTCGAAGAACAGCCATGTCGAGAAAAGTGTCGATTATCTGCAAAATGAATATCATCTAAAGTTCTAAACAGTAGGTATTGCTGGTTATTAAAAAATATATCTACATAAAATTATAATATGTGTGTTTAGATCTTTAGATTAGATATAATATCTAGAATACACTGAGAAAAAAGTATTTGAATAAAAAAAAAAAATATTCATTAGATAGCTCCTAACAGCTTTCTTAATATAATACAATATTTATCTAGAATTAGATATTTTATATAATTCTAAATAAATATGTGTATTATATTAAGTAAATAAGCTGTTAGGAGCCACCTAATAAATATTTTTTTGGATCCAAATATTTTTTTTTTCAGTGTATATGAAACAAGTATTTTAAAAATTAAATATTTGGAAATTGAATTTTAAGGGAATAATGAATCTGAACGTTATTCTTATCAGTACAAAACTATTTTAATAAGGAATAATAAACTAGAAACTCTCTGAACGTTATTTTTATACAAGAAAAAAAATGTTTTTAAGTTTTGTGATATTTAAGGATCACTTCACATTCTTCAAGTTCCTTATTAAAGATTTTGCATTTTCCCTGAAGTCTCGCCGCACCGAAGAAGAGATGCTGTGCAGCTTTGCCCCCTTGCTTCACTCCCCTCTATAGTTACTTCGCGGTCGACACGGCGCATCCCTCGCATCTCTCCCTCGTCTCCCGCGCCGTCCGTGTCCGCCTCCATCCCTCTATTTCTGCTCGACTCGTCAGTCGTCGTGCGTGCTCGTGTTGCCTGCCTACTGCCCGCCGTCAGTCGTTTTCGGTGCGTTGCGCGGCACGTGAGTCCGTGAGTGACGTTTCGGAACACGATCACGATCCTCGTGGTGCGTCGGAGGATTCGCGAAGCGTTCGAGTAAACAGAATTGGACCCGACTGACGCAGGACTTTACGCGCGGATCTTATTTAGCGAGGTATCATCTCGTCACGCGTCTCGACGAGTAGAAAGGAGACTTCATCCCTCTGCTTAAGATTGACCCGCGGTCCATCGCTTAGATCGGCGCGAATTTAATAGTCGCGGGAGACACGACGTCGCGCCCGGTCGGCCGTCGCGCGAGATCCGATAACGATCCGTGAGGAATTGTGTCTGGTGCGTCATCCCGTCATCTCGCGCGAGAGCTGATTCCATTGATCGGTCCAGCTGCGCGGACCGCGGAGGAGCATAGTACGTTCGCGCTAACGCCGCCGCCGGCCGCCCTCGAGCCGAGAGCGATCCCAAACTCTCTGTAGTCTCGACCCTCACGCAGCAAAGGGGAGGGAAGAGGGGAAAGGGGGGTATGTCTCGTTTACGCGAGGATGTGAGTGCAATTTCGAGGGTTAATCGCGCAGAATTATTGTCGTGGTCCACGAGGACCTGATTTCCCCTCCCGAGGAACACTGTCGTGTCCCGTACGTTGTCTCGTTTGTCTTTTTTAAAGAGAGAGAGAGAGAGAAACGTTTTTAGATTTATCTTGAAGAGGTATTGTATTTTTCGCGGAGAGTTGATCGGTGGTGTGCACGTCTCGTATATTAGTTTTCGAGATTTTTTTTTGTGGGGGGGCGGGAGCTCGAACGGTACCGTGACTTTGTTGTGCCGAGGATTTAGTGACGTTCGTGAACAGATCACGTGTTTTCGCCTCGTGATCGTTGCCGAATCGCTGCGGAATGCTTCTCGGTGGCTGCAGATATTCCATCCAGAGTCAGAATGTGCCGTCCACGAGGACCGGTGCTTGGGGTCCTTACAGTTCTTTCCGAAAGTGAGTGCCGTACATATACATATAGTTAGTTAATCCGATTGATAATTGATTTATTCTTTTGATTCTCGAAATCGCAATAAATCTCGGTGTTATTATTTAAATTTGCATTAATTGCTTCTATCTATCTTTATGATTTTAATATCCTATATTCCTATAGTATATCTTAATTTATCAATAATTCGAATAAACTAAATCTAATCAGAATTATTAGAATTATTTGAGAATTGAAAATGAAAGGGGAAATTCGAGCGATAATAGAAAATAGAATTTTATTAAATTGAAGATTTTATCGTTAAATTACAAAAGTGTGTACCTTAGATTCGATGTTTGCAGAGAGATTTTTAATGTCATAAATATTTAATTGATATATTTGCGAACGATTTATTTCCTTCATTAAAAAATTTAAATCTATTTCTTTCGAAACAGTTTATCGTGCTAGAAAGAGGTATTGAAGATACCGTATTTTCATTGTCGAAAACGACGGATATTAGGTACTTTCGCTGTGTTGAATGCATTATCGGCGTTAAAAGGGTTAATGCGGGTTAATGACGCTATCTTGCCTTCTTTGTGCTCTTTATCGCGTATCCTTTAACGTATGTACATTTTAGCTGGTATCCGTTTAAATATCAGGCATAGCCTGATAAAAATTAATAGTGCATCGTAGAATTTTATAGTTTATACCAAATACAGGAATTGTTTTTTTTTTTAATTATCTGATGACATTTCATGACGTAGCAATATAATTATCATTTTTATTGTTATTTTATTATTATTATTGGCCGCATGAGAAATCATCGGTACTTTTACCTCATTTGTTCAGAATATAATAATTTTTTTTACCGTTTAAGCAGGAGTTTGTCAGTCGCTATTGTGTCGCATTTAGTGCATATGCATGAGACAAGATACATCGCATTAATTTACATACTTATGGCCTCTTTAGGTATTACTCCGGTATCTTCCAATTACCCCGAAAGAGACCCCTTCGTTTCGACACACAGAAGTCAAATAATGATTGAATTAAAAAAAAAAACGAAATTATTACAATTCAAGCAGCGGATAACTTATTCATACGGGCACATAGTCGCGATATCGTATTGTGAATAAAGTCCTACTTACAGGATCCAGCTAATTATTTAACTGCTCGGTCAATTCGTTTAACGAACCGTTAATTGAGGAAACTTTGCACGGCTGACACCTACGTGATAGTTATACATGTATGGTAACTGAGCAAAAGTCTGAATTATCTTGCTTGAAAATATATTATTCGCTGTTGTTTATTAAATAAACGACATTCTAATTTTAATTATTGCAACAAAACAATTACCGACGAGGTAACTTAGCAGAAAAGTGAGACTTGAGCAATATTAAGTACCGCGTATTTTATTTGTAGTTAATATTATTGCTGTTTAATTATAATTGTTTCAATTACAGAAATTATTTAATATTAATTATATCAACGTTAATATTAGCTGTGATGAATGACGATGGTGTTATATTAAATTTTAGCTTAATATTTTTTAAATTTTATGTTTTTTATTCTTTTATATACTTTTTCACTGATTTTCCCTATTGGAGATTTCTTGTGTATAATTCAAAAAATAGGATGAGAAAGTTAACGTAATCACTTATAATAAGATGGATCCATAGATCCATTTTTGATAGTGTTCCTATTATTAGTATCAAGAATTGAGGCGCGTGCACATTTCGGTCCATGTGGCTGGCTGCTGCTACAACCGACTGTATTGATTATCTGTTACATCCACCATGTTGTCAGACGATGATAACTGATGGTGCGCCCTTTTATCAACTTTACTTCCTCATCTCTGTGTTCTTACAAGCGATGCCTTTGTCTAGATTCTATTTGTAAAAAAAAACGTTATAAATCATCACTATTTATTTTCTAACAAAATCCGTATTTTAATATATTGCATAATTTAAAAATTTTTAATATACCTACTTGATTTTAAGTTTTATCTTTGTTATACGAACGTCAAATTCATCATTGTTATATCAATTCTGAAATAATGATACGCAAAAGATATGCAAAATTTTAAATTTAAATTGAGTAACGTAAAATCAGATACATAAAGTTAAACAAAATTAAGTAAGATTAAATTGAGTAATTAAAATTATTTACATTAGCACAAGATATTTTTTCTCTAATACAATCATGGTTCTATAGTTTATTAACTAAAATATTACTATTGTAATATTTTTTATATAGTTGGATAACTCGTAGTAAAAAGATATTGTTTTGAAAAAAATCGGAATTAAATTTCGACAGATTGTTTGTGACTTTACCGTAATCTAAAGTTGAATCATCTCACAATATGTCATACAAAGCACATAAATGAATCATATTGTGTCACGTGACGCGTAATTACAACAGTGAACGAACTGCTTAATGCTGTGTTATCGCATAATGCACGTCTTGCACTTGTTTTTGGGGGCCCTTTAACTTTAACGTCATCCGACACGCGTGTCCCCGGTAGAACTGTAAAATTCCGAGAAGTCCGTATCCGGAATGGTTAAACCTGGTGTAAGGGTAGTGCTTAATATAACGGTGTCGGATGCACACAGGGGTAAAGTCGAAAAGCCGCGCCAGTTGTGCACGTATCTTTTGCATCCGCTGCTCGAGCGTGTTAAAGAGAATTCAACTACTTATACCAAGTCGGAAAAATTCTTGAGCTGATAACTCAATAAGATCGATTTTCACTTTTTTCACGATGTACATACACAATCGTATAATATTTAAATCCTGCTGGAGTATTAATATAATAATTAATTACATTATAAATAATTAAATAATTTTTAAAAAATTAGCGCATTAAGAGAGATGGAATTTGACTAAAATTAATTTCGAAGAAGCGAAGTTGTTATTTAAAATTTTGAAGAAAATCATATATTGTAACAATAAAAGAATAAGATAAAAAGTTTTATTTTTCTCGGGCCTATAGGACTCACATTAGCGTTTTTCTTACCACAACATATTAGGAGGAAATAAAATTCGATTTGTTTCTTAGGTACAAAAATAGCTTGAATATTATGTTATTCCGAAAATAATCTACTTATGTTTACACTATTTTTTTCAATCTTTTGTCAGTTTATTCCATGTATTAGGCTGTTTTTATTACAGCAATTTTCTATGATGTATAATATGTATATATAAGGATATATATACAGATAAAAGAGAGTAAATAGAAGTTTATGATATGTAAAATAGAAATATGCAGATATTTTTTTGAAAAATTCCGTTTATTTATTTTGTTACACTTCATCTTTAACTGTTATCCTTATAATTATTTTGTTATTTTATTGTTTTATTATTTAATTTTCTTCAATACTTGGGTTAATTGTCAAAAAAATAATAGAATAATATTTGGATTTTAAAGAATACGATAATTTTGGCGCACAAAATAACTTCTATGAATATTTTCGAGGAACAGGCACCAGTAGCACGAGTACAAATAATTACGAACGACACTAGACACATGCGCTATTTGTATACATATACGTACATTTGAATTCTCTCTTGCGTAACAACCATATGAAATTGTGACATTACCTATTACCTTCCTTATGTCTACCACATGTCTTCTAATTATAACCGAAGATTATACACGGATACGACTCTGCGAACACCGAATATGCTTTGTTAATGCAAGCCATTTTGTTTAGTATTGTTGCATTACCTATAATCTGAATCTTGCCAATGTTATAAATCAATATTAAATAAATAATTTACAATAATTTTATTTGTATCTATAATAGTAGGTATGTATAGAATAATAGTTAAATCTAATTTAGATTTTGGTCAATTATATGTTGCCAATTGTATAGCAGCTGTGTTTCTTGCTGAGTTTGACTCGTGAGTCTTACTCTTCGGGGAAAGTGTACAGTTTCCGTAATGTACCCATTATAGATCTTCTCGTATCGTGATCTTTAATGCTCCGAGCACATTTTGTCATAGCCCTATATTATGACCGTGTGTTTCTCTTAGAATGTTGCCTTTACGACGAAACGCGATACTCTTTGCATGGATCCTATCTGCGCGTTATGATTCGCGAACGCTTCCCATCGCGTAGCTATTTCTAGCTTACGAGATTCGGTAGACGCTTCGCAAAAGAATCTGTAAATTGCTGTTCTTTGTTTTAGAAGAGTTTAATAATAAGATCAACTATTCTTACGGAAATCTGCAAGTAGGTACCTACCTAATATTAGTATACTAAATCGTGCTTAAGTTACGCCTTTTGATTTTTTAGACATTGGTTTATTATTTTTATAATTTTTTTATTTTTTGTTTTTAAAAACTACTTTGGAACAAATAAAATAAGAATATATGATAGAGAATATTGAAAATTATTTAATAACGAATAACTATAATCTCTCAAGTTTTAAGAGAACTTTTGGGATTTTGTACTAATTTTACATATTTTTAGATTATTTTACCTTCTTTAAAATTCTTCGTTTAACGCAATATAATCTTATTCCAAGATTTCCACGTTAAAACTAAAAATATTTTAAAATCAAGAATATATTTTTTTTATATGTATATAATTTATTTTTATAAAATAACTATAAATTAATGAACGCGCGAATGTAAGAAGATATTACTTTACAATTAATGAATTTTTTACTTTGTATAGTTTTGCCTTAATGTAAAAATTCTAATTGAAAGAAAGTTTTTTTTTTACAAAAACATTATTTTTGTAGTTATTTTACTGTACTTATAATACTATGGTAAATAAATAGGTTTGATATCAAAAGATATCAAGTGACTCAAGCAGTCAAACTTGAAGTTCTCTTACGATAAATAGTCTGTGTGTTATCTCCTGATTGAGATTGAGAAGTTTATAAATCTAACGAAAGGCAAAGAGGCGTGTATATATTCAGCAATTTTTTTCTTAAAGAAAATTTTATATTAAGTTTATATATAATTACGGAGCAAGTTTTCTTAAATAAAATATAAATAACGCTATTAATTTTCCAAAAATTCTGTAAGCAAAGACAACGTGAGTTTCCTATCGATCCTGAGTCACTGTGTGCCTTTAGCTTGTATTTCACACCCATTTTATCATGTCTTTACTATCTGGATTTGTTCCTTCCTGTTTACGTGAATGACGAAATCTTATGTGCTTTAGATTTTTATGTATATCTATTATTCCGTGAACTATTATTTTTACACCGTAATTTGGTATTTATTATATTTTAAGATACTATTTGTTTTATCTTTTATTATATTCTACATTAGTGATTATTCTCGTCATTGCAAAATTATAGTATAAATATTTATCTTATGATAAAGGTTCTCTTTATAGAATGATTAAAACTTTTGCAGCGATTGGACGTAATGTATAGTATTAAACTATATTGAAGTAGGTATGCAGTAATAGGTTTTTAAATAATTTTTTACTGATTTTTCTTCAATGAAATTTTTACTTATCGCTCTTCGAGTGATTTATTGACTTCTAATTGATCTCTAAAAATATTAGTATTAAGATTACAATTATACTGCGAATTTCTGTAAAGCATAATACATGCATCTCATTGAAAGGGAAAGTCTCACGGTCTATTTGTTTATAAGTTCGATAAAAAGTTTTTAATTTTCAACCGCGTTATTTAACTGCAGTTGTAATTCTTAGCTATTCTTACGATCTCTTCAAAGATAATACAATTTTAGAACATCTCGGATATCCTTCTTGGAGATCGTGCATCGGCTCGTTGGTGTGATTCGTCATGCAGTATAACGTAAAAGACGCACGAGGCGTACATTAATTATCCATTTCGCATCGCGGCGTTTCGGAAGACGAACTGAAGAGAGTGAGAGGGAAATAGAATTTACGTGAAATCTAAATAAAACCTTACTGGAAATCCTGTGGTTCCCTGCCGCTCTTTCGTCGCCCGAAAGAGCTGCGAGACGGCTCGGCTACAACGAATTAATATACCCTCGTAGCAAACACTTTGCGTCACCTTAAACTGTACCAGTAATGACTTCTAGGCAGAGCTAAGGTATAAGGCCCAGACGAAATAAATTCCGCATAAACGATTAATTTCGCACAACAGGCTTTGTTCTGCAGCCATTACGAAAATGACTTGTTACGTTTCGTTATTACATAATGAAAATTTTGATGGAAATATTTTGTTAGTATCAGTTTTTCTCTCATAAATCTTTAACAATTGTCTAATTAATTTCACGTAGTTGATAAAAATAATATACGTTTACTAATTATCATGAAAAGCACACATTATACTGAAAATATAATGTGCGGGATTAATCAAATATTAATAATATAAATTATAAAGTGTTTATTTTAAAAATAGTTTCTAAAACAAAAAAAATATTACATTAATATTCTTCATACAAGATTACATTGTATAGTTCTTGCAATTAATATAAATAAGTTCAATACATGTTACATGTTTAGGACATGATAATATGGATGTAAAATACAAGCTAAAAGCACACATAGGAAACTCACGTTGTTTGCTTACAGAATTTTTAGGAATTTAATGGCGTTATTTGTATATTTTATTTAAGAGAATACTCCGTAATTATATATAAACTTGATATGAAATTTTCTTTGAGAAAAAACTTGCTGAATATATACACGCCTCAATACATAAGTTCCGATACTTTTAAATCTTTAACCATCGTAAAAAGTTGCAAGCGCGATGTTTCGAAAAATTGCAGGACTATTAATAACTAATGTAGGTACTATTAATAATATTGGCAGGCAAGTCTTATTCGCGCTCTTTGTGCTCCTGTAAATCATTGTCCACTCGCTTACGTGTCGAGGCTGGCTTTGTTATGTCAGTTTTTTGGCTTTTAAACGTCCCATCGGAGTCCTGAAAATAGAACCCTCGATACTCACTTTGATCCTTTTCAAACGTTTTATCTAATTCGGTCCTTCTTATCGTTTTGGTCCTATCAGAAGCACGTACCTTCATACCATTTTTTATCTTATTCCGAAAATAGCTGCTCGTTCTTCATTAATCATTATCTTCCATTTTAATAACGCTAAAATTATTTATCCCGTACGGAACTTTCTTTTCATACGAGTATATCTTAATAACATTTTTTTCATGTGTTAAGCATAAGAATCATTTAGT
Organism: Leptothorax acervorum; assembly: GCA_035220615.1. Lineage (NCBI taxonomy): Eukaryota > Metazoa > Arthropoda > Insecta > Hymenoptera > Formicidae > Leptothorax > Leptothorax acervorum. Next base: position 29,072 of record JASTWQ010000373.1, read on the forward strand.
ATTTCTAAGAAATTCATATAAAAGAAATTTTTACAGTTCTATATTATGATCAAAATTATATTTTGATCATAATATAGAACGTTATTTGTTGTTAATACAGACGATGTTTTATATTAATAATCGAATAATATTGTGACTAATTTTTTAACTATATATTCTGTTTTATTGCAGCACCAATATGCCGTTGCAGGACATCACAATGAGTCAAACCCTGCCATTGACGAACGGTGAGTAACATTTGTATGTTACTCATTAAACCTAATAGTGACGATATGATTGTAATCTTTATTAATGCAATAATATTATGTCAGTCTTTAATTAGCGTTATGGATTTTTATCTCACTAATTATTAGTTAATAATAACTAATTATAAAATCCATAATATTTGAGATAATATAAAAGCTTAAATGGGAAAAAGAGAAGAAATAATTATAAATCTAAGAAGCGAAATTTAAGATCAGATATTTAAATCTTTTCAATTTTCTCTTTTGTTATTTGTGTGTCGTGCTTCTTCGATGATGCGTACAATTAATATTTCTTTCGCCGGGAAGAGCGTTCCTAAGAATAGCCGGATATAATTTTACGCTCTATAAAGGCGAAGGCGAGGCGGAAGATCGTAGCGATCGTATAGCGAACGATTACACTCGTATTTATTATTTACGGCCTTGTAGCGGCGATTATATCATATATCGGCAGATATCTCGATGGATCGGTAGGTGCACCACTTGAATGAGTCGTCATCGATATTGCAGAGCACGATAGGGTGACTCGATTATGTGGCTTTTTCCCTTGCACGCCCACCTTTATTGGTCATTTCCCTTAAGTAATTGAATCCCCCTCCGGTTCTATTCCAATTACGGTTGCAGATGTAACGTGCATGTGATGCTGTTGGCCACACTTTCAATTATACTGCTCCTAGCTGGCTACCATTTATCCTAATTGCGATATAAGAATTAATCTATTTTGATAAGCATTTATCTCTACAAAAATATTACATAAATTTCCTTGTTATTTAACAACAAAATTTGGTGTTTGTTATTTTCTAAACAAAATAAAATATAATTTATTAATTAAATATTCTTTTATAAGAAAAATTTATTCAGAATTTATTAATAGATAGGTTTTGTTATTTTTACCCTTGAAATTTAATTGATTTTAATTGATTTTTCCGTCAATCTTTGCTAAAAAGTATTAGGCAAAGCAAATACAATATAATTACAGAGAGAATTAATGTAGATCAGAGTTTTATCGGAAGCAACAGAATTCAGAAACTCAGCTCATTCTTAATTTAGAAATGAATATCTTTCGTACACGTTACTATTTCTGTCTAACAATTGGATTTCATGGGTTTAAGGCTCCTGTTCACTCACTGCAGCCACCTTGGTTTGATGACGTCAGAAGCGAGAAAAATATCATAAAAATTCTTGCGACGTACATTCAAATAAAATTGTTTTTCAATAAGATAGCATTAATTCACATATGTCGAATTGAATTGTGCTAATCAAGGATGAAAACTAGCGTTTGACAGCTGCCGAATTGAAATAAATATTTGTTTTCACATATTAAATTATAACCAGATGGGAGCCTTCGGTATATTTTAACACTACAACAATTGTTTAAAATAGAAAAACACTGAACTAAAACGAAAAATAACGTTGTATATCGCAAGAATAATTTAGCTTTTTAACGTCATTTTTCACGTTTTTTAGTTCATAATTTTGCCAGGTGTGACATCAAATTTTTGATCAGCGCGGTTTGCCCGTCCAACGCGAACAGAAACTATTTTCGACGCAGAATCCATAAAGCGGTTCTCAGCGCACACGTCAAATACCTTTTGTGATCAGACGCGAATGGATCTTTTAAATTTAGAATATTCTCAGCATTAAGATGCATTTTTTTTCTAAATCTCTTCTAATCAGAAAGTCAGAATAGTTTTATGAGTATATCTCCAGTTTCCATTCAAGATAACGCACACATCCCATCCGTTTTTTTCCATCCGCTCTCGAACAGCGAACATTTGCATTCGTCCGTTCAGAGGCCGCGTGAAAATGCATAGGGGTCGCCGCTAATTTGTGCGCTGCGGTATACTGTTCGTTACTCCCATTCGCATGATTTGCATTTTCCGCCGTTAACCAGCGGTTGTTCGGTATTGTTATACAGAGATTCCGTTGCGTATGGATCAGGGAGAATATCCTGCATCCCGCAAGGATAACTGACCCGCACAGTCATTTATAGGCTTATTGTTAGCGAACCCACGGACCCGAGCTCAATACTACACTGCCAATAGGTCACTCACATACATGCACTTGCACATCATGCAGTTTCTTTCATAGATATTTTTTTTGTGAACCATATAGCGAGATAAAGATTTGAGGGAAAGTGAAAGTATGATGCAACCTAATTTAAGAATAATGAGAAGAATAAGAACAGGAACAAGATCCACCTACGTGTTTGATCTAGATGGAGCAGTATAGCGGAAGTTAAAGCTCATTTTTTATTTATATTCTTTAATTAAAAAGAAAGATATACGTAAGCACGTGACACCGTGGCCGCCTAATTGTATCTCACGCCGTGATGTGAGGCCAACGAACTTTCTCGCTCGCGGTTTTACTCGAGCGAACGACGTCGACGAGTATAGTAACCGTGCGTTACATCTCGCACAATGTATCTGCCAATTTTTACGCTTCCGCGATCTCGTTCGTGAATCTGTCCAAGAAGACCGTCACTTTCGGAAATTCTGATGCTTGGTAAGAGTTGGCCTGGAGATTGATGTACGGAAAACTTGGAACATTGTATGTAAATTGTATATGCATAAATTTTCCAAGAAAAAGTTACACCTACCGTATACCTACCAGCAGAGATAAAAATTTATCAACAATATGAATTTTAATGACCAATATAAATTATTTTAATAAATTATTCAATGATTCAATTTAATCTTTTCTCATAGATTTGATTTGATCTTTTGATTAAAATGTATGGTTATTATATATGTCGTAGCCAGATTACAAAGTCCGCCGTTTTATAAAACGGCTAAGCATTTTATAAAGTGCGGTCACATTCTCAAATCATGCTTGAAAATGAAACGTTTTACAATCTGGCTAAGAATTTTAGTCGTTTTATAAAACGCTAATAAGAGCGACCGCCACATTGTCAAACGCAACGATTTGTACATCCGTTTTAGATTCTGGCTAGTTCATTTCAGTCATTTTATGAACGGCGCGTTTTTACCGACGTTTCGTGTTTAGTGCAACCCAAACCAATTGTTGTGTGGGTGGGCCACAGTCACTATCTTTAATTGTACAATTATGGTTAAAGCAGAGAATACTTTATATTTATAATGTTAATACATAAAATTGTATATATATATATATATATACTTTTCTATACCAACTATTCTCTGCTTTAACAAAAACACTGTGCAATATATCAACGATTCACTGCTATAAACAATGGCTGATGTTACTTTTTATAAAATCTTAATCGTAATAAACGTGTTTATACAAGCCTGAAAATTTTCTCATTTAAAAATACACATAATTATCTATTAATATTATAACATAATTACCAATTAATTTTCTATATTTACCTATAATTACCTATTAATTTTCTATAAATGGTTATTCTATAAAGACAGTTCATAAAATGACTGAAATAAACCAGCCTACTTCTAAAACGATGTACAAATCGTTGCGTTTGACAATGTGGCGGGTCGCTTGTTAGCGTTTTATAAAACGACTAAAATTCTTAGCCAGATTGTAAAACATTTTATTTTCAAGCATGATTTGAGAATATGGCCGCATTTTATAAAATGCCTAGACGTTTTATAAAATGACGGATTTCGTAATCTGGCTACCACATATATAAGAAGGAACTAATCACGTTAAATAATTCAACGAACTCTTGCTAATTTTTGTCAATGATATAATCGAAAATTTGCCGATATTAATATTTCCTGGTTATATGATCCTCGAAGTTTTTATCTCAAATGTTTGAGATTTAAAGGGTCTGAAAGAGCCATAACTGCTCGACCCAAATTTCGTGATTTATTCCACGTCATCGTAACAATCTAGCAGTGCTTAAATTATATCAATTGGACCACATCCGCACTTCGATTTGGTTCTCGAGGGGATCTAAAATGGTAAAATGGTCAAGGTCATGGGTACGTTGCATGTCGCAAAACGAAATTAGTACGATGCACACGATGGATGCAATTAATAACACTAAGCTAGTCTTCTAATCCCGACCGAAATGATTGTTTGTATCGTCTGAAAAATGTCTGCCGCGATCTCGCGTTACAGGAAGCGAGCATTTATTTCGGGGGTCCAGAAGCGTGTTCGTGACGACGCGATGGTAGGGGAAGAACCACTCGGAACAGCATAAACGAAGTAGCGAGACGTGGCGTGTATTTATTTCTGAAGCACAGGAGAAAAATATAATTCCGCATTTATTTCCATCCTCCTGTGGCTTAATTAGCAGAAAGGGTATTTTATTTTTAATTTTTTATAATTAGAAAAATGGTTTCTTATGTTTGTGAGCATACAATTCTTATCTATTATTGGATACTCACAACGCGATTCTGAAGTTTTATATTTATTGTTGCATCATAGATCACAAACACTTCGTGAATTTTTGCAATATATCAATTTAGAAAACTGAAAGCATCAGTATTAAAAGAACTCCTATAGGAGTTATCAGATTTCGTTAAATGACGCCGACGGATGGACCAAGTAACTTTGACGGTTCTCAACTTTGTTATATGAAGATATATTAATATTTATATTATGTTTTAGTAGATTAGGCAATATTTAAATAGATAGATAATAATATGGATATGTTTAAGCTATAAAATACGCAAGTAAATAACATTAAAAAATGGAAAAGTCAAATGTTTGTTTGCAGAAAATAATTTGAAATGTAAAGTTGAACTGTTCTTTCTAGTATAAACTTTCCTGTCTCTTATTCTACACGACGCGACGCTTTGAATTATGAAGTATCCTGTATACTGAATTTTTTAGCATGACATCACATGTTTGGCGATGCAGACGTTTATTTCAACAGGACTTGTATTTCTAATACGTTATGACATCACATGTAAGATTCATTTCTTTACTGATTGTGAGATGAACTCGAGATTTCACGTTCTGCAATCATATCCTGCCGATAAGCAGACGCGTAGTTTGCATAGGGTGTCACACATCGAGTATCGTCGAGCCACAAACACGTGGCGTCGCGCCCTACTAGTAGCCGGGCTCTCGAAATAAACGGCGATATCGTTTGTTTCTAATCCAGGTCTGCCGTAGGAATTATTGGCCCGTTTCTTGTTACCCGGAGATGAGCGAGCCAAAGCTTCAGCTTCAATTTCGCGCTTTTGCGAGAGACAAGTGCCGGTCGTTCCTAAGCTCAGCTACGCTCAATAAGAAGCTATTTCGTGGATGATAGTAACGTGGGATGACTCACATATACATTGTAATGTATTAATAGGTATATGCTGCTCATAAAATGAGGACCCCAAATAATGCGCCAAAAAAAATCAAATTTTTAAAATGAAATTTGATCATTAATTTTTAAAATTGTTTTTTTATTTTAAATTATGTTATAATTATACTTACATATCTATATATAATTTAACAAAATTTATTTTGCTAATTTTATGGACAGATTATATATAATTTGTCTATAAAATTAGTAAAATAAATTTTGTTAATTTTGCTTAATATCTGACCATATTTGATCTAGAAGGTCTATTAATTTATTTAACTTGCATTGATTTTTCTATTAGAGTACTAATAGTTAATTATTACCAGACTAATATAGTCTAAAATACTAATAATAGAATAACGAAAGTGACGAGATACATAGCGGCATTCGCTTTTATACATATTCTCGTCGAGGCGAAATCGGGGGGGCAGCGGAGGTCTATGGTCGGTATGGTAAGATTTTAATTGCCAGTCCGGGGACTGACCAGATCGGAGATCTGGAGAGAGCGGCGAGTGGAGGCCCGCGAAGCGGAGGCTGACCTGCCAAAATAAAGATAGTTTAAACCGTTCTGGCCTAAATGTGTCATCTATAAATACGTGAGCTCGCTCTCTCGCTTCGCGGCATCTACTCGCTGGCGCGGAATCGATATTGCATTTTCTGCCGAAAATCGCCAGTACCCGTTGCGAAAGCAACACCGCCGATCGACCAGACAGGAAATAGATTTGTTTTTAGTGGGCGCGCACAAAGCTTTCGCGTCTCTTCTGCTCTTTTAGTTCCCCAAAGGCTTTTTACGTTGGCTATTAAGACATTTGATGGCGTCCCCGTCGATGACAGCTGAAAAACGAACGTATGTTACGACGGTATTAACTTTTGCGCCCATAACGAAGCCCTCGCACTCGTAAAATACCTTGCCTCGTGGAAAAGATCTGTCTGAAAAAATTATTTTTTGTTTTTGTTTTATTTAACGCAACGTATGTTATACAAATATACATTTCATACGTTTATATATTTCTGCACATTATGACGCAGACTATTTTAAAGAATGTAATATTTATTCTCATAGTATATATAGTACAATGAATATGATATGAATCGGACTTTAACGGGAAGACGTGATTAGAGTTAGGATATGCTGTAGCGGATAATCCTTACCAGCTGTTATTCAACGCGACAGCATGATATTTTGGATACGAAGAGTATGGAGTACGTGTACATCGTTAATTAGGCAAGATGAATCATTCGTGTTCCACCGGAGAATGACCACTTCCACATAGCTTGTGCATAGCTAATTTTGACATAGATCTGTCGCAAACTTGCGATTATCGTACGAACCGCGTATGTGCAGACATTTCAAATTGCTTTACATGCTCTGTGTTAATATTGCAGAACTGGTATTTTTTTATTTTTAGTCTTTTTATTCTGAATCCTAAGCAGGTATGATAGAATCTTTTATCACTGTTATAATATAAAATATTGTTATAATTAATAAAATGCAGAAATACACAAAAATCTCACACATAAAATGATTAAAATTACTCCTCTTATAAATCTTTTAATTTTAAAGAATTTTCTTTTTTTTTTATACTTATTTATGTTTTAATGGAGTCTCACAGATATCTTTGTATCGCAAATTTAATAAAAATTTGTGGAAAATGTCAGTGAGAATTGTTCCTTAAACGCCTTAAAAGTAATTTGCCGCTTTTGGCACGAATTAAAGGGCAGGATACTTTATTCAAGCTTTTCAGTGGCGATCAATTTGGAAAACGCACGTGGACGTCCGACCTTCGTGAAATACATCTATACGACACCTCACACGCGCATTTAGAATATAATTTTAACCACAAGTTATAGCCTTGTGTCTTCGGTGCTGCTTGTTGTTCTGTCGCAGTTAGTGTTTGTGCAGCCGTCGCGTAAGTCTCCTTTGTGGCGCGATGTCTCGCTCGGTCCTGTTAATCGCGATTTCGCACGTTTAAAAATGTAACGACTTCAAAAACGCGCTCGTTCGTGGAATGGGATGCGGTAGGTCGCAGCTGAGATCTCTTTTTCTCCCAAGGAACCTCGAGAGCGAGCCAGTAAGGATCGAAGTCACGTTCGGTATGCTACATGTTGAAGACTTATCTTCTTATCTATTAATATATTATTGCTGATCAGAGTTGAATCGTTGTGGAACGTGAGAGTGCACTGAATATTGATTTATCCCAATTTTGTGATTGCGATTGCTAATATCGATACATTGATAAATTGACGCGATCAAGTCATAGACATGAGGTCTGTTTTCTGTTGCTGCACTGCTGAACTGGTGCAATGAGTTACGAGTGGGGCAAGTATATTTTGTTTCACTCTAACTTACTGCATCAGCGTAGCAGTGTGCACTAGTTCAACAGTGCAGCAACAGAAAACAGGCCTGTTTGCAACAGCGAATTGTAGCCGACTGTTTGCTTTCTATTTGTAGCAATTGCTACCAAGTGACAAATGAGGATAGCTCTAAAGGCCGCAACAGTATTCTTTGAAGAGAACGAAGAGAAGAAAAGAGATAAGAAATGATTATTAACTCTTTCAAAGCTGAATATGCGACGCATACAATACCGACAATTTACAAATTCTCGCGATTATCTGTTCTGAACCGTAGAGAAGTTTTTATACGCAGTTATTGTAATAGTTATGTTTGAAGTAGGGTAAAAATAGTCAAATTTGTTATTTGCATTTGAAATATAATTCTTTTGTGCTTTGAGAGAAATTAATAGTAAATATTACATTAAAAATAATTTAAAAAATAAATGGAATAAAAAAATAATAAGGATATAGCAATCCCATTATCATAGAAAATGATACATATAAAAGTTAAATTTTTTTTGAAAGTGAAATGTGTTAGTTAATATATATACATGTTAGATAAATTATATGTGCGCCAGATTTTCGTGGAATGTTTGCGCTTCGACACGAGAGTGTTAAAAAAGAATCTTTTTGGCGCTCGATGATGCGCCATAAATAATTTAATTTGAAAGGTGCATGGCAACGGCGCCGTCCGATCTTGTAAGGTGGATTTGGCATCGGTTAGATTTGCCTAGACAGACTGAAAATAGACTGATTGATTCGACAGATGCTTATCTGAAGAATATTCTAAAAATAGCATAAATGTGTGTGTGATTTATTTAAAACACATATACAAATTATAAAAATTTTTTATGCTATATTATACAGAGATAAAAGGTTCGTATATTGATAACTGACATCGGATTTTTCATATGCCGATTGGTGGAAAAGAGCAATTAATAACTAAGATTATGTTATTTATAATATTCAACATATTTATACTGCAACATATGTTAGGTATAAATATGTTGGATATTATAAATAACATAATCTTAGTTATTAATTGCTCTTTTCCACTAATCTGCATATAAAAAATCCGAATAAATGATAACGCACTAGAAGCACGCGCTATTTGGAATAATTTCCTAGATAAGCATTTAATAAATATAGATATGTAAATAATTGTTTAAAATAATTGTTTAAAAAATGATAGCTTAGGAATGTTTCTAGTATATTTTTTAAGAAATATTTTTTTAGGAAATATATTTGTTAGGGAATATTCTCGTAAGACTGTAGGCGTTGAAAGTAACTGAATGATGTTCTTTTATTTGTATCGTTTTATCTGCGACATCGAGCGAGGAAAATCGAGTATTTTAAGATGATTAATTTCGGGTTTAATGCGGCACATGTTGCATATCGTGGTTGCTCAAAATTTATACGGATTCCATCAGCACGTGTCGGAAATAATGCAGCCAGAGTTGGGAACGTGATTATTCGAATGACGGATAGAAAATTGTGCATGAAGGCGAGTCTGCGATTACCCGCGCCAGCTTTGCACGTGATATCGTCGTATTGCTCTCTTTTAAGGTACCACGTGCAGGAAACGCATTGACGGCGCAATTTAACGTAAAGACTATGTATTCGAGGAATAAGTGAATCAACAGATGTGTTAGCAATAATTATATGAACACCGTATTGTATAAATAATTTATAATTTAGTCATTTGTGAAATGTTGTTTGTAATGTCATAAATTACGTTAGAAACACGAGCTTATTAAGTGTTAATTTTATTTGGATGTATTTAAATTCATATACGCGATAAGAAATATCTAAGTATTAATTAAACATATGTGCAGAAATTATTATTTATGTCTACAGAAAAATGTTTAATAATTGAATTGTAAAGTTGTGAAGTTTATTGTATATGTTGTACGCATATATTTGACGAATTTAAATTTATCTGCAATAAAATATCTGTTTCAGGTGGAAACGCAAGAGCATATGGTGAAAATTCTTCCGGGGACCAAGACGGAACGACGATGGCGCGATCAGGAGATGACGGAGGAGGCGGTGGAGGTGGAATCGGTTACGGTAGAACCATGAAGGAGTACGAGGATGAGTTAAGCAGCCTGAAGAAGGAGAACTTCCAGCTTAAGCTACGAATTTATCTCCTGGAAGAGGGAAATCCTGCAAGAAATGGCATCAGTAGTTTCTCCGACGAGGACGTAATTAAAACGAATGTAGAATTAAAGGTTGATTAATATTTATTCTATACTCAATGAATTAAAATATAAATGTTTCTCTAATGATGATATAATCGAAAGGAGAACAATTCTTCTTTCGCACTTTTGTTTTCGTGAAAAAGATTCAAAATATTTGCCAAATATGTTTCAGTAGGTTTCCGTTTAACGGATTTCGCTGTGAACTATTTTTGTTCGTATTTGTTTCTATGACATTGTCAATATCATAACTTGTTTAGTCTCAATTCTTCTAGCTTGTTTTTATCATTGTAAGTTCTTCACTTTAGACGCGACTTTTCGAAGGAAACGTTATTATGAACATAATTATGTATTATATAAGACCTGTAAATCTATATTAATTATTACGATTTTATTGTTTATTGTGTTATTAACTAATCACTGACGTTCAATGGTATTCAGGAAGAGTTGGAGAAATTGAAGAAGGAATTGGTGGAGAAGCAGGTTCTTCTTAATCAGGCAGCCAGAGCTTTTAAGTTATATGAGGAACAGAAAGCAGCGACTTCCCGTACTCAAGATCAATATCAGCAATCACTCGAAAAAGAGCGAGAAAAAGTAACAAGGCTTGAGAGAGGTAAGAGAACTCGTTTTATCTGCTGCGTGATTATTGTGCAAATATTTAAATTGATTTTGGAATGCAATATAAATTTTATTTATTTTAGTAGAGTTATTATTGTTGTTACGCATTTATCATTGTATAAATTTTTTCTGTTATTTCAGAATTAACAGAGTATCGAGAAAGGGAACTGGATACATCCACGTATTACAAAGAAACATTCGGCATCACTCCGGAACAGGCGTTAAAAAATGCAGAAAAGTTGCGACAGATGGAAGAACTGGTGGCTTCTCTCGAAGTAGAGGTATGCCCGTATAGAATAAATCTTAATGATGATTAACACTGTTAATAAACTCTGTTTTATAAGAATATTTATAGCTCTATTTTTTCGAAACATAAAGAATTCAATCAATAATATTATAAATTGCTTGTTAACTCTCTTAATAGTGATAAGAAAAAGTTTCTTTTTGATAATAATATAAAAAAATATATTGATATGTGCGTTACGTATAATTATTAAAAAATAAAATTTCTATATATGATCTTTAAACAGAAAAGAAAACTTAAGTGATTTAATACATTATAAAAAGATGTCTAATAATTCTTATCAAACAGGATTTAATTAATAGTTTATTTGAAATTTTATATAGACAATTTGTATTCCAAAGATCTCTTCCTCCAGTTAGTCTTGATGATAGTCTATCACTCTATCTAAATGTGAGTGTATTATCAGCGTTTGTTTCCTTTCCTTGTCGCGAGTTGAATTGATAATTTTAACAATGTTGAAAGAAACTGGTTAGAAAATTCTTGCTTACACGATGACATTATTTACGCTTAAATTACGCTATATATATGAATTAATTCGACTTTATTGATAAAACATATAGTTTTATGATACATGATTAGTAAGCTCTACGTGCTTGTTTGTCCGATGTTTATTGCAATATCGAAACCGCTTTTTACGTTGCTTCACTGATTATAGATAGCGGTTTTAATTCTTTTTTTGAGAATACGATACAAATTTATTTTTTGTTTCACGATTGTGTAATATCTATAAAAAGTGGCACGCGCGAGCGGGGGGAAGAAAGATTATGTAGTATTTATAATATATAGCAGTATTTATGATATATTGTACATGGCTAACATGGAATTTGCTATTGCGATTTAGGTGAAACAGATAACCGGCAGTTTGGAAGAGGAGCGTAATTGGGCACAGGAACTTGAGAACGAGAGGGATCAGTTCAGAGAGCGATTAGACATGGAAACGCGGTTGCGGGAGAAGCAGGACGGTGATCGAGTGCGAAATATTGACGAACTGCGCGATGAAGTGAAGGAGCTGAAGGACCAGTTGTTCAAGAAGGATTCCATTGTGCAGCAATACGTAAACGATCTCGCCGAACGGGACAGGTTGCTCAAACAGAAGAGCGCATTGTTGGAGGAAAAGTGTCAGGCATATGAGGAGGTTAGCCAGGTGTCTGAAAAAAGGAAGAAACAGATTATTCAATTGAGGGCATCTGTAAAAACACGCGACGACGCCCTCACAGAGATCAACAATAAGCATCGTGCTTTGTTATCACAGGTGAAGTAAATCGATCTTTATTTCTTGAAACAAGATAACACAAAATTCTGATTATTTTATATCTTGGTGGTAAAAAAATTTCTTGAATCTTGAGACGTTAATCGTTTTGATTTATGTGATTCACTGTGATTTATTTATTTACAATTATAATCTGGCATTATTCTTCTTTTTTTCTTGACGCTAAATATCTTATTCTTTATTTTTGATAATATGTATATAAATCTAGTTTTAGAATTAATGCTTTTAATGAAAAATATATAATGATAATATAGCTGTAGAAGTTTTCGAACTTACCTGTGTGAAAAATTACGTATTACAGGTTTTTTGTGTTTTTCTATTCACTATATTTGTATCTATTGTATTTATTGTAACTTATAATTATATTTATTGTACTTTGTAGTGTGAAAATAATTATGGCAAGCGTTCGCCGCCTAGCAGTCCCTCAGCTTTAATTTCGTTGACCGGCGATTATCTGTCGCTGTCTGTGGGACAGAAAGTATCTTGTGTTCAAAGTACAACGAAGCATGATGATTCTTATGATTGTGAATTGAACAAAGAAAGAGCGGCGAGTTTGAGTTCACCATTAGGCAGAGATTCTAAAGAAATCAAGCATCTTATAAAGGTTAGTAAAATATTTATTGCCTGTTTTACCATAAGATAATCTGGTCTTATCAAAAAGAATTGAATTGCAGGAACTGGAAGAAAGGGACAATAAATTAAAACAGCACGAAGATATTAGGAAGCAGTTGATATTAAAACTGTGCAACGCCCAGAAGCAGACAGAAAATTCAGAGCAAAAATTGAAAAAGCTGGAGGTTGAGTATCACAAGGCCATTGTAGCGATACAAGGCTTCATGGAGCGCGAGAAACAAATGCGAGATACGGATTCCTACAAAGAACGGCAGATCGTGGAACAAGAGTCGGAGTTATGCAAGAGAAGAAACAGCCACAGTCCCGTCTCGTTGAAGGATCTCAGCATTAAGAACGTGGACGATATTGCAAACGATTCCTGCAAACAGGTCAATATTGCGATTCATCTCTGATCTTGTTTGCCGATCTCTACGTTTCAGAATTGTACGTTTGATAATTCGATCTTTTGAAAGATTATGCGATGCGTATCATTAAATATTATCTCAAATCCTGAAACGTAGACACTCTTTGATTGCCGAGAAACACGATTGAATAGCTTGATATTTCGGGCGTTTCTCTCTTCCTTTCAGAATCGCTAAATTCATCTAACTATTTCTCCTTTTCTGCTCTATGCCATCATTATTATGATTGCATGAATCTTGTTTTATAAACTATCTCGCTTGACAATTGCTTCTCTTGCAGTGCATGAATGAGATTTACTATGTAATATTTTATTTTAAATATTCTTGACTATCTTGTACTTTTTATAGTTTACTTGTACATGAAAATTTTCTATTATTTTTATGATATGTGATGTAATCATGCGATGTACTAGATAAATTTTAATAATTCGTATTTTAGACATTGTTTATTGCAGTTTATTGCAACAACTGTATTCAGAACACATATAGCAGATTGTACGTTCGTACTTTACTGCTCATAGGAATTTGTACATTTGTACAATTTTATAGTTTATTTGAACAATATTAATGTTTTTATGTAAATATTTAACAATTAACTTTCAAGTTAACTGTTTCTGTAGGGCACAGCTTTTTATTAACAACGTTCAAAAATTCTCACAATAGCATTACACGATTTTTTCCTAATATTTAATGATATTTAATAAATAGGACTATAAAGTTCTTTTATAGAACTTTCCTTGAGACATATGGAATTTCATGTATTCACGTGAGTTCTCTGCATTGAAGATAAAAGAGAGTGAGATTCTTTGTGTACTCTTTACTATAAAAGATTATTGTATAATAAATGTATTAAATATTTGAACTTTTTTTTATACTCAAACATAAAATACTCAAATAGTAGATATATTATAATATTTATTTAATCTTTTATTTTTATATTTTAGTGAATTGCTTTTATAGTCTTTTTAGTTATCTCTTTAAACTTTCTTAAACCTTACAAAAATGTAAAGAAACAATTTTATAGAGTTTATAATTTATATCATATTATATATAAATTTGAATTATTTTATCAAAATTTGTTAGAAAAGGGTGTCATTAATCTTAGGATATTTAAAAAATTGTGTAAAACTAATAGAAAAATATCAGCATGGGATTAAGTAATTATCTCATGGATCTCTTCCATAATTCTTATTAGTCTTCTTTTCCTCTCACTTTTATTTTATATAACTTTATCGCTCGCGTTTTACAATTTCTTGTCAATATTATAAAGTTTCCTAAGGAGCCTGTTGCATTGGTCAAACAAAGATTTTGGAAGCATAAAGCGCGACTCTCGTTTGGTATCTCGGGAATACCGTGCGGCAAGACGCGGTCGTCGTCTATTAATAGAGACCGCCGCCTCTTCTCGCGACTTCTTACGGTCTATGCATCGCGATACGCGGCAGTCCTCATACGAATACTCATCTCGACCGATCAACCGCCGCAGCCGCGGTAGCGCCGAACGAATAATAATATAAGAATACAACAACACGAGCAACAACGAGATAGATCCGCCGATCGTTCAACTATCTCGACGATATCACGAGAACGAATCGCGTTTGTACGCTCTGAAAATAGCACACGATTGCTAACTCTTAATACAGCATAGCGGGAGGAAGTTACTTTGCTCTACGCGTCGAATAAGTTGAGAGAGCACAAAGAGATAGCCAAAAGAATTTGTGAAAATTATAGAAATTATAGATATATTTAAAAAAATTATAATAGAAGAGTGAAGAAATTTTGTTAGTAATTGCGTCTCATGGAAACTGTACCAATTCAAAATTAGTTAATAATTATAACCAGATGCGTAGGCAACTGATATTGGCATAGTTTTTACGCTAAAGGATATTCACCAGTGCTGATCGCACTAGCACTGACGTAGAGTATCTATTCGCGAGTTGATTGATCGGTCGCTGCTTTCGTTGCTGCTTTCTGGTTGAGTTAAAAGAGTTCAACGACAATTAAATATGTTCTCTTGTCTGTGCGCCTCAGTGCGGATGGAGGTAGGTATAGTGTTAGGTGTTGTTGTGAGTACTGTCTTTCTCAGTATCTTTATTAAAGGATACTACGTTTAGCCAGGCTTTGTAGATTTCCTCTCTGCAGTGTGCTCTTTCAGCCGTACATATTATAGATTAAAATCAGAAAATAATTTTAATTAAAATGTTAATAAAGTCAATAACCTATTGAGTTATTTAGATAAACATTTTTAATTAAACACTTTTGACGGATTAAATGGCTTATTCAGAAATTAATTAACATTTTAAAATATGCAATTTTACATTATTTGTGTTCTATAATTTGATTAATCTTAATATCGATATTTTTAAATTTGCATGAAGAATATAGAAATTTTTAAAATACAGGGTGATTCAGAAATACACCGACAAACTTGGGGAATGAGTTCTTTATATAAAAACAAGAAAAAAATGTCATATGAACATATGTTCGGAAACGCACTTCCTCTGAGCTACACTCTCCCAAAGTTTTCCGAAAAAAAACTCGAATTTTCTGTATATTGTCTAAACTTGGGCTTCGAATTAAGGATATGTACCAATTTTCGTAAAATTCGAAGCCCAAGCTTAGACAATATACAGAAAATTCGAGTTTTTTTTCGGAAAACTTTGGGAGGGTGTAGCCGTGTAGCTCAGAGGAGGTGCGTTTCCGGACATACGTTCATATGACTTTTTTTTTTTGTTTTTATGTGAAGAACTCATCCCCCAAGTTTGTCAGTGTATTGAAAATGTGTATGAAAATAGACAAAATAGATATTTACTGTAGAAGTGAAGAAGATAAATAATCTCGAGTTGAAAAGAAACAGATTCTCTAAATTTATTAAGTAATCCATGATTCGAATTTCGATTACATAGTACATTTTTATTCATGTTTACGAAGACAAATAGATCCGACATGAGTTAAAAATTGTAATCTTCTTTACTAAAATAGTAACAGTTTTAATTTACAATTGAGTGTTATTTAGGCACGATTGTAAAATTAACACAAAACACAAGTTTTATGAACTTACATGACGAAATGTCTTCACTGATGAAAGACCATATTGCTTTAATAAGCTAAATCATATTTTTTAAGTTATTTTTTTTCTACATTTTCTTTTTGTATGCTTTATTGTAGACGAAGAAATTTGTTATTATATTCTTGTACAGTAAAAGCAATTCTCGAAGTTTCTTTTACTACATAAGTCTCAGAATGGCATATTTATTTAGCAAAGAGGCAGAAATTATAAGAAATGTGTTTCCCTTTTAGGCACCGGCGATTGTCACACTCGTACCGCCGCGATGTTGGTCTAAGAAAACGAAAAGTTAAATTATTGTAACTGTTTCCCTGCATAAAAATATATAACGCATGTAATGTCTTTGCATTTTTTTTATCACTTTTCGAGAGCTTATTTCTTACATTATATACATGAATTTGATATTTGATTGTAATCAACATTATATATATTTGAATAAAGCAGTTTCCCAGTGAACCTAACGTTTTGAGTTTTATTGACATAGAACAATACTTTATGTTTGCAGCAACGTTTCGAAGAAATGGAAAGCAAGATTAGCGACCTGCGAGACCAAATCGAGACAATAAAAGCTGAAAAGAATCTCCTGGAAAAACAGACGCAAGTCGAGTTTAAGGTATGTTATAATGCAAATATAATTTCTTATTTATTGCCGCGATATCATGCATTATAATTTGCAGTTGCAATATATTTGCAACTGTACATATAATAATATAATAATAAATTTATAAATAAGTAAATGACATATTATCGGCTTTTTAATTGAATTTTATGTTCGTTAATTATATTGTGTTTATTATTATTTATAATTCTTGATGCTTATATAACTAGAAATTTAATTGCATAATTATGCAAATATAAAATAGAAGAGTTAAACAGGAAATATATTATGTAATATTATTATACTTATTTTAAATAATAATAAAGTTAAATAGAATATTGATTTAAAGACGAAGCGCTAAATGTTGTATTTAAAAAGCAATATATATATAAATCTATTATAATAAATTATAGTATATTTATAGTGACTGTAATGATATACTTAAAAGATTTTTTATTATTGCTGTAATATATATTTTATATCGTTTAGAGCCAGTTTTTCAATAGTCGCTTAACTTTATAATCTTAGCTTAACTCACTCTTCATTTCTTTCTAACTATTCCTTTTAGAAAAAGACGAAGAGTGAGTTTTTTTAGCTAAACTTCAGTTTTAACGACTATTGAAAAACTTTTAGCCGGTTGTTCCAACCTGTTGGTAAACTAACAATAGTTAAATTATATGTCTATCTTTGTCTAATTCGAAGGAAAAACAAAGACATATATATGATTTAACTATTAGTTAGTTTACCAACGAGTTGGAACAACCGGCCCTTAGTCAAACAAACTCTTAAAAAATACGTAATTTGCACATGATATACTAATTTTATGGTAATTGTTATCTGGTCAACCGACATGACACAATTTTTAATTAATTTTTAAATAAATTTTTAATTTATTACATTACTATATTTTTATTTGTACATTTGTTTTTTTAAATAAAAATTTAAAAAAAAATAAAATTATTGTTTATTTTTGTACAAATCAAATTAATTTCTTCTTTGTTTTACAGGAATTCCAAGTTCGTCTTCTTGATAAGGAGCAAAAGATTGAGGTCCTGGAGATGGAGAAGCAGATCATTACAGAAGATTTGAAAAACAAAATCGCTCAACTCGATAAGCTCAGGCATGTCGAGGAGATGAACAGTGTGGATGAAGTTAGTACCACCGACTATCGCGATGACACTCTGCGAAGGGAAGATCTGTTCGAGCAGTTAAATCAACGAAACGTCGAGATTGAGGAGAAGAATCACAAGATCGAGCAGCTGACGAAGGAACTGCAAGTGACGACTCAGAATCTGCAGATGTTAATCAACACAGAACTCTGGAGCAAGAACAAGGAGATCGCCAAGCTGCACAATCATATGACAGCATCGTATAGCCACGATAGGAACCGTAATAAGCTGGAGATTGTCCAGGAAGCTGATAGCAGCTTGCAGTTAACAAATCTGATTCACGAGTTGAACGAGATCGGTGTTAAAGTAAATTTCACGAACGAAATTGTCCGACTCGATTACATCAACGGGAACGAAACGGTGGACGTGAAGACGTTAAGTGAGAGCGTTCAGAGGCTTACGAGTCAGCGGAACGATCTAGAAAAGGAAGTAGACTATTTGAAGTGGCTGAAACTCGTGTCAAAGCCTGACATCGCCGCGGAAATTGATGGTTGTGGCAACGAGACGGAACGGGCAAAGAAGTACTGCGAGCTGCTGCGCACGCATTTGAAAGACCTGGTGAAGTTCATGAAGGAGATGCTCAAGCATACCGATCGTGCGGACACTATTGGTAACGAGCACAAGAAGATCGTGCTGGATGTTCTGCTCAGCTCCAAAATACTGTCGGACGATTTTGTGCGCGCTCTTGAAGGTATGAGCGTGGAAGACGGTGCGATCGTGAATGATAGGCTTGATGGTTCCGTGAAAAGGAGTCGGTCGGAGAACGTCGTGGAGATGTCGAAAAATCAGGCGTCGCAGTCGGATTCCGAGACGTTCTCGGAACCCGATCGGACTGTATCTATGGCTAGAATTGGTCTGCAGGAAAATCAATGCAAGAACCTAAACCGTTCCAGATTCACGAAGTATACGAAGACCTGCAGCGACTCCGAGGACTCCGCGGATTATGTGCCTTATTATAAGACCTATCAGAACGACCTTAGCGACCTCGACGCGAGCCACCAGATACAGGAGCTGAAAGAAACGAATAACATGTTGTATTCTGAACTAAGTGCCCTAAGGAACGATTTAATCACAAAAGCTTCTTTCGATTGTGTAAGTATATCTGTATATTTTTAAATCATCAATTACCCATGCTTATTAACGTGATTAAATAAATATTATTTTTAAACTAATTTTCACAAAAAATTAAATTATATATGAACTTTTAATTAAAAATTGAATCAATTTATTATATAAACATGTCCCATTAATTTAGGAAATTATAAATAATTGAATTTACAAAAGCTGGATTTTATTTATAGGTAATCGATGAAAAATTAACGCCGTTCATTACGAAGTTGGAGAAGTCACAAAGGTTTTGTGAAAAGTTACAAGCTTCTTTGGAGAAGAGGATACACGAGTTCCATACGTTGAGAAAGGAGAGCAAGCAGAATAGCGTTCGCAAGACGCAATTGGAGAAGAAGATCAACGATGTCGAGCTAATGGCGAGCGAAATTACCAAACAGAAAGCTGAATTTTTGCACTATAAGGAAAACGCCGATAGAAAGACTACAGAAACCCTTTTAATACTCAATAAAGAGAACGAATCGGTGAGTGCGTGCTGCTTTTTTACAATGGTTATAAAAATTTTTACAAAACTTTAGTTATCTGATCCATTTCAGCTGCGAGCGAGAATTAAACAGCTAGAGGACGAAACGGAAACTGCCAAGGCAACCATATCCACTCTCAGAAAAGAACTGGACCACCTCACTCTTTCGCATAGTCAGATACTCGTTGAGAATACCAAGTTGACGAACGACAAGTTGAGACTTGAGCAAGATATAAGGAAAATGGAAAATCGATATGACGTGACTGTTCGTTCGCTACACGATAAATTCAGCAAAGAGGTAAGCGGAGCTGGATTAGTTCATGAAAGTGTTCCCCGGTGTGTACCATTACTAATACATAATGTAACGTCGCCGTACAGATATGCGATCTCAATCAGATCAACGATTCGCATAGAGCAAGAGTGCAAGAACTCGAAACGGCGAATAAAGAATTCAGGAGACACATGGCGGTGTGCGAGGCTAGCGATTCGGCGGCGAGCTCGAGTGGCGTATCGTCGATACCTACGGACGCCATGCTCAAACAAACTTGCGATATTCTGCAGGAATATCAACCTTATAACGTTAGTTTATTTTCTATCGTTAAATGTAGCTGTCTGTTTTGTTAAGCTTTATTTGTGGAATATATTAATTAAAAATGGACAAGTGGATTGTCCATTTTTAAGTGCGAGTCGCGAATTATACATAATTGATATATTATACCATAATACTTCAATAAATCTTCTAACAACTGCATGTGACGCCAAATAGTTAGCATGCACACTTTCTTTAATTTAAATATTGCACATTAAAAATAAATTATTGTTACATTTATTATTTTAGCATAAAGATTTATGTGATTGCATTATTTGTGATCAGTTTGTATGATTTATGTGATAAGTTAAGCATATTTTACAATAAATTTATATCGCGCATCTTTTTATTTAAAATTTAAAACATTCAAGCTTCTATGATTGTGAACGTAAGATTTAAGCTTTGATTTCTGTAATTTATTACAGGGCTCGCAATTTTGGCAATCGACGAATTACTCTGCACTCGGAGGACGCAGTAAATCCAGTTGTTCGCCAGATTTGGGAATAGAAAGCGACGCTGCCGTTACTACAATGAGACCTTTGAAAGATACATTAAAGATCACAGAATCTATGACTAACTTACTGAGCGACGAAGACGGTAGTAATCACAAAGAAACAGATTCAAACAGTGAAAGTCCATTACCGATTGAAGGTGCGTTTCAAAATGCTTTAAAAGAACATGTTATTAATCGCTTCTCATTATATCTCTTCTTTTTAAAAACTTTAGTCTTGATTTAAGATTAATTAGTCTTATTTAATAATACTTATTTTTTAATTTGCTTTAAAGTGATAAGTGATCCTAATCTTGTAATTATCCTTTATAGGTCTTGAAGAGGTTGAAGCTTTGAAACAAGAGAATGAAGCATTAAAGCGAAGACTAATGAAAACTAGGAAAGCATTGGAGGATACTTTTGAGCACTTATCAGCCTCAAACAAGAACAAGAAAAATGTTGAAAAGGCAATAATAAAGCAACTTATGGTCACAAGAAGCATCCTCAAAAAGACGAGGACATTCGATGAACCTTCGGACAATTAACAGAGATTACAGACTGACTGACCGATCAAAAAATATTATGCACGAAGTGTGAAAAGGGAAGTAGAACATAGGGAAGTTGTTACTCGTTGAATTGTGTTCTCATAGATTTAATTGTTCATTCAATGTATCGTGTTTTATCTGCGTTTCTTATTTATCTCTTCTCACATCTTTCCGAGATGAGAGAACTAACGATACATATCGGTACAAAAAATTGCAATACTCAGTAACACTGTAATACTAGGCATTACGTGTTACAAAATTTTTTAACGAAAAAGATTTCTAAACGACAGATATTTTCATACGAACACAGAAACAAACTATTTTAAAAGAATATTTAAAAAAGCGAAACAAAAGCGAGCTTAAGATTGATTTGTATATTGAGATTTGTATATATTTATATGAAATACGCGCATGATATTTTTGACATTTTTGTAGATTTTCTTTCACTGTGGAAAAGTTTCTTCCAAATGCTGAATACGGCGCGAACGCCCATATTAAAGTCTGTCTTCGTTTGTTGACGTATTTTGCTTTATGAATAACATAAATTCGTGTACGTGTGTATATAATTATCTTATATATCGTTATGTAGCATTTGTACATAATCACCACGAATAAAGTGCCATTGATATGCAGGATTTTGTGTGTTAATCACAAATATTCGTGACGTACGTCGTGTTAATTATGTTGTTAGTTTAGCGTCTCGATTTTCTGCTCTGTTCTCCTCTTTAGCCGTCGATGTCCTATATCTTCTGTTTCTGAGGCGGTTTTTTTAATCGCACTCGGCAACGTGCCACGTGCGATACTTGAGAATAAAAATTAAAAAATCGTGCACGGCGGGATTAAGATTATGATAGAATTTTTATTATCACTCCATGACTAGATAATAATATAAAGATCCGTAATAACTCATAGTGATGTGAAGTGTACGAACTCTGCGCCAGACACGCGAATTCCTTCCGACTGCACATCCGGCGAGGAGCGGAGAGAAATACTGTACAACATTAATCTTTCTTATAAGTCTAATATACCTTTCTTACCGTTTCCTTCCGTTCGCGATAATCTCACCCGTTGGTAGAACGTATATGAGAGCATGTAAGACAAGGGGAGCGTGATGGGGGATGGAGAGAGCTGGGAGCAGTACCGAGATATATACAATTCTACAGTGACGTTTTTGCGCTTCTATCGCTGCTGCCGCTCATTTAGCACGCCAGCATGCCATTTAATAATAATATGAGACTTTGGATTAATTAACTTATTTACTGTTCCATTTCATTCTTTATATTACGTCATTACGAAATTATTTAAATATTTTTGTTGTAAAGTGCCACTAAGCACGTCTCCTTTAATATACTCTATGTATGTGTATCACATTTATGTAAAATCTTTGTAAAAATCTGAAATCTATTTTTGTAATATTCTTAGTACAGGTAATATAATCTAATATGAAAATATTAGAAAAATTATGATGGTACACGGTAAACTGAGGTGTTTTACCATGCTTGTAATTTGTGAGCATGTTAATATGACAGTTAAAGATACAAAAACAATCAACTTATTAATCCAAGCGAGACTCGTATTACTATTGCATGCATTTCGCCTAAGATTTGTCGTACATTCAAGTCGTTCAATTTATCTCTCTCCTGTTTTGATTATCAACATATTTTGCGACTTACGACTCGAGAGCGATTTTACAATTTCTCCTCTGTATACACAATGACGAGTCACTTAATACAAGTTATCATTAATCGACGGCTTACGTGACCTCGTAGACAATCAGCAGCGAGGTGCAGTTCGAAATTTAATAATTTTGATCATTGATTGCACAGATCGGCGCGCAAAAAATAGCAATAAGAATGTACAAGATCGCGCAACTTTGTTCAAAGATTGTGGCGACTTTGCATTCGCTTTTCAGATTTCGAATTTGTATCGGATATAATAATAATAATTAAAGCGATGTCCACGATGGAGTAATACGGACAATGTGTCTGAAGAAGCGTTTGCAAATATGTCAATTAAATTGCAAATAATTGTTTAACGTAACATCACTGTGCATGTTGAGACGTTTGCACGTCAATCTTCTCTCACGCGCAATTTCAACTAGCAAAGAAAAGTTTTCAATCCACATTATTCGATTTTGAAAAAAAGGTATTGTTTCTGTACAATATCTGTATAATATCAAATTCGGAAGAACTTCATTCACACGAATTATAATTATATTATTGGTCACTAAAAATTATAACATGATTCAATCTTTTTTTTTACGTTCCAAATAATGCAAGTAATTAAGAAGTAATATAACTAAAATCGGATATCCTGGATTGGATCAACTTTTCCTACAGGTTTAATTCATACTATTTACAATACACATTTCAAGATTCTAGCGTCACACGCAAGCAAGATAAATCGTCAACACGCATGCCCGATGCCCGATTTTCAGAATTCAAGTCTTCAAAGATCGCTTAAATAACGTAAATCAAAACAAATTTTATTTTATGTTGATCGGATATCGAAGAACATTCCTTGCTTCTTCCATTTAATGATAAAATAGAGCGGCAAGATAATCTTGTTAAAAATTTAGATTATACAGGTATTTTATCTCAACACACACACGTTCTGAAATACTTACAGATGAAATATATAAAGAATAGGACTTCTATTTGTCCAAGAAAATATAGTTTGATTATTGTATATTAATTCTCTTGAATATCTGCGAAATTTCAAATTTTGTATGCAAGTTATATATCAAATTGACGTAAACTTATCAAGTATTCTTTGATATATTTTTAAAAACTTGCACTATGAAAATCGGGCCTAGAGGCAATGGTATGATCATACGTATGATCACATTCGTCGTGATGATGCGAATTAATTCAGATAGTATCAAATATCTGGTATTTGTCATATCGCAATAAATGAAACTTGCACATGTCATAAATCAAAACTGTTATAAAATCTTGATTTCTACTCTCATATTCGGCAAATTGTCTCCCGGGCTCGTGAAAGACTAAAAGAAATATAACGATCGTCTATCATAGATCACGACGAATGGACCCGCGAACAGTCCGGGGCACGTTTAATACTACTTCCTATTATTACTCGACAATCAAACTCCGAGAAACGAGGAACTTGTACATAAATATATTTAGATTAGTCGTAGTATCGAATGCGAATCGTAACGTATGCCATAGAGGCTACGATACGGCCGCTCGGATGACAAAAGATCGTGAGGAGGGACGGTGTAAAATACCGGCGTAGAATAACTTGTGGATTTGGACCATGTGAGACGTTTGCGAGCATCGCGCAAACCGTCGTCGCTGAAGATACCGTGTCGCCTTTATCAAGAATTATCTTTTCAAGATTTTTCTCGTAATATTTTATAGTGTATCCGGAATTTTAGCGAACAGCTTTTTCATTAATTCAAAGTTGTCTTAGCGCCAATCGATAATGTGAAAGATCTAAGAGCGAAGAAAGCGATCTCTATTATCAATTCAAATGTTGATAGATCATTAAAATAATTATAATTATAGATTGTTATAAATTCCATAAATCACATTGTTTCAAAATAAAATAAAAAAATGTAAATGTGAACAAAATCATAATTACACAATGCAAAAATTATATAATTATAACGTAACGGCTGGAAAAATGAAGAAAGATAATGATATATTTTAGAGAAATAATAATTTTTAATTTTTAGTATATGAAAAAATCTTGATGTATATAAATATATTATCTTTTTTTATATGTAAACAAATATACAAACTTTTCATAGAGTAAAGAGAAATTAAAAAAAATATACATAATATTATATATATATAGATATACATTATACATAATATAATCACACAAAATATTTTATGAGAATGCACGAAAATGTTAGATATAATAAATTAACACATTCTCAATCAAAAATAAAGATTCGTTTTCGCTTTTAGATTTCGCACACATGACAGATTTTAGACCTTCTTCAGTCAAATAGAGTCAGGCTTTGTCGAATAAATTCAGCGTTTTGTGAAATTTACGAAATTTATTATTTCAAATCGAGGAAACGTCTTCGGGGAAGACCTCTTCAACTTCCCCGAGTACGACGACGACGACGAGACCGGCATCGACGGATCTCAGGTGAACGCCCCGCTCCGCCAGCACGACGTTATTCTATACGGTATTTGGCGACCCGCGGTTTTGGCGGGTTATGTGGCGTAATGGGAATGGGAATGAGAATGATGGTGAGCATGCGGGGGTGGCGGTTCGCCGAGCCAGGAGTCCGGCGACGGCGGGAAGTCGGGGTAACCGCCGCCACCGCCGCTACCACCACCGCCGCCACCGCCACCGCCACCGCCTCCGCTCGACTCGTTACTCAGATCCGAGGCTGGTCCTGGCACCATGCCGCCCGGTCCCCCTGGAATCATACGGTTTGCGTCAGTCGTAAAGTTTGCGATTCTCCGTATTCAGTAGAATAAAGTTTAACGCTCGAGAGTCTCTTCTTGTCTCAAACCGAGTGTATTATTGACCGCCTAGCCGCCCTAGGCTTGTCCGAAATGCAAGGGCTGAGAGCTGAGAAAATTGGCAGATTTGCGAGACTCCAGACTGTTCGGAAAGCCAAGAGAGCTAAAAAGAGTCAGAATCTCTCGACCACGGTTGAAAGAGGGTCGAGGAAGTTGTGGGAAATTCAGAAAAGTTAAGAGGATTGAGGAACGTTGCAGATTGGAAGACTTGAAGGATACAGAGGGCTGATAGGTTCAGAGAAAGTGTATATTGCCTTTAAAGAGTATATTGCTTGGTAATTGGCGTCAGGCCTACCGAGAGTGGTGTACACCGAGAGACCAGCGTCCGGCGGATACGGGAACTGGGGTGGTAAGGACGGTGATCTGGACGTTGAGAGATACGGAGGTGTCGTCGCGCCAAGGTATCCGCGGGGCGGTCCACCCCCGGCTCCGTTGCCACCGCCGCCTGGACTCGCGCCCTCGCCGTCCAGGCCCATGTTCACCACTGTTGAGTAGCTGTCGTTACTCAAGTCTGCAAGCAAATCGTTTTCCTCTTTAAGTCCCCAGACTGGCGCAATTAGATTAAGTGCGTAAACCTTTCGCGCGTTAAAGGAAAATATTGATTAAACTAATATTCTGTTGGTTCTAACAATAAGACCTGCAAAACCAAATAACCCAGATATAAGACGTCTTAAAGACATCTTTAAGGTCCAATATTTCAATGGTTGTTTAAACTGAAGTTTAGCTTAAACTCATTCTTCATCTTTTTCTAAAAGGGATAGTTAGAAAGAGACGAAGAGTGAGTTAAGCTAAGATTAAAGTTAAGCGACTATTGAAAAACTGGCCCTAAGTCATCTTTAACGAACGTCTTATGTCCCGATTTTGGACACGGTGCTGTCTGGGAAATTAGATATAACTATATATGAATCAGGATATTAGAAATAGATGGCTAAAATGGTGCTTTCAGTCACGCGTCCGGGAGCTATTGTAATTACGAGTGATCATTCTAACGCCGTAAGTTGGAAGTCGAAAGTCAAGCCAGCGACTGGCAGCATCCATTGTGTTTGGGTCTTTCATGCAGTACCCAGATGCCTGCTATCCGAGGGGAGGACGATCTCCTCAAATATTCAGGAGATCGCGGAGGCTAACTGCCGGCTCACCGTGTCCGAGATTTCAGGAAGATTGCGGGCCATCCTTGAATTTATGCTCGCTATTACCTGCACTTACTCGAACGAGTACCGCGTATAACATACCGCTTGTCTAGATTATTTTCGGAAGCGGCTGATGCGATTATTAGGAACAACTTTGATATACTTAATTATTTGAGGGAGATGAACCTTGTGGACGCGATAGCTGCCAGTTGCATGGACATATTTTTATATCACGCTGTCACATTTGGAGATTAATATTTCTTATTATTATTATCTTTTTCCAAAATAGGTATTTAATTTATATTTATTTTTTTATCTTAATAACTAAATGTATCATATTAAGATTTTCTTGTAGAAGTTAACTGGAACTATAAGAATCTGTTTTCGATATTAAGTGAACAGATTCCACTTGTATTCAACTAAACATATTTTTATTATGTTTATTTCCGTATCCAAAATTCAAGATTTTAATTTTCTTAGAAGTTTAACTTTAATGTTGAAGAGGAATCGATACATTTTATAGACTAGTATTTATAGTGGAGATGAATTGCGACACACATCAAGAATTGCGCAGCGTCTATCTTTCAGCTCTTCTTGTCATCTTTTTATTGCCATCTTTATGTTTATATATTAACAAAATGATAATGTTATGCAACTCACCGTGATGACCAAAGGTGGAGTCCAAGTCTACCTTCAGCTCGTCTTTGTCAAGAAGCTTATCGTGTCTAGGCGAGTGACCGCCTGCACCGGCGCCTTTCATACTGCGGAAATATTGAGACCATCTCGTCCTACCAGCATCTTTCTTCAGCCTCTTTTCTTTCGCCCTCCTACAGAGACCATAATGATAGTAATTAATAACAGTCATCAATGGCTACTTTAAAAAGTTTTGTTTTTAGAAACTTAATTCCGACGGTTGGATCACTAATTTTAATAGCAGAGATTATTTATAAAATTACCAATAAAAAAAATCTCTTAAATACTTCTAATATATAATTTGGCGAAAGGTAGGTCTATATAAATTAACTTCACACACACATTTTGGGCTATCTCGTTGCACTTAATCATTTATTTAATTTTTGGCAGACAATATTTAAAAATTATTAATACACTTGGACATCGTGCTACGGTAATACGAATATTGAGAATATAATTTATAATTATACATGTATCTCAAAATATGTAATAGCAAAATTCCTATTTTATCGCTTTAATATATCACGCGTTCGATGGATGTTGATACTGAACGTCGATAAAATCAAGAAAAAGAATAAATTCTATGACGATAAACATTTTACTCGTTGTGCTAGGTGTTCGATTATTTATGATAAATATATACTCATATCTCTAACATCTGGTATATAAATTTCTACCTTCCATTATCATTTCGCTTAATAATGAAAGAATATGTATCTTATCTCGCGGCGACAGTCTGACATTAATCTCGTATTACGTCGAATATCGGTGTAAGTTTTTTTTGGAAAACTGTACACGTGTAATGAATTTACGTGTTATATAGTATATTTATCTGCAGTCATTGATAAGCCTTATTTACTTATCCTTGGCGTTATTTTCACGGGCGCGCTTTCTAACACCGTTCGCATCTGATAAGCGAACGGATGTCAGCGACTAGGACTCTCCTTTTATAGATAAAACAATTTTTCGCGACGTGTATATCGTTACTTTGTTTATAATATCACGTAGTGCCACTTGAGCGATAAGAGGGAAAAATGTGCATCCACCGTTACAAAGTACAGTACGTACTTGCGGATATCTCGATCTTGGGTACGTAGAATAAAGTTAGCAACGCGTAGACGTCAACTTTATTATTATAATCTTTAGTTCGATCATTTACTGGGATTTACTTAAATTCCAATTCAAAGTGACATCTCTACGTTATGTTAGTTTGTGTCAAATTTTATATATAACGCATAAAATTTTCAAATAAGAGTTACCTTGAAAATTAACTTTTATAATGGAAATTAAATATTTCTGCCGTCGTTAATTGAATTATCTAATATGTTTCGTGTTGCGGAAGAGATATGTATTCGGATTCGATGTCTCTCAACATCTCCGAATCTCTCGATTGCTTCCATGAATGGCTTCAGAAACCATATTAAAAGGGCCACATCAGACGCTAATGCAGAATCCTGACGATAAGCAATGCTTCTTTCTTAATTTGATGATTTCATCAGGAATCAAAATTAACTTTTCTCATCTAACTTCTTTATCTAGTATAAGTATAAATCGTGTTGCACTTGCATTTATAATCGGACTCTATCTCTTAATTCTGAATATTATTCTCGTCTATGTTATATCAAATACAATGCACACATATTAGCTCGACGAATTGTAATATAAGGTATCTCTACACAAAGAGCTCGGAGAGAGAGAGAATATGGGAAGCCCCACAAGCTCAACTATTCAACTTTTCTTACCTATTCTGGAACCAGACTTGAACGACGCGCATGTCGAGACCTGTGTCCTGAGACAGCTGTTCTCGCACGTGCCTTGCCGGTTTCGGACTTGTGTTGTATGCCAGCTTGAGAGTTTCAAGCTGCTTCGCCGTGATCGTCGTCCGCGGCCTCTTATTAGGTTGATCACCGTCTATACTTCCCCCATCTGCCAGTTCTGAAAGTTCCGTAAATTACGCATTATATCAAGCATTGTATGTATATACATATTTTGGAGATCTTTATTTAATTAATCAATCAATAATTTATCAGCCATATTTATGTATATTATAAAAATATTTAAACGTATATATGAGCTATTTAACTTTGATCTTTTATTCATATCTTTTCTATCGTCAAGGAGAATTATGATAATATCTAGAATATTATAAAAGTCGAAAGTAAAAATTATTTATTTAAATTGAAATTAATGCGCTGAGAATTACTGTTGAAAATTATATTTTGAATAAAAGATAAATTTGCGAAAGGAAATCCTCTTTCTTACAAGAATGCAGCTATTTTGGCAATTTAAAAGGTTACATAAAAACTACTTATTCTTATACCTTTTGCCTTCGCCTGTTCGTAATCGGGCTTGCAGACGAGTTTCCTATCTTCCATGAGATAAAATTCATCGCCAGTGTCCAGTTGCCGTGAGCAAAGAGCGCACGAGAAACACGTGAGGTGGTAGACAAACTCCTGCGCCCTTCGTACCACCTGCGAAGGTGCCAACCCTTGGCTGCAGCCCGCGCATTTCGTCCCGAAACGCCTGCCACACCAACAACATACAATATTTTCACATTACATTCACACATCAATGACAAAGCTATATGTAACTGGCATAATATTGTCGCGACTCGTCTAATTCGACGATCGATGCGAGTGCACGTAACAATTATTATGCGCTTGCAGTAATCATGTTAATAGGCAATAATTTCTGCTTACTATACATAATTATTTATGTTAATATTCTTCTTCATTCTATTCTTATTATAATATTAAAATGTAATTAATGAAAATAATTCTATAGAGTAGTTTAATATTTCAAATAAAAGATTGGCACAAAGATATAAAGAATGAAGAATAGAACCGAGAGAACATCGGTTTAGGTTTTTAAATAAAAGAAAAGTGATATCATGTCTTAAACGAATAAACGAGGAAATACATATGCTACTCTTCCGGAATCAATATTGAAATATCCGATATATGTGTGTTTCGAAAATATAATATTTTTTTGCCTTGTTATAGTTCGTTATTATCAATAAGTGGATAAGTCGAACAAATAGTGTTGCAAAAAGTGTTGAGAAGATTTTTCTATCATTTTTTTGATAAATTTATATAGTATAGTTTTCTTAAAGATATATAATTAATAATGAAGACCAAAAATAAATAATAGAAATAATGGCCAGACGTAAATATTTTAGATAAATTTTAATAAATAATGTCTTCATGTATAAAGATAATTTCTGTATGTACATTAAGTATGTATTTTAAATCTACACGATCTAAACAATATTTTGAAATAGTATTTGCACGCGTATATTTATATTGCAAGTAATGTTGTGACAGCAATTATTGGTGCTTACTTGAAGAAGTCATCTTTGCAGAACACGTGGCCGTTTCTCGCGAAACATTTGTCGGTCAATCTGGCACCGCAGTCCCGACACGTGAGACACCTTGCATGCCAACACCTCTCTAGGACCCTTAGAACGTACTTATCCAAAATAACTTCCTGACATCCGCCGCATTTTGGTATCGTGGCTGCAACATATCGATCAACGCAACGGATATAACAAACAGTACAAAAAAAGAGACTTTCATATTATACTTTTATATGCATTTATACTTTTCATATTTTTTATGTTATATAATAATATATATGATATGAAAAGTATACGCACACGAGAAACAGTTTTATATATTATATCTTTTTACATATTAAATTTATTGTTATTACTTTCATGCAGTTTATTACAGATTAAATATTAATTAAAGAATATACATATATGATATTGAAAATCAATCTCTCAATCGCTACATAAATAATATCTACAATAATATCTGCAATAATGCTCTAGAAAATGATCCAAATAAATCAATTTTTCTACAATTTTAATATTTAATCTAAATAATAATTGATAATTCTTCGCTTCATACAATATAGGGTATTTTAACTAATTTATGAATTCCCTCTTTTATTTATTATTTAGTTTATAATGAAATACACGAAAATTAAAGTACGAACGAGTTCAAAGTATTAATTGGCACAACTAAATGCGAGACATAGGCCAGTATTCATAGTGATCGTTTCTTATTTCAAGACCGTCTTAAGTAATGTTTTAAGACGTTAATACGGCTCTGTGATTGGCTTATGACATCTTAAAATTGTACTTAAGATCATGGTCTTAAATATAATATTTGACTGAATACCGGCCTTAATATGTCTATCATTATTATTCAAAGCCAATTTTCGTAAATTTTGAATCTTAGAATTTTTTAAGTACATTGAAGATTAAGGAGATTAAGCTTCCAATTAAGCCGAGATAATATTTTTCGCAATATCAATACCCTAATAGAGAAGGATGCTGCGTATTATTTGCTAACAAAATGGCATAATTAAAGCTATATTTTTGCTCCATCTGTATCGAGAAAATTAAGGTTGCAGAAGCACGAATTCGAGGAATGTTAGATAATCTCAACAGCTTCTTGGTGCTCTCTCTCTCCACGCAATAGGCCGCCAGATAGTTCGTCGACACTTACAATGAAGGATCGTTGGAATATGCAGAGGCAGATGATCGAGCTCGAAGGTGGGATGATCTAGCGGATACATATCACCTTGTGATATAGCGGAACCAACGCTGCCCGCGCTGCTGCGCTGTTCCTGGCGAACGCTACGCGATTCCGGACTACTCTGCGGCGTTAAGACGTCGCGCCGTTGCGAACGGTACATCCCTTCCAGAGGAAGTGCATCGCACCCCAACAACTCCAGTCTCATCTTCGTCATAACTGCCACCGTTTTCGCGTGCAATCACACTCGCCGCTATTATCTACGTGGTTTCCCGCGATCTCAGCGAATGCAACGCTCCGTATACATCGGGACATATATCGATTCTTTTTTTTTTTTTCTGTGCGCGCGATCGCGCACAGTCTCTTTATCAAGAAAACGTCAGAAGAAAAAGAATGCCCACTATCTTCCTGGTGGTTGCTAAGGCACGATAGTAAGGAAGAATAGTATCTTTTGGAAAATCCAGGCCAACTCGAGGGCCTATCTATAGTGGAAAACTTCAGGCATTCGAACGAAATTTGTCTTGGAGCAATAATTCGTTTTATTCATTCTTGAAAGAAAAAAGGACATATTTTGGTAAAACTTTCTTGCCGATTTTTTATCGGTTTTCCAAAAGCTCTTTCAAATTTGCCATTGGCGCTTAATCCATCTTGAGCGCGCAGTTTATTCTTTAATCAGACACTTGGGAGTTCACGGAATTGTATACGAAACATAAGCTCCTCGAAAGTGCATGACCGGTATCTTTTGTCGGAGCTTCATATCTAGATCATAATTATGGATAACATCGACGTATTATGAAGACTTGCTGTGTGGAAGCTTTGATAATCCGGAACAAACAAGTCTGACTATTCGTCAGGAGTATCTTATCGCACCGACACTTCTATTAATATCTCGGCGTGAGAAAGGCATAGAACACCCGTCGCGACTAGTACAGTACGAGGGTACGCGCACGACTGGTTCGACAGGAACGATGTTGCTCGTGCGCACGTGACACTTTGTGGGTGTGGCGGTTGATTGGTGGGGCGAGAGCCTGGATTATTGGGTGCGGTCGGCACCCACGCCAGCGTCTGGTGGGTGCCGATTGGAGGTACTCTCGACCGCCCCCCAATATGGCGCACGCCACCGACGCGACGCTGTACGACTACCGAGAACCGCGTTGCTGGGGTGCTGTTGGATGTCCTCAGCTTGGCGTGCGGGAAGATGAGAGGATGAGGTATCTGGAAGAGCGAGGCGAGGCGACTATCGTCGTCATCTGATGTTCGCTGATGGTGGACGATATATTAATCCTTTACGGATGGAGAGTGTCTGCAGTAAGACGCCGACGAATTTAATTCGATCTTCTGCGTTTACGTCTTTTATTCGTGCGTTGTTGAAAGTTTTGATCGTACGTTTTGAAGAAGAGACGCGCTGAGTTTTGACAACAAGCATTTAGATGGATATGTATTATATAGAAGTATCCATATTTTTTTATCAATATGTTCTAATAACGCTGAAGGAGCGTCGTTTAACGTACATTGTTCATTGACAGTGTTATAAATATAACACTTAAATTAATAGTGCAGAAATTTAATAATTAAATTTTATAATATTAATTTAAAAAAAAATTAAATTATAAAATAAGGGATTTTGTTGCTTTTAAAAAAAAATAGAAGTATGTCATTTATGATGGAAGAGACCCTCGATATTTGTGGTATTATTTATTTATTAAAAAACAAGTAGATGAAGAATCATGTATTAAAGCATGATTATTACAATATAGATTGCAGTGAGATAAAAAGAAGCGGAACAGGATAAGCCTCATTTTGCCGGGTATTAAAAATCCCCGAAAATATATGTTGTCTACGTTTAATAACTCAACGCGCCGGTCTGCCGCGGCTTATTAATGCGTCGCGGCGGCGGTATTCATTGGAATTGTTGGGCAAAAGAATTCGAGAGTCATCCCTTGGGAGTCTCTTTGAGCTGCTGATTCTCCTCGATTCGGTAAGCAACGCGCGGAGCGCGCCGTATAAGGTAGGATAACGTCTGCTTCCGTGGGCGAGGAGCCCGGAGTGAGAGGAGAAAATGAGGAGGAGAAAAAAGGAGGCGGAGAGCTTATAGGGAAAGAAGGCGAGAGGACAAAAGGAGCCGAGCGAAATTAAGAACGGTCACGGGGATGAGGGACGCCATTTTATAATCTTGCCCGGGATCATTCGCGTATATTTCTTCTGTTCTTCTTGTCCACCCATCATTTCTGTTTCTTCCTTTTTACCCTTCCCCTAAAGCCCGCGCGTATACATCCGACCGTGCGGATCGATTCATGCAAGCGTAGGTATACATATAAACGCGCATAGATCGTGAAGGCTGCAGCTGTGATTATGGGACGGTTCCTTGATCTCGGTTTACTTTCAACCGGTTATGCTTTATGTTTAACCCATGCGATGGACTAAACGCGTCGAAAGGCACGAAAGTTCTATTTAAAAAATGACATTCTTGTAGGTAGAATAGAATTTTTAATCGATCTAACTGGCTAATTAATCGTCATGACAATACGATCATTGGTTTTGGTAAAATTAATCGTCAAGACGTTTCAATCATGGGTTAATTATGTCAATTTAGAATTAGAAAGACCAAAACCCATGGTCAAAACGAAAAAACATATGATAGTATTGTTATGACGATTGATAATAGCCAGTTAGGTCGATTAAAAATTCTTTATAATTCGGTTAATTATTTACTGGCGAAGTAAATGTGTCACTTTTTCTCGCAGAATTACTATTTTAACATATTTTACGATAGAAATATATTGCAAAAAAAAAGATTGATCTTGATATATGTCTGTGAATAAAAGAGGTGCATTGTTTTGCATGAAATGTTAGCAATTAAAATATTAACCCTCAAACACCGCACTACTATGGGTTAGCATAACCCAGGCCGATTTTCAAAGTTGTAAAATGTCTTTTGTGCTACAACTTTTTCGACTTTCTTACCCGAATATTCTTTTTTCTCAGTCTTCTCTCAAACTATTAATTTAAAAAAAAATTAATTAAAATTGATGCTAGTTATAACCCGAGATACAAGCAAAATTAAAGGGGTAGGGACTATTTTGAAGTGTGGCGTTTGAGGGTTAATTCATTTTATTCAGTTTAGCGTATTCAGTATTCTATACAATTATTTCTTTTAATTGACATTATTCTACTGTATTATTCTACTGTATTATACATTAGAATTATCGTATATGACAATGTACAAACCAACTTATTATAAAATACAGCAGCAGAGTGATTAAGGTGCAAAATCTGTTCATCATTTAACTACAGCAATTTATATCGCTTATTCATATCGTTGATCACTCTACCTATATATTTGTCGAAGATACCATCTGTTCGAATTTTAGCCATGATTTAGGTCAATTTTTCGCGGCGATTATTTGAATTGCGGCGATTTAATCGATCGCCTTTACGGGCTCGGCTTTTGCCGTGAAACAGAGGCGCATGTTCGCGCAAGCATATATTTCACGCGGTGATCATGCAGATATACGTCAAACTCGAAACTCGCATAAAGGCCTGATCGATCGAAGTGCGATGTATTTCCCTAATGTATCGCGACGATATCGTTGAAATTTTCCACCTGACCACGAGGTAACAGATGGCACGGCGTTTTCATATGCACATGGGTTGATGCCCATAAAATCTGTCATGCATACGCGTCGTCGGCATTACGTCGCCAAAAGGGTGTACCGCCGAAAGTAAGCCACGCGGCAAATGAATGTCAGAAATTGCCTGATTTCTATATCAAGTATTGTGCCACGTGAATTCACCAAATATATGCGGCATACAAACATTATATTTCTATATCTTTCTGATAGGGTGTATTAAATATTTCGAATGTATAAGGAAGATTTGAATCGTTATAGCTGTCACGTGGAGTAGATTTTGAATTAGCTTCTTTTTTGATTCCTAGAATTCTCAATTCCACACGGCAGAGACTTGGCATAAACAAGATTATAAGAGACTTTTGTACTTGCATATAATTATATTTTCTTAAAAAGATTGAAGCAAAGAAGATAGAAGCTACAGTAAAGTCTACTCATAGATATTATTTACAAGTATAAATAAAACAAAAAATAGTAATTTTCTATACTTTATATTCTACTGAAAATCTGTTATAATAAGTATAACTAGACCGAATTAAAAATTATGAAAAAATTTGAAACATCTGAAAAAATATTACTATACAGGGTGTTTCAGGTTTAACTGTGCTAACTTAAAATATGAACTTAGAACTTTAAAACAAAAAAAAATTTTCCTCTGGAGGTATGCCCGTAAACGCATTGTTTAAGAGATATTGACATGTGAACAGTTTCATTATAAAATTTTATGAAATTGTTATTAGGTTGTAATAAATAATTTAATAGTGTGCTTCAACTGCTTTATTACTAGAAAATATAAAAATTTTACATAATTATAAATTTTGTTGAAAGTGACGGCCTTGAAGATTGGGATAGGCTTGGCAGTCTGCAAATTGCCAAGTCTGTCTCAATGTTCAAGGCCATCACTTTGAACAAAATTTATAATTATGTAAAATTTTCATATTTTCTAGTAATAAAGCAGTTGAAGCACACTATTAAATTATTTATTACAACCTGATAACAATTTCATATAATTTTATAATGAAACTGTTTAGATGTCAATATCTCTTAAACAATGCGTTTACGGGCATACCTCCAGAGGAAAATTTTTTCTTGTTTTGAGGCCCTAAGTTCATATTTTAAGTTAGGACATTTTAACCTAAAACACCCTGTATATTAGAGATTAGACTCCCAAGATCCAGCCCGACTAAAAAATGGCACTTCCCTCTATTTAAATCTTTTATAATAATAAACTAAATCTTTAACTGTACGTCCTCTATTTAATTTTAAATCTTTTATAATATAAATTATAAACTAAATCTTCAACTCCTGCATATGTATATCAAAATATGTAAAAATTGTTCACATTCCAAACCTAACTTTCCTGTCATCTTATCTACGACCGGGGTTCTCCGCGGATTTCTATAAAAAACTTAGAAAATATAATTTCTATTGCATAATAGAACTTATAATAATATAGAATATAAAGTACTTATATATTTATGAACCTAGCTATTGTATATACTATATACAGTGCTGCATATATTTAATTGAAAAGAGAGCTTAAAAAACTTGTAAAGAGTTGATGTTGTCACCAACGCTATAATAGTCATCGATTTTTCGCAATTGCCGACACGCCATCGATCTCCCTTTTACGAATCGCACTCAAGGACTTGATCTCGACGATGACTACTTTCTCTCAAAATCGTCGATGGCACGAAAGTGTCTTTGCGATTGCGCGACCTCGTGACTTCCGTGGGCGTCCTTCTACCCGAGCTTCGATCACGCGAGCCCACCCTTTGTCGGTTCCGTCGTATATACGTCGACACGCCTCCAGAAGTCGTCCGTCACCGTAAAAAGCGTCGCCGCAGGGGGATTGTGGGGCGAAAGCTTGTGGAAGGGTGTAGAATGCGTCGAACCACTCGTTTCGCGCATCTATACCTGGTTCGCGCATTTATAGTCGGGCACGATATAAAGTAACGTTTCCGCTTTCAGGGGAGAATTTGTTCCAATGCGGGATCGAGCGTGTTTGTGAGAAGAAAAGACTTTCTGCAATTAATTTAATAGGTACAACAAATACATAATGCTTAGTATCTCTCTCTCTCTCGCGCGCGCGCGCGTTTCTAATATTTATCTATTAATAAATTAATTATTTCACGGGGAGGGGAAGAGCATAAAAGTTAAATATATCAAACGTCATTATTTCTCTCATTTGGCATAAAAGCCAGCTTTCGCATTCTATTCAATTGGTTTCAATCCTCGCCGGAAAATACCAGCTAGAATCAATTGTCGCGGTTCTAGACTCACAATTAGCGAACGCAGAGCTGGCGACCGCTATGAAATATAAAGGTCCATATACGCGGCACGTTTTTTAATTTAACTTTGTACCAAAGCCAGCCGGAGCAGGAGAGACCGGGTGGGAATGGGAAAGACCCGCGGGGTAGTCTAACTCAGGGGATACGACTGCATATAATCGAATTTGCACCGGGGAGATCTCTTTCTCTATGGGCGTTTCCATTACGTTGGCGGGCAATAAATTATCCTACCCTTGCCGCGTAAATAGATTTGAATTTATGCTGTCTGCTTTGCCCCACTTACGCATATGCTTTTTATTTCTCTTCCAGTGAAGCGGCGAACGTATCGGCGATTTCTTTAGCAAATTGTTTAGTTTAATCGAGTCGTTGCATAGCAGATACAGCATTATATTCTTCGGTAAAAGAATCAGTATATGAAGGTATCATCATTAAATTATCACGTATAATATGCCAATAATAAACTTCAGTTTATTATTGGCATATTATACGTGATAATAGAGGTGGCAGTGTGGTCTAGTGGTAAAGTGCCAGACTCGTAACCTCGAGAAACCGGGTTCGAGTCCACCTGATCACAGGAATTTTTATATTTCAAACTGCACCCCCCGCACGAAACATTTATGAGAGGAAACTCGTGCGGAAAACTGGACTGTGGTAGTATCACATTTCGGTAAACATACGTTAACAAAAATGCTTAAAAATATAACACAATTTATTTCTGCAGACTGTTGATATATTTTATAAAATTTATATAAAATATATAAATAGTCTGTGCAGAAATAAATTGTGTTATATTTTTAAGCATTTTTGTTATAACCGTTCTGAATTCTGAATTATTTATAATATTTAAAATTATCATATTACGTGCCTGTCCAGTAAGTATATATTT
Source organism: Leptothorax acervorum (assembly GCA_035220615.1). Classification (NCBI taxonomy): domain Eukaryota; kingdom Metazoa; phylum Arthropoda; class Insecta; order Hymenoptera; family Formicidae; genus Leptothorax; species Leptothorax acervorum. The sequence continues at coordinate 68,029 of JASTWQ010000373.1, forward strand.
TTTATTTAATTTCATTTTATTATACTTGAAATAATATTACTAGCACGTTTTTTTAAAAATAATATTACTTGTACACTATAGGTATCTGATAAAGTTTTAGATTTGTTAATAAATCTTTAATGGCATGAGTAAGCTGGACAACATTCTATTTTAATACATTTTACATTTTAATAGACATATATTGTCCGAAGACGTCTTAAAAATATTTAAAACTTTATTAAAAAACCATCTTATACAGACCATCTTAAAGACATCTTTAATACTTTCTGAAAAGATGTATGAAAGTCATCTTTTACAGAACATTATTTGGATCTGGTATAGCAATTTACACTATACCAACCGCAATATATGTATTGATTAGAATATGTATGTATGGTCAATTTTTCTCATAGAGGAAGCTGTTTTCGTAAAAAAATTTTTCTTTTAGTTGCCGCTGCCAATGTGTTCAGAATGTTCTAAAACGTCGAAAAATCGCAATTTTTTAAAAAATGTCGGTATGTGTGTATGTGTGCCAAATTTATCGAAATATCTATAACTTCAGAACTGATCAACCAAATCTTAACGAATTTTATATGAAATGGGGGTAGAAAAGACTGAAGAATATAATAGAATTGGAAAAATTACCAATATTTTAAAATTTTAACCTTTAAGGGCTACATCTCAAGTCTCAATAATTGAGACTTTTCACAAATTGATGTTTTTTGACAATTTAGTATTAATTATTGGTGACTTTTCTAATTCTATTATATTCTTTAGTCTTTTCTACCACTATTTCATATATAATTCTTTAAGATTTGGTTGATTAGACCCAGCTTTATAAAGCTTCTATGTACCTACATACGAATTCTCCGAAATTTCAAATGTGTGTAACACGAGAACTGATCAATCAAATTTTAAAGAATTATACATGAAAGAGGGGTAGAAAAGACCTAAGAATACAATAAAATTAGAAAAAATTGCCAATATAATAAAAAATGTGTGTAAATTAGAAACTTGCGCATTGCTTCTTATGTACGGATTTCCCAAAATTTCAAACGTCTGTATCTCAAGAACTAATCAACCAAATCTTAAAGAATTATATATGAAATATAAGGGGTAGAAGTAACCTAAGAATTCAATAGAATTAGAAAAAAAAATTGTCAATATAATCAAAAAGTGTGCAAATTAGAAATTTGCACATTACTTCCTCACAATTCTTAAGTATGCAAATTATAAATTTGCACATTGCTTAATCAACATTTTATTTTGCTCATAAAGCTTCCTCTATGAGAAAGCCAAATTAATAAATATCCACTAATAATTATACATCAAAGAAAAAACATGTTTCCATAGAGGAAGCTTTATGAGCGAAATAAAATGTTGATTAAGCAATGTGCAAATTTATAATTTGCATACTTAAAAATTGTGAGGAAGTAATGTGCAAATTTCTAATTTTTTAACGTAATATAGTCTATAAAGATGTTTACTGTTTGTTAAAATCTGATCGGCGAAATCCGTATCAGTTTGGGGCGTGCACAATTTAAGAGAAGAAGTACAATACTTGCATTTCACCTGCAATGTCAAAGCGCTTTAATTATTTCACTTCAAAATTACAAACATAGGTCCAGCTCTGAACGCCAGAGAAAGTTCGATTTCCTCGGATCAAGCGTAGTCAATGTACTCCAGATGTGCCATTGTGCCGGCGTTCACGGTGATGTCGCGGGTGTTGAGGAAAAGCGAGTCTGGTTGAAGGTGGAACATGCCCACAGTGCGCATATCCACATTGACGTGCCGCGGACGAACAAGGAAGAGCGATGCGGAATGAAAGGGGCGCTTGCGTGGGTGCTCCGACATGGTACGAAGAACAAACCGTGGGCATTCTCTTCCACATCCTCCCCGCTCTTCCGCCTGTCTCGTGGCGGGTTCGTATACCTCGCGAGAGAGACTCGACCCCCTCGCAAAGCCCGACGACAGCCCTGTACACCATTGTCGTTGGCTCGAGCGAGGAGATCTCTCTCAAGCGTTTCGACGATTAAATGGATTTAAGCGACATACGGGGTGCGCATTTGCCCGTTACACCAAACCCGATGCACTTGCGCGCGGAGACCTTTCCACCTCGCTTCACTTGCATTTGCCCGGCAGGTAAAACACGACTGGACACACACGAGGGGAACGTGGGCGGATAAAGGGCGGTAAAGTCCATTCAAAGGTCCGGCATTTTGACTTCATTCAACTGACGTTTGAATTAACGCGTTAATTACAAACAACATTAGCGTTAATTAATATTTATTAACACATAACTGGAGTTAAAATTAGTCAATATGTAACTAGTTAATATTTATTTGTCAATCCTCGTTAACATTACCATTATCAAACATACACTAAAAGAAAATTATTATTTGCAAGAAACTTGATTTCTACAAATTTAGTTTCCTTAATTCAAAGAAATTTTAGGTTATAGATTTGAGAAAATGTTTTAAATTTAAAAAAAACGTTTTCTCAAATTTACCTAACACTTCTTTGAATTAAGGAAACTAAATTTATAAAAATCAATTTTCTTGCAAATAATAGATAAATTTTTTTCAATGTAGGTACTACTCGGAACATTGACTATCGTCCATGCCAATGATTCCGATATTGTAATTCTGCGACATCGCTAAATTTTAACATTGCCAGCTTTAAAAGCAACGCAATTTGTACTTCGCCAAAAAGTTTCGTGGACAGGATTTAGAAAAATCCGCTCATGAATACAGGATCCACGCGATTCGGGCTCGCATATCGAGCGAGGGAGATTCTGGACGGCAATAAAACGAATCCGACGTGCCTAACCAACGATATTAATAAATCCAATATCTTCCGACCGATAAAACGGCAACCGAGCCGTCGCGCATTTTCGTCTCCGTGCCCCCGGTCCCCATAAACAGTTGGCCCGTTCGTTGTGCGCGCACGGAGTCGTCAGGAATTGTGCAAATACGTATAAAATGTGCACAATGTGTCCGCGGAGCCGCGTAATACGCGTTGCGGCTCACGGACCTTTGATAAAAAGGCACACCAGACGTCGAATCGCCCTTCTCCGAATGATCGGCACGGTCGTCTGTCTCGAGAAAATTGTCATTAGTTGAATTATTATAAGCCATCAATCTTATACCTACACATTTTTTATATTATTACAATCTATTTGTAATATATATAATCCAATTCGTGCTTTATCTTAAAGATAAAGCATCGGGCAAATGTTCTGTGTGTTTATTGATTCAGTTTACTATATACACGAACAACTTTGATCCACCCTCGAATCTTTGCCGATCAAAATCAGGAAGGGGGCGATTAATCGCCGCTCGAAAGAGACAGAGAAAGGGATCACGATAATTCGCTCGCGAAAGCTGTGAGAGACCTGCCGAATCACGGCGCCATCGGCTATCGTCATCAAGCGTGTTATCAAAGTAACGGGGTTTACGCTCGTAAAGGTACGAGCGGAGCAAGTGCTACGTAGAACAGACGAGGGTTCCCTCGCGTGAGAGGATGGTACCCCACACGCATTATTTATGCGCGCCGCCCATTGCGTGTCGTGAGATATACGCACGCGCGCGCGCGCAAACTTCGATTCACGCATATGGGGACATTAGCTACCCCATTACACATTTTATCCGCGCGCTTCTCCGGTAGGGAAAGAAAGGACGTGGTCGTACCTGGTCGATTTCGCCGGCAAATCCATCACTCTCGCCGATATGCAGTTAGGGTCCGAATGACGCTTGCGAATTATGCGAATCATATTGATGCATCAAGCTTAATCAGGGATTTGCAGCTTTTTTAAAATGTGGCGGTCTTATTTAATTTTGTATTTCTCTGGGATAGAAATTTTAAATCTTTAGAAAACTTCCCAGACATTTAGACATTATATCGTAAGACGTATATAAAAGATGTCTCTAAAACGTCTTATGTCCCGATTTTGGACATGATGTCTATTTCTTAAAACTTCGCTTTTCAGAAAATTTAATTTTAAATCTGAGTATCTTGAAAAAATTAATATCTAGGCGCAACCCGCGCAACACACAAATTTCGTTCGGTGGTTTTATGCAAGTGTTATATGTTTTTCATGTTAGTCTATGCATGCTGTTAGATAAGTTTATTTGTTAATAAAAAAGGGAAGAGTGAGACACATTTAGGTATCCAAAATGGTGTTTGCGTTTTACGCAAGTACATCGACCTGATCTAAATGGATTGTATCTGATCGATGACGTTCCATTTCGATCGCAGTAGTCATTTTTACTGGCGTTCGCTTAACCCACTTCTACGAATTGTAACGCTCGCGATCACATAATAACTTATATACGCGGTAGAAATATCCACACACATTCGCATTCACGCACGCACGTTCCACACGCGCGCCCGCACGTCCATAACGTCGCCTCGGTATATGTACTGCGGGTTAGAACATTTAGCGAGTACATTAAGGAAATTGCGTGGACTCTTTGCACCGCACCCTGCCACAGACCGCCTCTCACACTCGCTCGTATTAAGCACACGCGGAGGAAGCATCGCAGCGACTGGAGGTGGCCTTTTCCGAAGCAGTGTCTCTCAAAAACCTTTGAAAGTCTAAAGTACAATGAAGAAACTATAAAAGGATCCGTGGCCTTTTCGTCTTTCTTTCTTTAAAAAAACGAACATTTATACGTAGCTCTGAGTGGATTAATGAATGCAGCTTTCGTCAGCTTAATTCGTCAACGTGCTATTTAAATCAAAATATCGAGGGACCAATAGTCTTCAAGTTAGAAAAAAATTAAGACGATAAACTAAAGAAATAGATAATATAATATGCATTCTTTTTATGATATCTAGATCTTGCTCTTATTTTCATTATTTGGAACTAGGGCTTTATGTTAACACGGAGGAAGCATCGCAGCGACTGGAGGTGGCCTTTTCCGAAGCAGTGTCTCTCAAAAACCTTTGAAAGTCTAAAGTACAATGAAGAAACTATAAAAGGATCCGTGGCCTTTTCGTCTTTCTTTCTTCAAAAAACGAACATTTGTACGTAGCTCTGAGTGGATTAATGAATGCAGCTTTCGTCAGCTTAATTCGTCAACGTGCTCTTTAAATCAAAATATCGAGGGACCAATAGTCTTCAAGTTAGAAAAAAATTAAGACGATAAGCTAAAAAAATAGATAATATAATCTGCATTCTTTTTATAATATCTAGATCTTGCTCTTATTTTCATTATTTGGAACTGGGGCTTTATGTTACCTATGCGAACCTTCTATGATCGCTGGTACCCACTTGAGAGGCTCTGATGCCCTCGGCTGCGAGGAAACGTGCTCGCACCCTTCGGCGCATCAGTGTAAGTAAGGTGGTGCGGATAGAAAAAGAGGAGCACACGCTCGGATATGCTGCGGATCCGTGTGGATACCGAGCGCACGCGTGAGGGCGAAACGAAGGGAGATAACGGGCATGGAGGGGCATAAAGAGAAGATAGAGGGCCAATGGGGCGGAGAAGAGAGCCGTAGATCCGAGGGTGGAAATGGGCTGCTGTACCAGACCCCGCGGGTGAGACAAGTAGGGTCAAGTGAACTAAAGCGAAACTATCCGGGACGGGGGTGTTAAGGGGACAATATACCGCTCTCGCGCCGCGGGGGGGGGGGGGGGGGGGGGAGGCGAGAGAGAAGATGGGTTTAATCTATTACCGGACGACTCGGGCCAAGTGGGTTCTTGTTACACGCTCGTTTGGACGAGACAGACTCTCTCTAAACCGATCCGATAGAAAACCGTCGGTTCTAACGCGGACGAATGTAGATTTGACATCCCGAAAGGTTAGTTACGTCGGATGAGAAATGAATGTTTTCACGAAGTTCTTACGCAGAACGAGAAGCACGCGGATTATTTATTACAATCTGGTAAGAGATAGCCTGCTCGATGACTTGGTAAGATAAATTAACGTTTAACTTCTTCGCTTCTGTCCGACGTGTTCATGCACTGAGAAAAGAAAATATTTGAATCCAAAAAATATTTATTGTTAGAATTAGATATAATATCTAATTCTAAGATATTTTATCTAATTCTTAATAAATATTGTATTATATTAAGTAAATAAGCTGTTAGGAGCCACCTAATACATATTTTTTTAGATCCAAATATTTTTTTTCTTAGTGTGGATTTATCTTCTTTTTATTCATAACTTGCAAATAGGTATGTAGTTCCAAAACGATTCAAAATTATATATTTTGATTTTTTAAATATATTATAATTAAGTTACGTCTTTATATTTTACATTCCGTATTGCAAACGTGTACGATCTTTAGATAAATAAAATAATATATAAAAAAATCAATGATGACATTTTGCGTTCGTGTAATAGTGGAGTTTGTTTTCGCATGCATTCATTCATGGTACGTTGATTTAATTTTCGGAGCCGGAAAGGCAGATGTCTTTAATACCTTTATTATTTCGCCTTTTTCCTTCTCTGATTGACGAATCATTCTCACCAGGATTTGTAAGCGGAGCGCGACGTCACCGCTCCTACACGGACACGTTATTTCCGGAAAAGGTCAATGAAGCCGGAAATAAAAGGGCCGCAAGGTGCTCGACGTAGCGGGACGTTATTAATTTATTTTTCTCGGCTCGTCGAACGCAGCTGCAGCTTTTACGACTTCACTTTCACGAGAGAGAATTATTGTGATTACACAATATTTTCCTTAGAACTAAAATATTATTTAGATACGTTTTTATTATTTAACTTATTATTTAATATAATATTATTTTAAGTAAATTTTTTTACAAGATTTTATTATAATCTTATTTCTCCAGACAAAGTACTTTGCTTTTTTAAACTATTTTACATTTTAAAAAATAATAATAGAAGTTTTACAATTTGTATAATAACAAGCTGTTTACGGTCAGAATTGGATCTTGCAGGTTGCCCGATAACATTTCTATGTGTATTTAATATAACATATTTCCGACCTGCGCGCCGATTATTTGTCATATTAGACTTAAAACACACTTACGTTGGAACAGTCAACTTCCCTCTCTCTACTTAAATCGATAATCGGTTTATAACTTTGATGTTAATAAACATCCAATTTAAATCACTGTAAAGAATTTATTGTGAAAAATATTACCTTAGCCAGGGTTCAAACCTGGAACTTCCCTCAATCCGTGACGGGTGTCTTACCAATTCTACCACTGAGACATGTGGCGATATTTATCACTAGACATCGGATTTTTCATGTGCAGATTGGTGGAAAAGAGCAATTAATAACTAAGATTATGTTATTTATAATATCCAACATATTTATGTACTGCAACATATGTTAGGTATAAATATGTTGGATATTATAAATAACATAACTTTAGTTATTAATTGCTCTTTTCCACCAATCTGCATATGAAAAATTCTATGTGTATTTATCACAATAACCGGTGTTTTACTTGGAAATATGTGTGTTAAATACATACAGAAATATTATTAGGCAACCAAGATCTTATAGTCCTGATCGAAAACGACTTGTTCTTTAATTAGATTGTACTATAGGTCCTGTTTCACACTTATTATTATTATAAAATATAGAAATTTTGTTTTAAAATAATCTGTAAAAATATAAAAAATGCAATTGTTTGTACGTGATGTAGCAAGTTAATAACAGTATCTACTCCATCATAATACTAAATTATTTCATCGAATTAGAGAGAAGTGGTTTTTCTATTAATAAAGATAAATGTATTTCCTATCGATTGATACGTTTTCCTTATCACAGATACCTATACAGAAGCCGGATTATTTCGGATGTATAACTATAGCATCGAAATCTGAATTCCTCAAAATTATACAGATCCCCCCTCCCTCCAATACCCGAATTTAAGTTAGCTTCCTTACATTTGCACATATCTAGCTGCATTAAAAAATGTTAGTAACAAAAATTGCGTTAGTTAACACATTCCTCGCTTTTAGCAAATATACTTAACTTCGACAAAAATTATAACAAGCGTAAATATAACATTTCACTTAATCTTAGCGATGCACGGATTGGATTTGGCGTATAATACCTATAAGATTTACCAAGATTCGTCGCGGAACCTCCGTTTCGAGGCGCACCGCGGCGAGTTTGTCGCGCGAAGCGCGTGTAACGACGGATTCGTTTCGATTCTCACATTATATCACCGGCGCACGTCCCTAGAGATAAGTAACAGGCCGAGGGAATTCGCCTGGGAGTTATGGGAACGGCACGACAAACAGCAAACCCAAGAGTATCCGATGTACGCGCTAGCATATTGCGCCGGGGAAGCCCGTGGGGTCTTCCGTGCTAGGAGTCGAGGTCGAGCGAAAGGAAGAGAGACAGGGACAGACCGTCGCGGACGTCGGGGTGGCGAGAGGTGGATCCGCTCGTAGGGTTCGAGCGTGCATGCAAGCGACGTTACCGCGGCCCATTGTGCTCGCAATTGTCCATAATCTTGTCTCGCACTTGATACACGCTCCAATGATGACACCCACCGATTCGTGCCGATGAGAGCCAACAACGCGCATTTCAGCATCTTTCACGACTAAATCTGCACCCGTTGGCGCTTTATTACACGTGTGTAGCGAAATCAAATTCTTAAATTCATGCTGGAATTCTAGAAATAATTTCTTAAAGAGTATAAAGGTAAGAAATGTTTAGCAGCAAGTTCTTAATTTGTACTCGCTAATGCTTTGTCTGGTATCTATACCTAACAACGTGACTAATTATACGTCTAACTATGTGAAAATTTTCCCTTACAGAAATTTAATGTTGTAAGTGATCATTTGGCTAGTGATTAATTACTCATTTTGAGTATTAAAAGCACTGTTAACAGTGCTTATAGAGTATTTGCAATACTCAAAATAAGTAATTAATCACTATATAGCCAAATAATCACTTACAGTATTAAATTTCTACTATAAGAATTTCTTACACGGTTTTCGAAGTCAAATGCTCAATTTTGCAAACTATGCTCGCTAAAATCGAATCAATCTCTGTAGGTATAAAATTTTATGGGTCTAATTTTTAATTTGAAACTAGAGAATATAATCAACCAAAAATTATTATATGTATAACAAAGTGTTAATAGTTTATTTACCGCAGAAGTTATTTACATTTCAATGCATAACAAATAATTTGATTAGTACATTCAAATAATTGATTAGCAATTAAAATTTTTATCAAAATGCTAGCATATATATTATATATTAAAGAAATAATTATCAAGGAATATTTTTTGTTTTATTAAACGGAAATATTTGGTGTGAACTATAAAATGTTTTGTGTGATATTTGCATACGTCTAAATACTTCCTTGAATATTTTTACATAACAATAAATTTTTAATTTTGATATAATTTAAATTATTATAAATTTCAAGTACCTACTTAAAAATTTTTTAAATACATTAATTAAGTAATTACTGATTGTATCATAAATATTTTGTAAATGCACGTAAGGCGGCAATAATATGTTTCTCGCGCGACTAGCTTTATGCGCTAACAATAAGACCGACGCGACGTCGCTAAATTGATTAGAGCGACTGATCGTCGGATCCGAACAAATCTTGCAAATTACGGGTCTGTACAAATTTATCAAGGTGTGAGTGCCAAATCTAAAATACGTTATAAATATTGCAATAAATAATAATTGCACGGTTAATATAATATATGTTATGGTTATCAATTAAATGAGTGGCGACACAATTCGTTCTGGAGTCGATTCGTCTCGTATCCACAATAATGTTTCTTTAATAACGACGAAATATTCGAAGATGCAACTTCAGCCCGGTATCTATTTGACATTATGCTATAGTCTAGTGGATGGCTAAAAACAGCGCAGTTAAATAACTAAATATATAGTCGAAATTTAATATGGTATAATACGTATAGTAACATTAATCGAACGCATTAATATCGCAAAAATACCTGTACTACGTAAAATTATATTGTTAATAAATAACCAATATACAGTGCCTCTCGGTTATATCATTCGATCTCGATCGCGTATATTTTCTCATAAATCTTATGTTCTCAACTCAATATTAATTTTTCACAATTTACAAATTCTTATACGAAAACTGAGAGATAATTCAAAGTTTTTTATTTTTGCTTGAATATCGTTTTGAGCATCATTAATCTGAATTTTTTTAATAACGTAGCAAAAACTTAAAAAATATTTATAAATTAACAAGAATTTTGGCGAATTCTTTATATTTAGATTTACATTCAAGTTTTTCTGATTATATCAGAAAAACCGTGCACAGATCACTTGACAATTATCAAAACATATTAGACTAAATAAAATGTAAATTATTTAACAATTTAATTTATAATTAAAATATTACGAGCAACGCGATAAAATCACTTCTTTTTACTATTCCTTTACTAAACGCAAAAACGGGAATTATAAATTATTTGTAAAATTTACGAACGTAATTTAGTTTAGGCAGAAGTTTAAAGCTGCTCAGCTAGATGTAACCTTCCAATTAATTTCGGATTATATACATATATTATGTACATTGTATATACATGGATTGCAGGATAAAGTAATGTAAGCAACGAAAAAGTATATCAACCGCGTATTAGTAACTAAAACGTGAGCAAATGCAGCAAATAAAACATTTAACATTTACTTTATTACATTAAATATTTCGTCCATATGAAATTTCATATCCAATATATGTGTTCGCATATCTTGCGAAATTTAGTGCTTATTTCTTGGAGCATCATAATATCACATGGCTTTTCGGTAGATGTTACACAATACCTAAAGGGTTAAAAACTTAACGCGAAAGCAAACTAGGGGGATTCAAATAAGTTAGAGTTAAACGGTTAAACAGGTTATGTCGGGTTAAACTCACTCTTCGTCTTTTTCTAACCTACAAAGAATTAACTTTTCAACCCGACATAACCTGTTTAACCGTTTAACTCTAACTTATTTGAATCCCCCTACTGTATCCGTTAAACTAAGTTGACGGGCATGAGAAATATCTTTTTAATTGCCCATTTCTTTCCTTTCTACCTATTTAGAATAAAGCGGATGTGTATCTGAGATTTCATAAAATAAAGAACTCAATGATATAGAGTATAGACGAACTAGAAAATATAATTAAAGTAAATCAATCCCACAGTGTATGACAGTTTAATTTACTAAATTTACCTAAATTCGAATACGTTTACGCGCGAGGACTCACAGTCACTTTGACCCCTACTACATCCGACATTCCAATAAACAGAATATGTTACCAAACAAAAGAAAGTGGTGGCAGTTAGAAGCAGTACTGTGCCTTTGTGCGACCAGTATAGTCAACGTACAGATCTATAATCACAAGTCAGTTGAAGAGGCTACAACGTGTATTTCCTAAAATGGATAATTTGAATATTGTAAGATCAACTGCAGATCCACACTCCTCTTCGAGACCAGGTATTCTAATTATGTAATTAGCTACATAAACATAATATAAGGAACTTTAAATATACTTACTAATTTAGTTGTTTTTAATAAAATAAGAAAAGTATGTAGAATAACTAAAGATGTTTGAAAGACAAAACTGCTGGACATATAGATATACTTAGCTCTCTAGTAATTTATTACGCAGTCTTTAAAATTAGATCTTTCTCTCACAGTTTTAATTAACTCACTACATTCTGCGCATTTTCCTAAATGAGTGATATATGTACATTGTATTTAGCAAAAATCTGAAAATTGTTTACATTTAAAAAATAAAATTTCATGCAATTACTATAATAATTTTCAGCACAATAATTTATTTCCTGTCCTGTATACTGGCTTGTTACATTTATATTTATGTATATTATTATTTATTGCATATATTTATAATTTCTGTGTTGTTTTGATTATTAGAAGAGGCACGTGTAATCTATACCCATTTAGAACTGAATGTGGATTTTATTCAGAAAATTCTTACAGGAAATGCAATTTTAACTATAAGACGAATAAATCCTTCAATTAATGTGATAGTGAGTGAACATTTTCTTTTATATCTAACAAAAATCTTGACTGATTATTATTATGTAATATCTAATAATTAGATTTTAGATACCCACACACTTCAAATAGTAAGTGTCACAAATGCGTCTGATAGAACACCTTTAAGTTACGAAATTGACAATAATTGTATCCTTGGAAGTTCGCTTCGCATAGTCTTACCACAAGCTGTTGATATTGATGGGTAGGTTCTTCTAACTCTGAGCAAATATAAGATATTTAAAGAAAAATATACATCTACTAGAACTTATTGATGTAAAAGTCGAATATACACACAATACAATACTTGCAGATTACAATGCTTCCTAATTCAAATTGCATATAATACAAATCCAAACGTCCCTGCATTATATTGGTTAACACCTGAGCAAACTGCTGATCAAACATTTTCCTTTCTATTGTCTAACAACGAGGTAACCTAGGCTAAACAAAACTATATTGTTTTATATAAATATAAATTATATAAAATTATCTATATTTCTGTATTCTTTCAGTTAATATACGCTAGATCATGGTTTCCCTGCCAGGATACACCGTCTGTAAAATTTATGTACTCCGCTAGGGTAAGAATCTAAAAACAGGTAGTATTTGTATGCATTCTGCATTTATTTATTTACAAGAAAACAATAATGTACGATTGATAAGCAATAATAAAAATAAGAAAACTATGCAAAGAATGGAATGGGTTAATCAAAAAGTTATTAAACACTTTCAATCATAAATGAGTTTTCTATTTATATTTTCTTAGAAATTGCTTTAGTTAAACTAAAATGAAATATCTGTTTAATTTTTATATACGTATGTTTTATTTTTCAGATTTTGGTACCAAAAAATTATACAGTTCTAATGTCCGCAATTAGGCAAAATATAAACCGCGAAAGTCCGGTGTTCGACGTATTTGAATTCGATCAAAGAAACCGAGTACCATCTTATGCTGTAGTTATTGCCGTGGGTCATTTTTCCTTGGGAAGATCTTATGGAGAAAGAGTCTTTATATATGCCGAATTAAAAACTTCTTATTTTGATGTATTTCCTTTAGCTGCAATTGAAGAAATGTTGAGGATTGCCGAAAGATTGTGTGGACCTTATTTGTGGGGTAAAATATTAACTAGAATCTTTAACATTATTTATTAAAGTTAAATTAAATTTAATTTCTTTATATTTATTTTTGATATGTCGGTATATTTAAATTTATACGTATAAAAAATTTTACATTTGTATAGATAATCTCAATATTCTATTGTTTATTTTTATTATTTTTTGTAATTATGATACATTAAAAATAATATTTTCAGAGAGGTACGAAATATGCGTGCTTCCGCCAAGTATCGCCCATTTCGAAATAGAATGTCCATGCTTGACATTTATATCGCGGACTATACTTGGCGCAGATCGTTTTTACATCAGTAAATATATAGCTCGGAACATCGCACAGAGTTGGGCTGGAAATTCAGTTACGTGTTTGAGTTGGGAGCATGTGTGGTTGAATAAGAGTTTCAGCATTTTTATTAGCAGAAAAATTATATGCCGAATTTCGGAAGTTAATAACACGAGTGATTTTCTTCGACAAAAAGGATTAAGGAATCTAAATAAAATGGTAAGATATTAATTTTAGGTAAGAAAAATAATACGTAATGTTACACAAAGACAATATTTTACATTACGTATATTATTATGAGTACACACACGTTCCTGCATTCTTATCTTCTGAAATTGTATTATAGCTCAGAGAACGCAACTTCAATAGATGCTTAGTACCCAATTTGACGGGTATCTTGCCTCATGACGCCACTAAATATCTGCTTTACGAATGGGGATATAACATCTTATATCATCTAGAGAATATGTTAGGAGGACCCTCAGTGTTCGAACTATTTCTTTATTCTTATTTTAGTCGTTTTACACGACAAAGTATAAACACTCAGAATTGGATAGACTACTTGAATGAAATGTTTCCTGATCAGATGGAGGTAAAACACATTTTTTTTATATTATATAACCTACTGTTTTATCGGTATTTATATAATTAGCATCAGAAATAATGGCATCTTTGTCGTTTTCAGGTGATATATAATCGGGGTAATGCTCCATTGAATTTGTGGTTCATTGTAACGCCTATATATGATGTACCGAATAGGTCCTTATTAGAAGAACATTGTTTCGAGTTAGCGAATAGTTGGGTCCAATGGAATTGTGTTGCTTATCCTGATATTCCTGATCCTCTATGGCCTCCACCTTCTAATTTAACAGTTGCAAGAGACCTCTGTGACGTTCAGAAAATAATATTCTTTAAATACCTACATTCTTCTCATACAATACTGACCTCAAAAAAACTGAGATATATAACTTATTTCGTTCTCGGTGCCCATATACCTAATGCTGAAATACGGTAAATATGCACATTTTCATTCAGATTGATTTACCTACAATTACTTTACGTAAAGCGCACGTATCTTACAGGTATCTTTGGCTGCTATTGTGTATTAAAGTTGGATGGGATAACATGTTTATGCCAGCTTTGACTTTTGCTATTGAAAATTGTTCTCCAAATTATGCATGTCCTATACTTCAACATTTATGCAAATGGAGCGCAATAAAACGAGACATAACGATCAAAAGGTATAAAGACAATAGGAACAAAATGTTGGCTCAAACCTGGCAATCAGTGCAGGAAATTCTTCATAATATTCTACCATTCCACGTCAAAATTGATAATTATTTTGTTAAGAATTAGCCGAATATTTGTTAATGGGTAAGTCATTAGTTACTGTAATATAAAATTATTTATTTAATATAAACAAAGACTTGTGAAACTGTGATATAAAATAATTCTCTAATTTAAAAGCAAATTTTTGAAGAATGTTAAACTGTTTATGAAACACGTACCTATGGTAAAAACAAATTTATATATTACGCAATTTTTTTTATAAGACAATTTTGTTGAAATTTAAGAAATTGTTTATTTCATTTGTGAGTTGCAGAGCAAACAGTTGAAGGCAACTCGGTTCACGGTGATACATGGCGGCAATTATTTTGTTGAATCGTTAAGAGATGTTTGTGAAAATAAGAGATATATTCTTTATGTTTTATGTATAGAATATCATGTAATTAATATATACCGAAATATCATATATTTATTATATTAATGTAATTTTTTGTATTAAACATAAATATATTGCAGCATAAATCTGTAAATTTTATTTTTCTTGGAATAGACTACGTATTATTTCAACTAAAATATCAGGTTTTGACAAGGAGATCGAATCGTAGATAAACGTAAGTGAATTCTGGATACTACCTAGCGTTAATGTAGATCGTACTTTGTCCACTTGATATAAGAAATAACTATTTTGTGAAGTAAAAATAGTTATTACCTTATGTTCTTAATGTATGTGAAATTTATAATGTAGATACTTTGCTGATATTAATGTGTGTGTGTTCAAAATTTTTTGTTTATAATATTTATAATGTTATAGAAAATTAATTATTATTTTTCTTCCTATAATGCTTAAGAGACTATACTATAACGTTATTCGTAGCGCTTTCTGATAATTCTATTAATGATTAATTTCGTTAAATTTTAATTTCTAATAAGATGTCTGAGAAATTATTCTATTCGTGGCGTATTTGTGCGTTAATGTTCTCATGGGAGTCATGCAATGGGAAACAGTGTGCTTCAAGTTGGCTAAAAATTGATCTTGATCAAATGGGATTTTAAACGCTATAACATAACTTCTCTCCCAGTAAAACAAATCTCATTTTTGTGAGGTTCAGAAAGTAATATTTATAGACTATCCACATTCTTTTCGTACAAATTTGACCACGGAAAAATTGACATTTTTATTTATATATACAATTTTAATATGCAATGTCCTGAAATACGGTATGTGTATAACGTAAAGCTCATGGCATTTCGCAGGTTTCTTTGTGGCTGCTAATGTACATTAAAGTTTAATGGTTAAGATAGTTGAACCAGTTTTGAACTTTGCCATTTAATTTTGTTCGCTAAAATATGCATGTCCTATATTTCAATATTTGTAATACAAATGGGCAGATATGCGTTAACTAGCGATCGAACGTATAAAAAAAAATAAAATGGAGTTGTTGATAAAACCCAGAATAAATTAGACACAATTCTACAAACTTTACTGTTATTTCGTTAGCTATTAGGTTAATTTTTTTAATTGGTAAGTCATTATAGTAACTGTTGTATAAAATAAATATATTTAAAAAACGCTTCAAGAATTTTAAACTATATATAGAACAAATATGGTGAATACAAATTTTTGTTCCTTGTATTTGCTGTAAGATATACATATTCGTTGGAACTTGAAAAGTTGTTTATTTTGTTTGTGAGCTACAGAGCCAGCGATTGAGAGGACAGATCGATTCGCAATGATGTATGACGAAAATTCCCGTTGGATTGTTGAAAGAGACTTAAATTTATAAAAATAAAAAAATATATGTTTTATATACAAAATATCATGGAACTAATATACATATACAGTAATACCATGTAATTTTCGTACAATATAATTTATGGAACACACTAAATATATCAGCATAAATCTCTGAATTTTCTTTTTCTTACAATAACTATTACATATTATTAGAATGTTATGCTTACAATAAACTACGTAGGTATTACTTTAACTAAAATATCAGTTCTTGATAAAAAAAAAAAAGATCGAAACGTTATAGACACACGTAAAAAAATTCTCGATACTAACTGCTTGATTAATTGTGTTAGCATAGCTTGCATTTTGTCCATTTGCTAAATAAAAATAATTTTTATTTTTTATTCTTAATTTGAAAGAATTTTTAATCTATATTGCTGATATGTACAGTTTTTCATTTATGATATTTGTAATTGATGCTAAAGGATCAATCTTTATTGCGTACTAGCTGGTTAAGCGTCGTTTTTCTTCAAACGACTTAATTTGTGTTCCAATATCCATATTATGGACAAACATAAGGAGTGTGTCGGGTTTAAAGGTGGTCGTTTAACTTTTCCGTTTGAACAACACACCAGGTGCTTCAGTTTTAAATTTTTTTCTTGATAATGATCAGATATTGCATCCATTTTCCCAATTATTACTCTCAGATAAAATTGATATTCATAATTTGGATCATAACTCTAAAAATGCCTCTAATTTCAAATTGGATCGCATAAATGTTTTCCTCAATTAAACACGTCGTAACCGGTATTTTTGATCTACTCAAGTTTTACGTTATTGAGTCATTTCCGCTTTTCCGGTATTTCAATTACCGATCAGCGACTTCTTCCCTTGGTTTTTCCGGGCGTTTTTTCAGGAATTTCGCGATTGCTTGCTCGCGATGTACACAGAACCTCGATATTTCACTTACCGATTAGCGATTTTATCCCTTAGTTTGTCCGGGCGTTTTTTTTCGGGAATTTCGAGATTGTTTGCTCGCATGTAACGTAATTCGTTATCTTCCGCAAATGCCATATACAAAATTTTTTAAAATGCCTGTTGCAAAAGTTCGATTTGAGATTGAAATTAAATTCAAATAAGAAATAGTATTCAGGAAAAACTGTAATCATCCCTTGGTTTTCCCGGGCGCTTTTTCGGGAATTTCGAGATTGCTCGCTCCCGATGTACACTGAACCTCGATATTTCACTTAAAAAACGCCCGGAAAAACCAAGGGATAAAATCGGTAATCGGTAAGTAAAATATCGAGGTTCTGTGTACATTGCAAGCAAGCAATCTCGAAATTCCCAAAAATACGCCCAGGAAAACCAAAAAATAAAATTAATGATCGGTAAGTGAAATATCGAGGTTCCGTAGTAACCTATGTTTTGTGCAAGGATGTAAAGAGTAACTGTGCAAAAGTTGGTCCAGATCGGTTGAATAGTTTAAGTGTGTATAAAGAACAAACAGATATACAGACATACAGATATTCTATTTTATATAGATATATAGATTTAATTTAATTATAATTGAAATATTAAAAGCAACGCGTGTAAAATCACTTCTTTCTATTATTTCTTTACTAAACGCAAAAACGGGAATTATAAATTATTTATTAAATTTACGAACGTAATTGTTAACTCCTCGAAAATTACCTATACTAAAAAACAAATTTATATCGTGCTTTTACATTAACATAATCTATTACCAAAACTTAATAGCAAACGGATTGTCAAGCTCATTAAATACTGCGAAAGTTGCAACCATAATTCTTAATATAAGGACAAAGAATAACCGATCTAAAATTATTTTACAAAGTGTTAAAAACTTCTTGACCGCAAACGTTTAAAGCTAGCCTTGTATATGTTTCTTCGTCGGCCGGATATGTTAAATCAAAACTTGTTAGATCAAAAGTGCACTGCACTGTCGGAAGACACGACACGTATTTCGGCGGAAACTTGCTTTACAACCTTACTAAAACACGGTCAGTGCATGCAGTAAGTGCACAATTAATAATTTGACAAGTCTCTCTCTATTCACGTAATTAATTAATTAATTACCATAATACCGCGATAACATATGTTTAATAAATCAACTTTTAAGCGACACTCTTTTATTAGAATGATAGACAGAAATGATAAAAGTACCTATTAATTGAAAGGCTTCCGCGCGACTCTTAATTACGGGTGTTTTAATAAAAATAAATTGGGTATGTATTGTTTTAATTTGTATTATGTTTTTGGTTGTCTGACAGTTGTTAATCAATTTTAAATTTTGAGCTCGGAGTGACATACCATGGATTGTAATCGTTGTATAATTTGATGGGTCTAATTTTTAATTTGAAACTAGAGAATATAATCAACCAAAAATTGTTATATGTACAAAGTGTTAATAGTTTATTTACCGCAGAAGTTATTTACATTTCAATGCATAACAAATAATTTGATTAGTACATTCAAATAATTGATTAGCAATTAAAATTTTTATCAAAATGCTAGCATATATATTATATATTAAAGAAATAATTATCAAGGAATATCTTTTGTTTTATTAAACGGAAATATTTGGTGTGAACTATAAAATGTTTTGTGTGATATTTGCATACGTCTAAATACTTCCTTGAATATTTTTACATAACAATAAATTTTTAATTTTGATATAATTTAAATTATTATAAATTTCAAGTACCTACTTAAAAATTTTTTAAATACATTAATTAAGTAATTACTGATTGTGTCATAAATATTTTGTAAATGTACGTAAGGCGGCAATAATATGGTTCTCGCGCGACTAGCTTTATGCGCTAACAATAAGACCGACGCGACGTCGCTAAATTGATTAGAGCGACAGATCGTCGGATCCGAACAAATCTTGCAAAATACGGGTCTGTATAAATTTATCAAGGTGTGAGTGCCAAATCTAAAATACGTTATAAATATTGCAATAAATAATAATTGCACGGTTAATATAATATATGTTATGGTTATCAATTAAATGAGTGGCGACACCATTCGTTCTGGAGTCGATTCGTCTCGTATCCACAATAATGTTTCTTTAATAACGACGAAATATTCGAAGATGCAACTTCAGCCCGGTATCTATTTGACATTATGCTATAGTCTAGTGGATGGCTAAAAACAGCGCAGTTAAATAACTAAATATATAGTCGAAATTTAATATGGTATAATACGTATAATAACATTAATCGAACGCATTAATATCGCGAAAATACCTGTACTACTTAAAATTATATTGTTAATAAATAACCAATATACCGTGCCTCTCGGTTATTTCATTCGATCTCAATCGCGTATATTTTCTCATAAATCTTATGTTCTCAACTTGATATTAATTTTTCACAATTTACAAATTCTTATACGAAAACTGAGAGATATTTCAAAGTTTTTTTATTTTTGCTTGAATATCGTTTTAAGCATCATTAATCTGAATTTTTTTAATAACGTAGCAGAAACTTAAAAAATATTTATAAATTAACAAGAATTTTGGCAAATTCTTTATATTTAGATTTACATTCAAGTTTTTCTGATTATATCAGAAAAACCGTGCACAGATCACTTGACAATTATCAAAACATATTAGACTAAATAAAATGTAAGTCATTTAACAATTTAATTTATAATTAAAATATTACGAGCAACGCGATAAAATCACTTCTTTCTACTATTCCTTTACTAAACGCAAAAACGGGAATTATAAATTATTTGTAAAATTTACGAACGTAATTTAGTTTAGGCAGAAGTTTAAAGCTGCTCAGCTAGATGTAACCTTCCAATTAATTTCGGATTATATACATATATTATGTACATTGTATATACATGGATTGCAGGATAAAGTAATGTAAGCAACGAAAAAGTATATCAACCGCGTATTAGTAATTAAAATGTGAGCAAATGCAGCAAATAAAACATTTAACATTTACTTTATTACGTTAAATATTTCGTCCATATGACATTTTATATCCAATATATGTGTTCGCATATCTTGCAAAATTTAATGCTTATTTTTTGGAGCATCATAATATCACATGGCTTTTCGGTAGATGTTACACAATATACCTAAAAGGTTAAAAACTTAACGCAAAGCAAACTGTATCCGTTAAACTAAGTTGACGGGCATGAGAAATATCTTCTTAATTGCCCATTTCTTTCCTTTCTACCTATTTAGAATGGAGCGGATGTGTATCTGAGATTTCATAAGATAAAGAACTCAAAGATATAGAGTATAGACAAACTAGAAAATATAATTAAAGTAAATCAATCCCACAGTGTATGACAGTTTAATTTACTAAATTTACCTAAATTCGAATACGTTTACGCGCGAGGACTCACAGTCACTTTGTCCCCTACTACATCCGACATTCCAATAAACAGAATATGTTACCAAACAAAAGAAAGTGGTGGCAGTTAGAAGCAGTACTGTGCCTTTGTGCGACCAGTATAGTCAACGTACAGATCTATAATCACAAGTCAGTTGAAGAGGCTACAACGTGTATTACCTAAAATGGATAATTCGGATATTGTAAGATCAACTGCAGATCCACACTCCTTTTCAAGACCAGGTATTCTAATTATGTAATTAGCTACATAAACATAATATAAGGAACTTTAAATATACTTACTAATTTAGTTGTTTTTAATAAAATAAGAAAAGTATGTAGAATAAATAAAGATGTTTGAAAGACAAAACTGCTGGACATATAGATATATTTAGCTCTCTAGTAATTTATTACGCATAGTCTTTAAAATTAGATCTTTCTCTCACAGTTTTAATTAACTCACCACATTCTGCGCATTTTCCTAAATGAGTGATATATGTACATTGTATTTAGCAAAAATCTGAAAATTTTTTGCATTTTACAAATAAAATTTCATAAAATTACTATAATAATTTTCAGTACAATAATTTATTTCCTGTCCTGTATACTGGCTCGTTACATTTATATTTATGTATATTATTATTTATTGCATATATTTTTAATTTCTGTGTTGTTTTTATTATTAGAAGAGGCACGTGTAACCTATACCCATTTAGAACTGAATGTGGATTTTATTCAGAAAATTCTTACAGGAAATGCAATTTTAACTATAACACGAAAAAATTCTTCAATTAATGAGATAGTGAGTGAACATTTTCTTTTATATCTAACAAAAATCTTGAATGATTATTAATATGTAATATCTAATAATTAGATTTTAGATACCCACACACTTGAAATAGTAAGTGTCACAAATACGTCTGATAGAACACCTTTAAGTTACGAATTTGGCAATAATTGTAACCTTGGACGTTCGCTTCGCATAGCCTTACCACAAGCTGTTGATATTGATAGGTAGGTTCTTCTAACTCTGAGCAAATATAAGATATTTAAAGAAAAATATACATCTACTAGAACTTATTGATGTAAAAGTCGAATATACACACAATACAATACTTGCAGATTCCAAATTCAAATTGAATATAAAACAAATCCAAACGCCCGTGCATTATGTTGGTTAACACCTGCGCAAACTGCTGATGGCGAATATCCCTTTCTATTGTCTAAAAACGAGGTAAGCTAGGCTAAACAAAAATATTTTTTTATATAAATATAAATTATATAAAATTATCTATATTTCTGTATTCTTTCAGTTAATATACGCTAGATCATGGTTTCCCTGCCAGGATACACCGTCTGTCAAATTTAGATACACCGCTATGGTAAGAATCTAAAAACAGGTAGTATTTGTATACATTCTGTATTTATTTATTTACAAGAAAACAATAATGTACGATTGATAAGCAATAATAAAAATAAGAAAACTATGCAAAGAATGGAATGGGTTAATCAAAAAGTTATTAAAAACTTTTAATCATAAATGTGTTTTCTATTTATATTTTCTTAGAAATTGCTTTAGTCAAACTAAAATAAAATATCTGTTTAATTTTTATATACGTGTTTTATTTTTCAGATTTCGGTACCAAAAAATTATACAGTTCTAATGTCCGCAATTAGGAAATATATATACCGCGAAAGTCCGGTGCTAGACGTATTTGAATTCCATCAAAGAAACCCAGTACCATCCTATGCTGTAGTTGTTGCCGTGGGTTCACTACCCTTAAAAAGATCTTATGGAGAATACATCACCATGTATGCCGAAAGAATTACTGATAGACTTACTGATTATTTTAATATATTTCCTTTAGTTGCAATTGAAGAAATGTTGAGGATTGCCGAAAGATTGTGTGGACCTTATTTGTGGGGTAAAATATTAACTAGAATCTTTAATATTAGAAGTTTAATTGTCGCTTTAAGATCGGCGTTTCTGGCTCTCATTTGCCTTGTCATTATTAATTTTGTATTTTCGAGAGCCTTAACCTTTATTGTTTATTTATTAAAGTTAAATTAAATTTAATTTCTTTATATTTATTTTTGATATGTCGGTATATTTAAATTTATACGTATAAGAAATTTTACATTTGTATAGATAATCAATATTCTATTGTTTATTTTTATTATTTTTTGTAATTATGATACATTAAAAATAATATTTTCAGTGAGGTACGATATATGCGTGCTTCCGCCAAGTATCGCCCATTTCGAAATAGAATGTCCATGCTTGACATTTATATCGCGGACTATACTTGGCGGAGATCGTTTTTACATCAGTAAATATATAGCTCGGAACATCGCACAGAGTTGGGCTGGAAATTCAGTTACGTGTTTGAGTTGGGAGCATGTGTGGTTGAATAAGAGTTTCAGCATTTTTATTAGCAGAAAAATTATATGCCAAATTTCGGAACTTAATATCACGAGTGATTTTCTTCGACAAAAAGGATTAAGGAATCTAAATAAAATGGTAAGATATTAATTTTAGTTAAAAAAAATAATACGTAATGTTACACAAAGACAATATTTTACATTACATGTATTATTATGGGTACACACACGTTCCTGCATTCTTATCTTCTGAAATTGTATTATAGCTCAGAAAACGCAACTTCAATAGATGCTTAGTACCCAATTTGACGGGTATCTTGCCTCATGACGCCACTAAATATCTGCTTTACGAATGGGGACATAGCATCTTATATCATCTAGAGAGTATGTTAGGAGGACCCTCAGTGTTCGAACCATTTCTTTATACTTATTTTAGTCGTTTTACACGACAAAGTATAAACACTCAGAATTGGATAGACTACTTGAATGAAAGATTTCCTGATCGGATGAAGGTAAAACACATTTTTTATATATTATACAAACTACTGTTTTATCGGTATTTATATAATTAGCATCAGAAATAATGGCATCTTTGTCGTTTGCAGGCGATATGTCATCGGGATAATTGTCCATTGAATTTGTGGTTTATTGTAACGCCTATATATGATGTACCGAATAGGTCCTTATTAGAAGAACATTGTTTCGAGTTAGCGAATAGTTGGGTCCAATGGAATTGTGTTGCTTATCCTGATATTCCTGATCCTCTACGGCCTCCACCTTCTAATTTAACAGTTGCAAGAGACCTCTGTGACGTTCAGAAAATAATATTCTTTAAATACCTAAATTCTTCTCATACAATACTGAACTTAAAAAAACTGAGATATTTAAGTCATTTCATTCTCGATGTAGATCCAGATAAAATACCTAATGCTGAAATACGGTAAATATGCACATTTTCATTCAGATTGATTTGCCTACAATTACTTAACGTAAAGCGCACGTATTTTACAGGTATCTTTGGCTGCTATTGTGTATTAAAGTTGGATGGGATGACATGTTTATGTCAGCTTTGGTTTTTGCCATTGAGAATTGTTCTCCAAATTATGCATGTCCTATATTTAAACATTTATGCGAATGGAGCGAAATAATACGAGAAATAACGATCAAAACGTATCGTGAAAATAGCAACAAAATGTTGGATCAAACCTGGGAATCAATTGAGGAAATTTATCATGATATTCTACTTTATACTTTTCCACGTCAAAATTGATAATTATTTTGTTAAGAATTAGCCGGATTTTTGTTAATGGGTAAGTCATTAGTTACTGTAATATAAAATTATTTATTTAATATAAACAAAGACTCTTGTAAAACTGTAATATAAAATAATTCTCTAATTTAAAAGCAAATTTTTGAAGAATGTTAAACTGTTTATGAAACACATATCTATGGTAGAAACAAATTTATATATTACAAAATTTTTTTTATAAGACAATTTTGTTGAAATTTAAGAAATTGTTTATTTCATTTGTGAGTTGCAGAGCAAACAGTTGAAGGCAACTCGGTTCACGGTGATGCATGACGGCAATTATTTTGTTGAATCGTTAAGAGATGTTTGTGAAAATAAGAGATATATTCTTTATGTTTTATGTATGGAATCATGTAATTCATATATATCATGTAATTAATATCATAATCATTATCATGTAATTAATATATACAGAAATATCATATAATTATTATAGCAATGTAATTTTTTGTATTAAACATAAATATATTGCAGCATAAATCTGTAAATTTTATTTTTCTTGCAATAGACCGTATTATTTCAACTAAAATATCAGGTTTTGACAAGGAGATCGAATCGTAGATATACGTAAGTGAATTCTGGATACTACCTAGCGTTAATGTAGATCGTACTTTGTCCACTTGATATAAGAAATAACTATTTTGTGAAGTAAAAATAGTTATTACCTTATGTTCTTAATATATGTAAAATTTATAATGTAGATATTTTGCTGATATTAATGTGTGTGTGTGTGTGTTCAAAATTTTTTGTTTATAATATTTATAATGTTATAGAAAATTAATAATTATTTTTCTTCCTATAATGCTTAAGAGACTACTATAACATTATTCGTAGCGCTTTCTGATGATTCTATTAATAATTAATTTCGTTAAATTTTAATTTCTAATAAGATGTCTGAGAAATTATTCTATTTGTGGCGTATTTGTGCGTTAATGTTCTCATGGGAGTCATGCAATGGGAAACAGTGTGCTTCAAGTTGGCTAAAAATTGATCTTGATCAAATGGGAGTTTAAACGCTATAACATAATTTTTCTCCCAGCAAAACAAATCTCATTTTTGTGAGGTTCAGAAGGTAATATTATAGACTATCCACATTCTTTTCGTACAAGTTTGACCACGGAAAAATTGACATTTTTATTTATATATACAATTTTAATATGCAAAGTCCTGAAATACGGTATGTGTATAACGTAAAGCTCATGGCATTTCGCAGGTTTCTTTGTGGCTGCTAATGTACATTAAAGTTTAATGGTTAAGATAGTTGAACCAGATTTGAACTTTGCCATTTAATTTTGTTTGCTAAATTATGCATGTCCTATATTTCAATACTTGTAATACAAATGGGCAGATATGCGTTAACTAGCGATCGAACGTATAAAAAAAATAAAAAGAAGTTGTTGATAAAACCCAGAATAAATTAGACACAATTCTACAAACTTTACTGTTATTTCGTTAGCTATTAGGTTAATTTTTTTAATTGGTAAGTCATTATAGTAACTGTTGTATAAAATAAATATATTTAAAAAACGCTTCAAGAATTTTAAACTATATATAGAACAAATATGGTGAATACAAATTTTTGTTCTTTGTATTTGCTGTAAGATATACATATTCGTTGGAACTTGAAAAGTTGTTTATTTTGTTTGTGAGCTACAGAGCCAGCGATTGAGAGGACAGATCGATTCGCAGTAATGTATGACGACAATTCCCGTTGGATTGTTGAAAAAGACTTAAATTTATAAAAATAAAAAAATATATGTTTTATATACAAAATATCATGGAACTAATATACATATACAGTAATACCATGTAATTTTCGTACAATATAATTTATGGAACACAATAAATATATCAGCATAAATCTCTGAATTTTGTTTTTCTTACAATAACTATTACATATTATTAGAATGTTATGCTTACAATAAACTACGTATTACTATAACTAAAATATCAGTTCTTGATAAAAAAAAAAAAAGATCGAAGCGTTATAGACACACGTAAAAAAATTCTCGATACTAACTGCTTCATTAATTGTGTTAGCATAGCTTGCATTTTGTCCATTTGCTAAATAAAAATAATTTTTATCTTATATTCTTAATTTGAAAGAATTTTTGATCTATATTGCTGATATGTACAGTTTTTCATTTATGATATTTGTAATTGATGCTAAAGGATCAATTTTTATTGGGTACTATCTGGTTAAGCGTTGTTTTTCTTCAAACGACTTAATTTGTGTTTCAATATCCATATTATGGACAAACATAAGGAGTGTGTCGGGTTTAAAGGCGGTCGTTTAACTTTTCCGTTTAAACAGCACACCAGGTGCTTCAGTTTAAAATTTTTTTCTTGATAATGATCAGATATTGCATCCATTTTCCCAATTATTACTCTCAGATAAAATTGATATTCATAATTTGGATCATAACTCTAAAAATGCCTCTAATTTCAAATTGGATCGCATAAATGTTTTCCTCAATTCAACACGTCGTAACCGGTATTTTTGATCTACTCAAGTTTTACGTTATTGAGTCATTTCCGCTTTTCCGGTATTTCACTTACCGATCAGCGACTCCATCCCTTGGTTTTTCCGGGCGTTTTTTCAGGAATTTCGCGATTTCTTGCTCGCGATGTACACAGAACCTCGACATTTCACTTACCGATTAGCGATTTTATCCCTTAGTTTGTCCGGGCGTTTTTTTTCGGGAATTTCGAGATTGTTTGCTCGCATGTAACGTAATTCGTTATCTTCCGCAAATGCCATATACAATATTTTTTTAAATGCCTGTTGCGAAAGTTCGATTTGAGATTGAATTTAAATTCAAATAAGAAATAGTATTCAGCGAATACTGTAATCATCCTTTGGTTTTCCCGGGCGCTTTTTCGTGAATTTCGAGATTGCTCGCTCCCGATGTACACTGAACCTCGATATTTCACTTATAAAACGCCCGGAACAACCAAGGGATAAAATCGGTAATCGGTAAGTAAAATATCGAAGTTCTGTGTACATTGCAAGCGAGCAATCTCGAAATTCCCAAAAATACGCCCGGAAAAACCAAAGGATGAAATTGGTGATCGGTAAGTGAAACTGAAATATCGAGGTTCCGTATATAGTAGCCTATGTTTTGCGCAAGGATGTAAAGAGTAACTGTGCAAAAGTTGGTCCAGATCGTTTGAATAGTTTAAGAGTGTATAAAGAACAAACAGACATACAGACATACAGACATACAGATATTCTATTTTATATACATATATAGATTTAATTTAATTATAATTAAAATATTAAAAGCAACGCGTGTAAAATCACTTCTTTCTATTATTTCTTTACTAAACGCAAAAACGGTAATTATAAATTATTTATTAAATTTACGAACGTAATTGTTAACTCCTCGTAAATTACCTATACTAAAAAACAAACATTGACTTCGACATCCAATATTCTAATAAACAGAATATGTTGCCAAACAAAAGAAAGTGGTAGCAGTTAGAAGCAGTACTGGTTCTTTGTGCGACCAGTATAGACGTACAGATCTATAATCACAAGTCAGTTGAAGAGGCTACAACGTGTATTTCCTAAAATGGATAATTGGGAGCATAGAATTATAAGATCTACTACAGATTCACACACTTGTTCGAATCCAGGTATTCTAATTATTTATTTAACTAAATAAACATAATATAAGAAACTTTAAATATATTTATTAAATTGGTTTTTTTTTTAAATAAAATAAGAAAATTGTGTGGAGTAAATAATGAAGATGTTTGAAAGACATAACTGCTGGAGTCACATAGATATACTTATTGTTAGCTCTTTAGTAATTTATATCAAAATTAGATTTTTCTCTCACAGTTTTAATTAACTGACAATATTCTGCGCATTTTCTTGAATGCGTGAAATATATTGTATTTAGCAAAAATCTGAAAATTGTTTGCATTTTACAAATAAAATCGCACGTAATTACTGTAATGATTTTCAGCACAATATTTCATTTTCTGTCATGTACTTGCTCGTTATACTTACACATCACATTAACTATTTTATATATACCTACATATATTTTTTTTAATTTCTATGTCGTTTTGATTATTAGAAAAGGTACAAGTAATCCATATCGAATTAGAACTGAATGTGGATTTTCCTAAAAAAGTTCTTACAGGAAATGCAATTTTAACTTTACAAAGAATACAAATAAATCCTCCAATTAATGAGATAGTGAGTGAATATTTTCTTTTATATCCAACAAAAATCTTGACTGCTTATTAATATGTAATATCTAAAAATTAGATTTTAGATATTCTCGGACTACATATATCCAGTATCACAAATGCGTCTGATAGAATACCTTTAAGTTACGAAATTGGCAGTAATAACTTTGGATGTTCGCTTCGCATAGTCTTACAAGGCTCACAAGATATTGAGAGGTATTACTTCTAACTCTGAGTAAATATAAGATATTTAAAGAAAAATATACATCTACTAGAACTTATTGATGTAAAAGTCGAATACACACACAATACAATACTTTCAGAATTCGAATTGAATATGAAACATTTTCGTCCGAGTACTTTCCCGAGTATATCTCTCCTCCATTATTATGGCTAACACCTCCGCAAACTGCTGATCAAACATATCCTTTTCTATTGTCTGACAACAAGGTAACCAAGGCTAAAAAAAATATTTTTTTATATAAATATAGATTATATAAAAGTCTGTATTCTTTCAGTTAATAGGCGCTAGATCATGGTTTCCCTGCCAGGACACACCGTCTGTCAAATTTAGATACACCGCTAGGGTAAGAATCTAAAAACAGATAGTATTTGTATGCATTCCGCATTTATTTATTTACAAGAAAACAATAATATACGATTGATAGATAATCAATAATAAAAATAAGAAAACTATGCGAAAAAAAGAATAGAATGGGTTAGTGAAAAAGATAGGTATTAAACGCTTTTAAACATAAATGTCTATATTTTCTTAGAAATTGCTTTAGTAAAACTAAAATAAAATATCTGTTTAATTTTATATAATATGTTTCATTTTTCAGATTTCGGTACCAAAAAATTATACAGTTCTAATGTCCGCAATTAGGCAAAATATAAACCGCGACAGTCCGGTGCTAGATGTATTTAAATTCGATCAAAGTTACCCAGTACCATCTTATGCTGTAGTTATTGCCGTGGGTTTACTACCCTTGGAAAGATCTTATGAAAGAGTCTTCATATATGCCGAAAAATATAGTCCTTATTTCGGTAGATTCCTTTTAGCTACAATTGATGAGATGTTACGAACTGCCGCAGTGTTATGTGGACCTTATTTGTGGGGTAAAATATTGACTAGATTTTTTAATATTATTTATAAAAATTAAATTAAATTTAAATTTCTTTATGTTTATTTTTAATATGTAGGTATATTTAAATTTATACGTATAAAAATTTTTGCATTTGACAATAATCAATATTCTTTTTCTTGTTTATTTTTATTATTTTTTGTAGATATTATACATTTAAAATAATATTTTCAGAGAAGTACGTTATATGCGTGCTTCCACCAAGTATCGCCCATTTGGAAATAGAATGTCCATGCTTGACATTTATACCGCGGACTATACTTGGCGCAGAGCGTTCTTATATCAGTAAATATTTAGCTCGGAACATCGCACAGAGTTGGGCAGGAAATTTAGTTACGTGTTTGAGTTGGGAGCATTTGTGGTTGAATAAAAGTTTCAGCACTTTTATTAGCAGGAAAATTATATGCCAATTTGCCGAAGTTGGTAGCATGAGTGATTTTCTTCAACAAAAAGGATTAAGGAATCTAAATAAAATGGTAAGATATTAATTTTAATATTAATTTTAGGTAAGAAAAATAAAATAATAAATAATATACGTAATGTTACACATTGACAATATTTTACATTATATACATTATTATGAGCACACACACGTTCCTGCATTCTTACTGTATTATCATCTGAAATTGTATTATAGATCCAAAGAAATGACGGCTTGATAAGATGCTTAGTACCCGACATGGCAACTTGGTTACCTCATACAGTCACTAAATATGTGCCTTACGAATGGGGATGTAAGCTCTTAGATTATTTACAGAATATGTTAGGAGGACCCCGAGTATTCGAACAATTTCTTCGAGCTTATTTTGAACATTTTGCACTACAAAGTATAAACACTCAAAATTGGATAGACTACTTGTCTGAAAAATTTCCTGACCGTATGGAGGTAAAACACATTTTTTATATATACAAACTACTGTTTTATCGGTATTTATATAATTAGCATCAGAAATAATGGCATTTTTGTCGTTTTCAGATGTTATCTGGTCGGTTGTATTCGTATTTGACTGAAATTCCTTCTATATCTGGAGACCTACCGAATAGGTCCCCATTAGAACAACATTGTGACGAGATAGCGAATAGATGGATCGAATGGAATTGTGATGCCTATCCTGATATTCCTGATCGTCTACGGCATCCACCTTCTGAATTAACAGTTGGACGTGACTTCTATGAGGTTCAGAAAATAATATTCATTAAATTCCTGCATTCTTCTCATACAAGGCTGACTATAAAAAAACTGAGATATTTAAGATATTTCATTTTCGGTCGACAAATATTAAATGCTCAAATACGGTAAATATGCACATCTTTATTCAGATTGATTTACCTACAATTACTTAACATAAAGCGCACGTATCTTACAGGTATTTTTGGCTGCTATTGTGCATTAAAGTTCAATGGGATAATAAAGTTGCACTAGCTTTGAATTTTGCTATTGAAAATTGTTCTCCAAATTATGCATGTCCTATATTTCAACATTTATGCGAATGGAGCGCAATAAATCGAGAAATAGCGAAACAAAGGTATAGGGACAATAAGAAAAAAATGTTGGTTCAAACCTGGAAATCATTGCAAGAAATTTTACATCGTATTGAATATTCTATTCCACGTCAAAATTGATAATTATTTTGTTAAGAAATAGCCGGATTTTTGTTAATGGGTAAGTCATTAGCTACTGTAATATAAAATTATTTATTTAATATAAACAAAGACTTGTGAAACTGTAATATAAAATAATTCTCTTATTAAAAAGCAAATTCTTGAAAAATGTTAAACTGTTTATGAAACACATATCTATGGTAGAAACAAGTTTCTATATTACGCATTTTTTTATAAAACTATTTTGTTGAAATTTAAGAAGTTTTTTAATTTATTTGTGAGTTGCAGAGCAAACGATTGAAGGCAACTTGTTTCACGGTGATGCATGACGACAATTATTTTGTTGAATCGTTAAGAGATGTTTGTGAAAATGAGAGATATATTCTTTATGTTTTATGTATAGAATATCATGTAATTAATATATACAGAAATATCATATAATTATTATAGCAATGTCATTTTTTGTATTATAAAACATAAATATTGCAGCATAAATCTGTAAATTTTATTTTCTTTGCAATAGACTACGTATTATTTCAATTAAAAAATCAGCTTTTGACAAGGAGATCGAATCGTAGATAGGTATACATAAGTGAATTCTCGATACTACCTAGCGTTAGTATAGATCGTACTTTGTCCATTTGATAAAAAATAACTATTTTGTAAAATAAAAATAGTTATTATCTTATATTCTTAATTTGAGTAAAATTTATAATGTATTTTGCTGATATACAGGGTGTCCCATTTTAACTTAGACAGCTGAATAACATGAAAAATTGCAATGTAATCAAAAAATGTTTTAGACAAAAGTTGTATGGTCTAAAGGGGGACATAAGATGGTGGCAATGATTTGACTTTGGATGGTCGTTTGAAACTCACGTGAACATCACCTTCAATTTCTTAAATGGAACCTCCTATATTGTAGTATATCGTTTGAAAGGGCATAAAATAAGAAAAATTTTGGCGCAAACCAGAGGTCGATACGTTGACCCGTTCGGGAGTTATTTAGGGTTAAAAATTGACTTTTTCCAACTTTGACTTTAAATAACTGCCGAACGGATCAACGTATCGACCTCTGGTTTGCGCCAAAATTGTTCTTATTTTATGCCCTTTTAAATGATATACTACAATATTGGGGGTGTTTCATTTAAAATTTTTGAGTTGCAGTCCCCTGGGACCCAAAAAACTTTTAAGTAAAATCCCCATATTGTAGTATACCATTTGAAAAGGCGTAAAATAAGAAAAATTTTGGCGCAAACCAGAGGTCGATACGTTGATCCGTTCGGGAGTTATTTAAAGTCAAAGTTGGAAATAGTCAATTTTTGACCCTAAATAACTCCCGAACGGGTCAACGTATCGACCTCTGGTTTGCGCCAAAATTTTTCTTATTTTATTCCCTTTCAAACGATATACTACAATATAGGGGGTTCCATTTAAGAAATTGAAGGTGACGTTCACGTGAGCTTCAAACGATCATCCAAAGTCAAATCATTGCCACCATCTTATGTCCCCCTTTAGACCATACAACTTTTGTCTAAAACATTTTTTGATTACATTGCAATTTTTCATGTTATTCAGCTGTCTAAGTTAAAATGGGACACCCTGTATATATATGTGTGTGTGTGTTCAATTTTTCGTTTATAATATTTATGATGTTATGGAAAATTAATTATTATTTTTCTTCCTATAATGCTTAAGAGACTACTATAACGATATTAGTAGCGCGTTCTGATAATTATATTAATTATTAATTTCGTTAAATTTTAATTTCTAATAAGATGTCTAAGAAATTATTCTATTTGTGGCGTATTTGTGCGTTAATGTCCTCATAAAAGTTATGTGCTTTAAGTTTGTCAAAAATTAATCTTGATCAAATGAGATTATGAACGCTATAACATAACTTCTCTCCTAGTAAAAGGATCTCATTTTTGTGAGGTTCTGAAAGTAATATTCATAGACTATTTACATTCTTTTCGTACAAGTTTGACCACGGAAAAATTGACATTTTTATGTATACGATTTCAATATGCAAAGTCTTGAAATACGGTATGTGTATCTTCTCTCTGTTTAACGTAAAGCTCACGGTATTTTGCAGCTTTCTTTGTGGCTGCTATTGTACATTGAAATTTAATGAGTTGAGATAGTTGAACCATGGCTTTGAACTTTGCTATTCAATTTTGTTTGCCAAAATAATGCATGTCCTATATTTCAACATTTGTACAAATAGGCAGATGCCTAATGCGTTAATTAGCGATCGAACATATAGAAAAAAATAAATAGAAGATGTTATATAGAACCTAGAATGAATTAGACACAATTCTACATCAAACTTTATTATTATTTTAACAATTAGGAAAATTTTCTTTTTTCATAGGTAAGTCGTTAGTAACTGTTGTATAAAATAATTTTTGTATTAAATAAACGCTTAAAAAATTTTGGACTGTTTATGGAACAAATATGGTGGATATAAATTTTTGTTCCTCCTATTTGTTGTAAGATAATTTCGTTGGAATTTGAAAAGTTGTTTTTGTTTGTAAGCTACAGAGCCAGCGATTGAGGGGACAAATCGATTCGCAGTGATGTATGACGACAATTCCTGTTGAATAGTTAAAAAGGATTTAAATTTGTAAAAATAAAAAAATATAAGTATCTATATGTTTTGTATACAGAATACCATGGAACTTATATACATATACAGTAATATTAAGATAACTTTTGTAGAATATAATTTATGAAACACAATATAAATATATCAGCATAAACCTCTGAATTTTGTTTTCCTTACAATAACTACATATTATTAAAATGTTAGGCTTACAATAATCTACGTACTACTTCAACTAAAATATCAATTCTTGAAAAAAAAAAGGATCGAATCGTAGATATACGTAAGGGCGAATTCTTGATACTACCAGCTTGATTAATCGCGTTAGCATTGCTCGCATTTTGTCCATTTAAAAAATAAAAATAATTATGTTATGTAAAAATAATTATTATCTCGTATTCTTAATTTGACAGAAATTTATAATCTATAAAAAGAAATAAAAAGAAATTCAAAGCTCACGAAACAAATAACATAAACATAAATAAGGCAAATGAGAGCCGGGCGCTGGATGGACGAGCGGTTATAAAATAATTAGTCGATTACGGTCTTGATGACTTAATATAATGAATACGTATAGAGATTTACAAATTGAATTGTATTATGCACTGAAGAAGGTTCGAAATTGAACCGAAACCTTTGTAAATTTTTGTAAATCTCTACGTATTCATTATATTAAGTCATCAAAGACCGTCATCGACTAATTATTTTATTACCGCTCGTCCATCGAGAGCCCTGCTCTCATTTGCCTTATATATGTTTCTGTTATTTATAATCTATATTGCTGATATGTACAGTGTTTCATTTATAATATTTGTAATTGATGCTAAAGAATCAATTTTCATTGCGTACTGCTTACAAGACTGCTGTAACGTCATCCCATATAGATTCGCTGATGATCCCATTAATGTTTAACGTTCATTGGATTTCTCTTAATAAAATGTCTGCAAAATTATTCGTTTTGCTACAAATGTGTGCTAGAATTATATAAATTATTTTTTAAAGCCCACCCGATACTGCTTGTAGATAAATTATAACATGCAGTTTTTTTTAACAGTTCAATTTGTCAGTTCAAAAATATAGATATAAAATAAATTCCCAATTTCATTAGCCCATCAGGCACTTTATGTACCAAGGTAAATTTAAATCACAGAAAATAACATTTCCATCTAATTAATCACAAAATTATCACAATGACGCGCAATGGAGTTACGGTTACTCTGAATTATCTCTTTCTTTCTTTTGTAATAATTACGAGTGCTCAATATATTCTCTCGTATGATCACACTAATTGTAAGACGATTTCTCCAACCAAAATGTTTATTATGGTATGCGGCACGTTCTACCTGCCGATTATAAACCGATCGTTGTAGGCGGCTATCGATCGAATATTACGGAATTTTTGTGGCACGCCTCGTTGTACCGCGATGAACTAGGCGAGCCAAAGAAATACTTTTGTGGAGCCTTTATAATCCAAGAAAATCTCTTGATAACGGCAGCTCATTGTGTGTACGACGTTCTACGGAATATACTTTTAAATATATTAAAAGCTCTTTCTATGATTCTTTCAAATCAATCTTGGTTGATTTGTCGTTATAACTGAAACCCCACTTCAAACGCATATAAAGTGAGAAGTTCAGGAATAATGATGTGAGATCCAAAAGCGATAATGAATTTCTATGCACGAAAGAAACAGTATGGTTGACTTAACATAAATCTGGTTAGCACAACCAGATTTATGTGTATATTTAGCTGTTAGCACATAAAGGTTAGCACAACCAGATTTATGTGTGAGTCAACCATACTGTTTTTTCTGTGTGGCAATTAACATGGTTATTAATGCGATATTTTTATCTCATCAAGCAATGTAACTAATTGTAAGCTTTTATAACTTTGCACATTAAGGTACGTATTTTGTTTACTACGTACGTTGTTTAACATGGTAATATAAAAATTATTTGCATCAATTTTTATTAAAAGTATACATATTAATTCAAAATTAAACATCTTTATTGTCAGGGAAACATTAATATAAACATTGTTAATTAAAATTTTAATAATTACCATATTATTAGCACACCAAATTAATAAATATAACAAAAGACATGATCCAAAATAAAATATTTATCATGATGCCGCGTGATATTATTTTACTTTTCTCATTGGAGCAACTGCAGGATGCTCTGTAACACTAACGACAACGTGAGGCAGGAGCTTGAGAAATCGGCGGTATATCTCGCAAGACTCTCTATGTTCCCTCTACCGCATCAGATGTTTACTTTCTGAAAACTATACAGATTACAGGCGTGGGCTACAAGGGGCGAAATCAGTGAATCGCTGTAATCATCGGGAACATCGCATGCCGCGCGCACGTTTCTACACGGCGGAATAGCCGACGCGGGAAGGCCCGGCCGGCGCGGCGGCCGCGCGCGTTTCAGGGACTAGAGACTCCTGAAACAAACCAACCCCCGGAATTCCCCCGGGAAATCAGCGAGGCATGAGACTTCGCCGGGTCTCGGTAGGTAGGTGGAAAGAGCCGGCGCGCACATCGACCGACGTGCACGTGTGCCCGAAACACGCGTGCCGCAGCTTTTACGAGCGTTGACAGTGCTCGACGTAGCGCACCCTCGTTGTTGCTGCCGAACGGCTGCTGCCAAGCCAGAGAGGCCCGAAGGTAAAGCCTGCCCTTGCCCGCGAAATTTTCGTCCTTCAACTAAACCGAATCGAGCGAAGATTTGCACTTCGCGAAGAGAGCATCGCACGCGATGAAGAACGTTTGAAAATATCTCTCTTTTGGAGTTACCTACTCAAATGCGTGAAATGCACTCTCTTTTTATGCGAGAGAAAGATATAAAGATTTTATTAAAGTGTTCCGATGAAGACTAATGGTAAGAAAAGTCAACTGTTGTTAATTCTTTTGTTTAATAAGCTAGTCTTATTTTTAAACCAACATTTTTCTTGCTTGTAAACTGGCCGTTTGACATTTTAACATAGTTTTGCTTTTATCGAGAGAGCGAATAATTTTTCCTTTTATAACATGTAAATGCTATTTTTGATGCGTAAAACACTAAACCTAAACGGCGTGCATATATGTATCCATTTTAAACGTATTATTAATTGGGTAACGTAATCAACACACACACACACACACACACATCATATTTTTTAAACTATAAAATTGGCTAATAATAATATCGAGAATTTCTTAATTTTATTAAATTGCTACGAGTTTTTGCTGTAGATTATGAATCCTTTTCACTCTAATGTCTATCAAAAAATTAAATATTTTAACATTCTGCAATCAACGTGTTATTGCACCGCATCGATGTAGTGTTAAAAGGTTGGTGTGTTTGTTTGTTGTCGAGATATACGAAGTGGTACGCACCGATCATGGGAATAGTACAGAACGAAGTAAATACACTTTTGTAGGTATAAAAACGGTCGGCTATCGCTCTGTTTGCATCATCATCCTTTGATTTATCCGGTGGTCACGTAGTGGACGCGCTGTGTGCCGATAGAATCCGAGGATAACGATTATTATCGGTTCGCTTGCACGCGCCGTTATTTGCTGAGATTAGTCGAAACAGGCTTATACGTGATTCGGACTTTCCAATTTCGATAATTACATACAAACACTAAAAAATGCATTTCTTTCTCAATTTTATTACAAATGTAATTACATTAATTCTACAATAATTCTTATATAAGTATGAAGAATATTTTAAAGAATGTATAAGCTTAATTATATGTGTGTGCGTGCGTATTCACATATATATATTTCAGTAAATTTAAAAAAAAACGAGAGAGAGAGAGAAAAAGAAAATATGCGGCATTTATAAAATTTATAAAATAGTAATACTTTTTATTATATCTATTTCAAATCAGTTTAAGTGCGTTAATCATGCGTAGTTCATATAAAGATTGCTCTTGATCCCTTAAATTTCATCATTTATTTAAAAATCTAATTTGCATTTCTAATTGTGTTTTGACTGAATAAATTGACGACTGGTCAAAACTTTATTTACGTTCGCTCGAATTGAAAATGCTAAAAGGAGAAAGTCATCGAAGCTAACGTGCCGTTTCATCGAGGGCGTCGCACGGAAATCATTTGGACCTCCACCTGTTACTGTTGCGGTGCGTGCTGAAAACCTGTAGGGATGATCTCCTGAGTGCTATCGATCGTGCGGGATCAATGGATACAATTATCCGGTCACGTGTCGGGCTAACGGCGAACAAGTATAGCCAGAGAGGAAGAGAATGGCAGCCAGAGAGCGCGTCCTCTCGCCGATTCGTCGGCGTCCGCGACATTGATAAATGTTGCACGCGTGACGCACATTCTGTCCGCTGGTCGCGTTTCGTAGATTATTTGAAAAAAATTCTTCACCGACCCTTTTCTCCGAGAGACACATCAGAACCCACAGAGGAAGTGTCTGTTGGGAAATAAAATTGGTATTCATTAATAAATATAGAGCATTATTCATTTTACCGTGAATCCGACAACGAATTAGGAGAAAGCTGTACAATTCCTGTTCACAGAGAACACAAAAAAATGCGCAAAAGCGTAAAATGTTCCAACTGGGATAACCGAGAGAAGACAATGCTGATTTTTCCAAAAGCGAGCCTGAGAGAATACTTTAGCGACGTTGAGCCGTTAAGCGCCGAGTGTTCTTTTAAATGTCCGACAGGTGCTTTTATTGTTAAGAATTCTAGCACTTTAGCAACAATAATTTGCTCTCGCAACGATGATTTGGGCGCTAATCCTGATTACCGCGTTGTAACGGTAAATCGTAATAATTACGGGAGCCGACTAAGAAAAACCTCCCGCGGGATACCGCAGCGCCTGATAAAATCCAGATCGTTCCCTCCGATCTCGAGGGATGTGGGCTCTCACGATCGGCGACCTAGGTAGTACTGCAAATCTCTATCGACGGCACAGAAAAGGACCGAATCGGACGGAGATTCGAATTTAATAATGCAACTTTGCTTCGGTTATAGGGTAGATCGTAATCGATGACCCGCGGAAGTCGCGATTTAATTACGCCAAATCTTCTCACGAATAGAATAGGAAATTGGATAGACGTCAATATTTGATTTGGTTGAATTGTTTCATTAATTGTTATAACAAAATTAATTACAAAGTCAATTTAGTTAGTTGGAAAGTGCATTGATCTTTAGTTTCAAGTTTGTTTTTCCTTAATTTTTATGTGTGGTAATGATAATCGATTATAATAATATCTTTAATTAAAGTGTTGTAATATCCTTTAATTTGTAACATAATCTATATATAGTACATAGAATGATATAAAAGATTGGAGTACAGAAAATAATTTAAAAAGGGGCAATTATGGAAATACAGGAGAAAAAATTTCCAGCATCATTATTTTTTTTTAAATATATCCGCGCATCTTCAATGGCAATAAAAAACATTTCATTGCACGCTTTAAAATATCCTCCGCCGATATATCCCGCGTACGCTCGTAATATTTTTTTATACGCTTCATTATAATTGGGGGCTCGCGTGCGTTTATACACGCGCAACGATTTCGCCGGCGTCCATGCCTCGGCAGGTTGGGTAATCAAGCGTAATGCTTTCGGGCTTCGAGCGTACGCTCTATTTGCACCACGCATCATAGCTACGGTAATAACGTCCCATGAGGACCTAATGTCGAGTCCGTGCTCGAGCCATAATCCGAAGCGTGCGTGCGTGTGCACCATCGCGTCACCCCGCGCTACTATGTCGTGATGCGCTACAGATTTTTCCTAACCGTGAGCCTCAAGGAGACGATCAACAATATCAACATACTCTCGTGAAGTGGTCTCATGACTTCAGACTTGAATAAACAACCTTCATCTCGGCGCAAAATAATTTTTTTGGGTGGATTCTACGAGTTATACTCTCATGTATGAATTCATCGACTAACGATACTTCTCGTTGAAGATTGAAACAATTTTTCTTGTAATAGAACTTAATTACACTGAAAAAGAATTATTATTTGCAAGAAAATTGATTTCTATAAATTTAGTTTCCACAATTCAAAGAAATATTAGGTTATAGATTTGAGGAAATATTTCAAATTCAGAAAAATATGTTTTCTCAAATCTTATATCTAATACTTCTTTGAATTAAGGAAACTAAATTTATATGAATCAATTGTTTTTGCAAATAATAATTTTCTTTTCAGTGTAGATATATTATTTCGCAAGTTTTAAAGTTTTTTTCTTAAAATTTAAATTTCGTGTCCCTTAAAATTCTGTTATAGTAAAGCCTACCTAAAATTAACTGTAGAATAAGATTCCGTTATCAATGATAGCCTAAAGTTTGCTTGCATTTTATAATATGTGCACATATATATCTACGTATTAAAATAATTTTGAAAACTAATCGCTAATATTTGTATAAAAAAAATTTCCTATAATAAAGAGGGGATTCTTGTATGATTTATTTTTCTTATTAATTTAAATTAATACGCAAGATAAAACTATATGTATCCAGACATTCGTTATCTGTAATCATGGAAGATTCGTAGTACCTAGTAATTACCACAACAGCATTCACACAACAGCATTCGCCTGTTACGTGAGTTGGAATATTTTTTAGCGTTTTGCGTCATATGCGGAATGTCATTGCGTGTATCGGGACACGTGGGCTATAAATCATACATTACGATCAATTAAAATAATTACATATAAGTAGCTTTCGTGCAGTTCATATCGGATCAATCTACACGTAACGTCGCTTTTTAACTTGTTGCATAAATATAAGATAGGACATGCGAGGATCGTGTTGTACTACTTGCGAAAGCCTTTCGATACAATGAATACTTCCGAGATTAATGATAAGCATAACAAACGAGAATCGTAGTAAAGAAACGTAATTTGGATCGACTTTAATGATTTTACAGTTAAATAATAGCATAAATTTTGATTGTTTTAATTATTGTGTCGCTTAAACAATCGCGTAAGTTTTGATGGTTTTAATTATTATACTGCTCATTATCCTGCAATTGTTTATATTGCACGATTCTTCATATACAAATTTTAATCACCGTGCAGTCTCAGTATCACAGCTGAGCGGATGAATTACGTTCTGTACATCTTAAACCTGTATTAGACTGACTGATTTAGGGCCTTCTGCGCAGCGAGCCGGATTTAATCACTCGCAGGATTCGTTCTTCGCGATGGAACAAAGGCGGCATTTGAGTTCGGCATTCGGGCGAACACGCTCGTCCATCTGTAAAAGTCAGCGGCGTCTCCCGTGCAAAACGGAGCTTCCTAGATTCTAATCAGGGACCGCGTGTACCTATTAGGGACATTCATTGTGCGTGGGTGTACCGTGAATACGACAGGGGTAAGTCTCCCCCTCGGGATAGCCCCATCGAAAAGCCAGGGATCTGACTTCGCTCTCTTTCTTTGTCTTTCTCTCTCTTTCTCCCCATCCATCCCTCTCTCTCTCTCTCTCTCTACAGAACCGTCACTTGTCACGTATGATTATGTGCGCGATTCCCTTATTTCCAAGCTACAAACACTGTCACACACGCGACGCATGCGACCAGCATGGGGTGTGCATGTTCTATACAAATATATGGTTTGCTGACTGGTGATACAACCGAAAAAAAAACAAAAAAAAAACAATGATTTGTTATTATAGGATAAGTATCGCGATACGTAAGAACATGATTTCACCAAAAATTAATTGCAGTCAAAAGTTAACGCGCTCATTATTCATCATAATTAATTTTTAACATATATAGATTACAAGTAAAAAGTCTAGAATATTTCATAAGATATTATATCTGTACTATATTATAATAATTAAGGAATTTTGAATATTTTATTTTTAAGCGTTCCTTTTTGCTACAATTAATATTTAATAACAATGTGATCTCTTTTTGCAGATCCAGAAGTTTCATTAGAAAACTAAACACCATTTGCATACATAGAATATAAGACTTTATTCTTTAATGTCTTT
Source organism: Leptothorax acervorum (assembly GCA_035220615.1). NCBI lineage: Eukaryota > Metazoa > Arthropoda > Insecta > Hymenoptera > Formicidae > Leptothorax > Leptothorax acervorum. Next base: position 109,989 of record JASTWQ010000373.1, read on the forward strand.
CACATTAAATTAGCAATTATAAAGTCTTTTGATTTAAAATTATCAAAATCAAATTAAATTAAATTAAAATTCTTTACGCGACTAATTAATAAAAATCCTAAATTGCTCCACTCACGTTTATATCTTTTAACATCTTATATCTGTACATTTTATAGTGTGTTACTGAAATATTTCATAATTTAATCTTATAATTTCATGAAAAGGCGTAACCACTTTTATATCGCCCTCTTTTATCTCTTTCCCCCCACGCAGACATGTACACCCCTTCAGGTAGCAGCAACATGCTGGACTCACCGTACGTCGCGTCGGGGTTAACGAGCATCAACGAGCACGAGGATCGCCTTGTGTAAAAACACACATCAGCGCGACGTCCTCGTGCAGGCTTCCAGAAGTTATCGGGCTACTTCCGAGGCAGCGCTACTGCCGGCCAGCTATCTTTCAATGATCGCGCATCTGTCGTGCATTTTGGTGAATCACTCCGTTCCACGGAGCGCCCGACGGGCGTTGCTCCATATTATGGCTTCCACGGTCCGCGGGTGTTCCGGGATATTGCGTTCCCGATATAGACCAGCCGACTTACTGACTAGCCGGGTCAGCTGCGGAAGCGGCTCGTGCCACCGGCGAAACCATAAGGCCCGCAATTATGGGGTTTGCGGTCGGCCCCGGCGATGATTTGTCGGCCTCTTCCTCGGTAATTAACGGGATGACTTTCAACCGCGGCGCCCGCGCCGGCGACGCCACGTCGAATCTTCCCGCGTGATTTTTTCGCTGTCCGCCGCCCACGTGAAAGCTGGGTCGACCTAGCCGATTTCTCAAACGTATACGTCAGCGAATTCTAACGAATTAATTGTGGATTTAACATGAATGAAGTTTGATATTGTATGATATTGAATAATGTTTCTATTTTTGAATACAATATGTAGACTTGTTAATAAACTCTTGAAATTATCTTTAAGGCGGGCTCGGCAATAGTTCCTTATTTGTTCTCGTTTGTCCCACAAAGGGTCTTAATGAATCATAAAGCAACGAAAGAGAATTTTGTTATCTCTTATATTATAGTTGTCCAGAAAACAAATTGTTATATTTTACGTAACTTATTCTGTGTAATTTGTAATATTTAAATTTAATCTAAAAATATTTTTAAAAAGTTTCTGCTATATATATTTAAATTTTAGGGGTTTATTTCATTTAAAAGAATCTTTTAATTTTTAATAGTGTTATTTCGTAATTTTGCTGCCTTATTTTACAAATATATATTCTCTATGATAGATAAATTACATCTATCAGAATACATATATGTATATTCTTGCACATTCTCCATACAATCGTAACTTATTTCCCGTTTCATTGATAACGTATTGCTTTCATTTACGTCCAAAGCGCAGTGCGTATGTTATAAATATATGAAATTAAAGCGAGACGTTATTATAATGACCATTTCCCACCAGGGAAATTAATTTAATTGATGTTATATACATATATCAAATGTTATTGAAACGTTTTTTTTTAAATAAACGTTTATTGAACGAATTTAATTGCACATCAATTGTACACGAGCGTATAGTTTGGACAAAAAATTTACATTATGTTTCATTCGAATGTTATATTAAATATAAATCGGAAAAGCGCCTCTACCGCGCGCGCCCGCGGCGGTAGGGACGTTATGAAATTTTATTCCCGCTGGCCGGCTCGAATATTATTTAGCGCGTCGCTTTTGCTGTGTGTTTACCAAAGCTCTCCATTCTGCGACCACAGAGAGAAAGAGAGAAAGGAGTGAGAGAAAGAGAGAACCTGCCTCTGTGCAATCGATATGTGAAGCACCGCGGCACTCCCCGGAGAGAATCGCGATATGTATTTTCAGAAAGCGCTTGTATACGCTCCTCGAGCACACCCCTCACCAGTTCGCGAGCCTCTGTTTGCACGCGGTACCTTTCAACCGTGGCTGTTTACCGTTTGATCTTATTATTTCATTCGTCTAAATTTAAACACTTCACCCTTACGATACCGTGGTTTGTTTTCCCGTCTCGCCGCGAGACGACGCGGAACCCAGGATCGGAGGGGCTCGCCGTTCACCCCCCCGAGGAGTCCTCGGCGGTGACGAATTTCGGCAAACTTATCGTAGCCCGAAACTACAACTCTATTTTGCCAAATTTTAAGAGATTTAAAAAATATTATAAATTAAAAATAAATTACTTGCAAGTATTTTTTTAAATTAAAACTCCCCAAGTGTCATCTGTAATTTAAAGGAAAGAAGAATCGTTGTATACGATAAGTAGATATAAAATAAGAGCAAAAGTTAAAAAATTTAATCGGAAATAAGAAATATAATAGCTGTATTTTTTTAACAATAGCAGATAATCGTTTGATGCAAACGAGGTAAAATTATATTATAACGAAGAAATATGAGGAAAAAAACTCGTAAGTGCTAAAAATCCGTAACACGGTTTCTTAAAGTGATTTTCGCGTGACGAAAACCACAAATGCAAGGAGAATCAAGATTGTCGCGAACCCTCGAAAGCGAGCCGATGAGTTAACCGCGTTACAGGCTGGTATAAGCCAAGCCAAACATTGACATGTTCAATCATAGCGATCTCTCATAGTCAGCTAGAGCGATGACGGAGGAGAAGGAAAAGGTGAAGGAGGAGGAGGAGGAGGGGAGGGGAAGGAATGAGGGAGGCATGAACAAGCGCATAGGATATGTAAAGCCAGACAGAGAAAGAAAGAGAAAGAGAGGAGGGGGATAAAGAGAGAGAGAGAGAGAGAGAGAACCGCATCGTACACCATCTGGCCTCTGACGGGGGGTTGGCACTAAGGGGTAGAAATTGAAATGAAAACAGGGCGCTACCCCAAAACCGTGCCGCGTCTTTGCTATGGTTGTCAATGAGGGCTATTAGGGGACGATATGTTTTTCTTCTTCACAGATTTCCTCTCTGTGACGCGTTGACTTCCACCTAGACCCGATGACAAGCGAGCGATGATTGCTCGTCCGTGACGAGCAGACGAGACCGGGAAGGAGCGCGATGCGATTATTATTCATTCTCGTTTCACTATGTAATTGACTAAACGCAAATAAAACATCGAAAATATTACGAAGTATCATTCGCTATCGTGCAAATGATGCTTTAAATTACAAAGTTATAAAGTATAATTATAAAGTACTTCTCGAGCTTTGTGTTTCAAGTATTATCTATTGATTTACGTCCCATTAAATTAAGAAATAATTCAAGAGTTTACGTTTTGAAATTAACATGTTTTAAGAATTTTATTTTTATTTTGTGTAAAATGATTTCTAATCTGTATTATGTTACTATTTTATTAATTTTAGAAATGATTCATGTTAATTTCCAAAATACAGCTACTACTCATAAATCATCGTGTTAAATGTCGATTACATATTAATCTTTCTAACAACATTATCTGCGATAGTTTTTAATATAAATTTATGGATAACGATATTGAACTCCATGATAAGCGAGTCTACGCGGTCACAAATGCCATGATGTACATACACAGAGTTCGTTTATTGCTCTAATTGAGGTATGCGGGCGGTGCTCGAATTCTGAATATCTGCGGGTTATTTTCATCATATTGTTATGCATCGATTGACGGGTAACGTTACATCTCGTCTGCGAACTATATAGAAATTATAAATTGTCTGAAAATTACGAAATTAATGTTCATTGTGTATGCATGTAAATTGGCAAAATAATAAATGTCATTATGTATTAATATTGGAAAAATATAAATTTTGTATTTAATATATTCATATAAATGTAAATATATCATTATAATATTATAAAACCTCCACCTTTTTTTTAAAAAAAGCATTTTATTTGATATTTCAGTCGAAGAAACTTTCATTGTCAGTTAAAAAATCCGAGATTTAATACATCTAATTATTATTATAATTATAGTATTTGTATCGATGGCATATTTCATTACAATGTAATGAAGTTGTACAGTTGTATATTTATTATATATATTTGGCTTCATATATCATATTTATGCATTATGTTCAAACATACTGGGAATATCGTAAATCGAGGAGCTGCGTTTATGTATGTATTTTCGACCAAGGCGAAAAAAAAGTGCGAATAATACGTGTTACACGTGGTAACGATGTTCTGAATAGTGCTCGAGCTGCCTCGACGAGCACTTGGCGTAAGAGCATTGAGAAGGTCACGTGTCGACTCGTGCATACCGGATGTCATGGTTTTGTACGTATTTAACGCCTCCTCTATGGTCTATTCACTTCGCGGTAAAAGCATGGGCGGTTCCTTTTCCGCCTAAATAATCAACAACGATTCGAGGTGCAGAGGCCCATGCCATGAGAAACGAACGTATACGATAACGGTGGTGAACAATTGACGCTGGACAACAATTGAAACAATGTTTGTTTCGATATAAAAAATATTACTGTCCCCCCTTAATAGATATGCTCGATCACAGAAAATATTGACAAAAAAATTAAAATTATCATTCTTGTATTTATTTTAATTGATTGTAATTTTGTACATACCTACGCGTATCCTTGTAAATAGAGAATAAAGATTTCCGAGCACGTTAAAAAATGTCGACGTCCATTTTTGAATAATACAAATTTTAAATAGGAGAAATATGTTACGATGACCGTGCGATAGCCGGCACTCCTTCACGTTGACACACTCGCCGTTACCGGCTTATTTCACATTCACTTACGCGGATAAGCGGACATTTTCACGGACGATTACGTGACGAGAGCATGATGGGAACTGGGCTACGGAATGCCTCGATTTAACGTCGCCATAAATCTACGCGTGATTTGCAATGCGTGCCACGGACGATCGTGTGGGATATCTCTCTGGTTGAGCGTTATAGGAGTGCCGCGTCAAGTATTGTTCCGGGGCAACTATTTCGTCTACAATAGGCGTTTGACAAAACCGCGAAGCAATGACCGTGATCGATCACGGTTTTGCTACGGTTTACGTTTACGAAACCGGTCACTGTCGATCACGCGCGAGATAAACCGTCAGGAACTGTATAATTTACATAAAAAAATATATATCTTACTAATAAATGAGAAAAAAGAAAAATCCATTAAGCCAGAAGGAGCCACGAGTTGTACAAATTTGTAGATTTTCTTGCTAAGCGATGATTTTGAAAAAAATTTGACTTTTCTATAACACCAAATTCGTGTAATTATGTAGGTAGTTATATTTTTGATAATATAGAGATTCTGCTTTGACCTACTTTGGTCTACTTTGTCTCTGCGTTCGTCATGACTCTCATTAATGCGTTCGGCAAGTTTCCGTTTCACATTTTAATGATATATTGTCCCCTAATGATTTTCTGATCCTCCACAATGTTATCGTGGACATCATCCACTTACGCATCGCCGGGAAGGCAGGGGGGCAATGGGGTTGCCGAAGAAAGTCGACTATGGGGGACTAGAGACGCAGAGATAGATAGATAGATAGACAGATAGCTATAGATCGAGAGGAGAAACGGTGCGAGTGTACAATTATCCTAATGGATAACACCAGCACGCATTATCGATTCGACGTAAGCACTTTTATACTGACTCTCTACGTAACTTAAGCTATACATACAGTGTATAACTTATTGTTAGCGCAAACACGAAGCAACTTTTTTCGTCGTACACATGAATTTTTAATTCACGTGTATTTCAATGGACTTTTTGTTGCGACCACTTCAATACTTCTGCTTTTCATGTTACTCCTCCAAACGCAATAAGGACAAATATGACAGAGACAAATGCAAAATAAGATCATCAAGAATAGAAATAAGTACAATTTGAAAATTAAATTGTAATAAAAATTAAAGTTATAGAGGCAACAGACACATATTTGAAACGTCGAAACGGTGATTCAAATCATACGTTTTTAATCAGAGAGTTCTCTTTCCTTTCCTCCCCTCGCCGAGAAGGTCCCATCGTTCGAGCAAACTGTAAAGTCTGCCGCGAAGCCATCTAAACGATTATTCCCAATTAACGGGCGGCCCACGAAAATCGGCAACAAACCCAGCGGGAAGGCGATCCTCGTACACGAGGAGACGTCGGAATGAACAATCGCCACTCGTCAGTACGTGCCACGTGCTCGCACGTGCCAGGAACGTGCCGCGACAACTGGTGCCCCGCTCGCGCGTCGCGCCATGTGCTCCGATGAATATGTGTACCACCCTGTACGCCGCCCGCGGGGGTGACACGCGCGTGTTGCTTCGCGGGGTGAAGGACTGCTCCGTGAGCGGTGACTGTTACTTTCTCTCTATCTTCGTATACAAAGGACGGGGCTCGCCTCACTTCAATCTCGCGACGATATTTCGCTCTTTGCAAAAATGACAATTCAGTGCCAAATTTTATTCCTTTCTCACAATCCGTAAAGAGCTGTCTTTGGTGTTTAAAGAGGAGCAATATATAATTTTAGTAGATTCAAGATTTTGATGCAAGATGATACTTGCATTTATTTCTGACCAGGAAATAAAGCGTCCCTTCTGCATCCATATTTTTGTACGTATCTCAGATAAAATGCGCGCTACACGATCGCCCGCATTCCGAGCGACTACTTATGTTTTCAAGTGGACGACGGCATCGACAATAAAGCTCTCGAGATGTAACTTCTAATCGACAATATAGTATCCTGTGACCAACTGTCGCGCTTAGAATCGAAGTTGAACGTGTTCCGGATAACATATGGGACAGAGTCGTGTGTGTCTCGCAGTGCTTCGTGACCCTTTTCGCGACAGACTACTTCAAGGATTGATACCATCGTTCAGGCTTTCTCGTTTGCAAATTGACACACTCTTGGCTTCTCCCCTACACAGTTTGTCTTCCACCCAATTTTCCCATTGTCCAATTCTATTCCTTTCTCCGGTAAAAAGCTGTCTTTAGTATTTAAGGAGAAGCAATATAATTTAAGTACATTCAAATTTTGATGCAAGATTATACTTGCATTTATTCTTTATGACGAAAACGTGACAATTTTGGCGCCAGGTAAATCTTTTAGCGTTTATAACATTAAGCTTTAACACAATGAATTGAAATAATAACAGTTCAATACCTAGTTTAAATTTTAAAGATGTTCCTAAAAAAGCACTTATCTGTAGAAAATAACATAAAAGAATCAAATAAAAAAAGGACTCACATTCTTCCTTGATAGTAAAACGGCTTGGTGTTTTGACCCTCCGTTCTAAAACAAAAGAAAAGAAAATGTAAACAAATAATTGAAGAGTTAAATTAAAAATAGTTTCCCCTATCAATATGCAACCGTCTTAAAAAAAGAGAAAAAAAACGGATGGTTTCGCGATGTAGTTATTACTGTTTTACAGCAATAAAATAATATAGCAATAACATAATTTCTATGTATAATTGGATTTAATTAAATTTGCTTTAACAAGTTTTTGCAGATCAATAAGTTGAAATTATTTTATGCCTGTTAATTGAAGTACTTCTGTGCCTCTCGTCGCACGTGATTACATAAAAAAAAAAAAACTCTATAAATCCTCAGAAAAGTCGGTTCACCATTACTATCCCGGGATTGCTAGAGATTTGAGTGCGCGTCGACATACAGTTGCTGAATACGAACGCCGTTCGCGTATCTCGGGATTGTAGGCGCCCCATAACTTTTTATATAGAACATTGTGTGCGTCACTAAACATTTTAACTTGCCTGCACTTTTCCCATGGCAAGGCAATGCATAATTTACTCGCCGCTATTACGAGCGAGTTCTAACATATTTCGTGCGACGTTATATTGCGATTTACCACTTTTTCAAACGCGAATTATTAAATTACTCGTGCGCGTGATAATCTTTATCGTATCATGAATTATGTAAACGTACCATGCGTATAAAAATATTGCCAAATGATTTTCACGCGTGCGAATTAATCATATCATACGACACAATAATTTATACGATAATTGTACGTTATCGTATACGTGTCTTGTAATTGACGTCGGCTTTGATTAATTACAAATAGCGAATAAATATTCGATCGTTAAAAAAAATGTCTGAGAAACCGGATAAAATAATGATATTGCGAAATTAAATATTCCGCTAAGAAATTACAAGATTTCTCTTTGCTAATAATTATTACAACATTATTATAACAAATTCTAACAAATACCAACATTAATTTCGATATTTCAATGAAACAAGAAAACAGTATATTGCATATAAATTGCAGTAAAGGTAATACTTTCGAGCACATTTTCCATATAAAAAAATATTTGTTTTAATATATTAAAAATTTATATCGTTTTAATAATATAATGATTTGACGACTTTCATATAGATCTTCTTAATATAACTCCTTTTATGTATAGTAATAGATATATTATTCAGTTATCTGAATATTATCATTTACAAATCTAACACTTCACGCATGAGTTTGAAGTCACCTGAGCATAGCAATTCTCGAAAAGTACCGATAATAACATCGCATTCTTGTTAATCAGGCTCGAAACATGTCGTAAATGGAATAGATCCGTGTAATAGTATTCATGCATTTAAGCTTTACTTTCTCAGTTTCTCTTTTTCTTCGATTTCTTAGTTGTCTCTGCATGCATATATCGTGAGACCACCTCAGTTAACAAGGTGACGTCTAAAGACGTATTGTCTTATGTAATTATATTGATTAATGACGTATTATTGACGTTAGAGTCATTAAGACAGTATTAATACGTCATTTGACGTCACTTTGTTAATTGGACGTTTGTTGATAATTATAAAAACAAACAAAAAGCTATGTTTCAAGACCGACAAATAATGAGTGGAAAACAAATATAAAAATTCACACAAATTATTATTAGGCTACAACGAACCAGTCCAACCAAAGATGGTATATATCTCTATTTACTTGTTAAAAATAACTTATCGGTTATAGTTTTACTTATTATTAATAGCAATTAATATTTTGATGCCAGGTTGTAATCAAATTAAAACAGAAACGCGTTAGAGAATTCGTTTTGTAAATTCGTAATGTCACATTTTCTTTTTTTTTTACAAATTTGTGTAATAAACACATTCGACATCAAGTTGCAAGAAATGAGGAAAATATACGAGAGATGAAATTAATGAGAGTTCTCTGCGTGTATTACACGATAAGAATTTTCTCTCGGGGGGATAATTTAAGTCGAGTTAAGCACAAAGCTATATATGTATATAGCTTCTTTTAGAAAGTTTTCGCTTCTTGTGGCCACATACAAGAAAACATTGAAAAAAAAAATAGAAGTTTCAACTTTCGCACTTTTGTAGCAAAGATAAGTATAAGATCTAGATTGATATAAAACTTTTTTTTAATATAACGTAATATATTATCTATTATCTATTAAAGTCTATTGTAAAAATTTAAAATCAACCTATATTTGATCAACCGATTAAATTTTATTCATGCATGGATTAATCAAAGTTAATTCTGCGTCATATAATATCGCTGTTGAAAAGCTCGCGATTAAATAATAAAAGATATTTGATAAAAATTTGTAAAATTGGGACAAAAGCAATGGAATATAATTTTTTAGTATAGTTATTATATATATTTTTACACATCTGGATCTTTAATCTATTATAGTATTTTAAGATAATCAATATCTTAATTTTACTGTATATTTACTGAAGATTATTATTTTTCTATTCAAACTTTCTTTTTCATGGCCTCAACATTTTGCCCTTTCCTCCCCTTTCCGCCAAATATGTATATCTATAATCTAAGTCAAATAAAAGCCCCTGTGGCTTATATCTAAATATGCTTCTGGATTAAATGCGTGGCGGAAAACGTGTAACATTTAGACTCGTGTCCTTTCGGGTCCACGCAATCCTGCCGTGTGCCGGCGACATAATCGTAAGGTTACATAAACGCGGCCTAAACACCATTTAGTTCCCATCATGAGCCACTTAATCTCCGATCGCGTAAACTCCCAGTGGCAACAACGGATGGGAACCAACAATGCATTGTGAAGAGAAAGAGAGAGAGAGACACATGTGATTATGTTCTCGACAAACAGGAGAACATTCTGTCCCGCAAAAGTCACGTGGCGCCGTAGAAGTGAACACCACCTCTCTCTTTTAGTGTAGCGCTTCATGGAAAAACTTACCCCACGCGATAGGCGATCGGCGAGCACGCCTCCAAGAAAAACAACCCCGAGGCCTCGGGCCTGCGTTCCCACGTATATACGCTAACTCAATCCCAGTAACGGTTCGGATTACACACCGCTTATATCCGGACCACATCGCTAAATCGATAGACATCCAAAAATTCAATTAAATAAGTAGGTAATACCATAATACATAATAATTATTAATAGCTTTAAAATTTTTTTATAATTTTAGTGATTAATAATAGTGATATTTTAACAATTAATTACATTGTTAGGAAAAAGACACAGTACTTTTCATTGAAAAGACTATCTTATAATTTCTATTTTATCTCACAACGGGGTGAACGAAGCTGTAGTTAGCTCAAAGCATTCTGCCGTAAAATAAAATACAGATTACAAATATCCACAGTAAACGAAGAACTGAAAAGAATTAGATTTCCTGGTTACGCGGTATATTTCATATATTCAGGTCATGAAGCTTTATATTCTATTTAATTCTGTACGAAGTTTACTTTGGCAGAATTCTAGTTCATAGCTTGATTGAAAACTAAAGTATGCAGATAGGTATATAATGTTAAAAACATTTTTTTTTAATTCAATGGAGTTACAGAGTGGATTATTGTAATAAGTATAAATTAACAAACTTAAAAAAATTTATCTGTGTAACGTTCTATAATTGGTAATAAGATAATTATACATCGATAATTATGTATCTTATTACTAATTAAAGATTGTGATATAGTAACTTACGTATTGATAACCCCGCGTTGCACTTTCAACGTTTTTTTCTCTGTTGATTATTTTATTATCGAGAGTCCTTAGTTAATTATATATTTACTTTAATAAAATTTCTTTTATACAGCTGCTAAAAAATTGAGATGTCAAAGTAATTTTTGAATAAATTTTGTAATATGTTGTCCAGATAAATTTAATTTAAATATAAAAATTATAATTATCAAGAAAGTTAAGCCAAGAAATTCCACGTAACATTATTGATAATAATTTAATAGCTTAACTGGCTGTTCCTATCGATAGAAGTTTATAAGCAGACTTATGCTTTGTTGCTTTAGTTGAAATAACTCTTGTTTTGCTTTAGTTGAAATACAGAGTTCTTAATCTTATCAAGAATGCCTGTTTACAATCAGAATGACATACTAATAGTTCTTATCTTTTGACGTAACTCCTTCAGTGAAAGTAACATTAAGATGTTCTAATTCGTACCTACTATGTGTTTTTCCATAGACATCAATTGTGGTACAATATTTATAAAAGTAATTTGTTCAAACAATCTAAATGCAACGACATTTTTAAGACTGTTTAAAAGAAGTCATTAAATGTAATTAATTTAAATACAATAATAATAATATTAATTACAAGGTAAAAAATTAAAAGTAGATATATTTGAAATTCTTTATATTATTAAAAATCATAATTTCTCCATATCTTTTTTAAAAAGGTAGATATTACTATTTTAAGTGCGTTTAAGTGCATAAAAAGATGACGTATTACGACACGGTCCAATGATCCCACGACTATCTTTGGACGTTTTCTCTTACCATTCGAAAAAAGATAGCTATCGATCAAACCTCGATTAGTCGGTCCTTGAAGCCGGAAATGAGTTGACCTCGGGTTAGCCACGCGCGAGAAAAAAAAAATCGTAATGCCGTAATACCCCCGGGGTGAGATGTCGTAACCTGATGCGGGTGGCGGAACACGCGCGTGTACGCGGGAATTGTTTTTCAGTCGGGAAATATTATATGCCGTCGACCTTTCTTCGTGCTAAAGGTTTCCGCGTCGTTTATTTATCGATTTGACGAGACATTTTAGCGCGTAAGTACGAAAATGACAGAAAACGTGATAATTGTTTCGTTAAATAGAGATAATTAAATTAAATTAAATTATATTTTCCTTCACATAAACGCGAGAGGAATATAGTCTTTTAGATTCTTATACTCTCATTCTGTGGGTGCGATCGAATTATGACTTATAGTGACGCGGATTGGCAATAAAGGGACGATAACCGGTATTTAACGACGTTACTAGATCGATCTATCACATCGAGTGGTCACTCGGGGCGAAGCCGTGTTACGAAAAGCGAAGGAAACGAAAGAAAAATATAGGAAAAGCCCGGTCGATGCCTTCCCGATTCGGTGGTTTTCATGCCTGAACCGTAAAAAAAAAAGGTAGCAAAACCGCCGTTACCGCAGGAACTTTCGACTTGGAAAGCAATTTCTCTTTCCCACTTGGGCAACTTTTTTCAGGAAAAATGGAGGCAGGCAAAAGGTACTGCCGCGATTATAGTATATGTGAAAAAAATTGCTACACGGAAAAAAAAAATTACTTGTTTCAAATAAAATTTCATTGCAACAAGGAAAAAAATTACTCAAATAGTCCCTAGCAGGAATTTACTTCTTACATAGAAACAACTTTTTTGTTGCTAGTAAATATTTTTGGAACGAAAGAATTATCTCTTTAAATAAAAATTATATGTTATAAAAAGAAATAAAAATTACATCAAAATAAGAAAATGTTATCTGCGGGGAATATTTATATTTCTTGAAACAAAGGAAATATTTCTCACGAGTAGTAATCTTATTTTTGAGGCAATGGAAAATTTTTTTGCATTAAAAATATCGATTCTTGTACGGTAATAATATTTTCTTGCAGTAACGAAATATTTACTGCAATAAGAAATTAATTTGCTTGCAACTAAGAAACAGACTCTTGCACGGTTATAATATTTTCTTGCAATAAAAATATATTTGTTGCTGTAAGAAATTAATTTTCTTGAAACAAATAAACAGATTCTTGCGTGGTTACAATATTTTCTTAAAATAAATATATTTTTACTTCGATAAGAAATTAATTTGCTTGCAACTAAGAAACAGACTCTTGCACGGTTATAATATTTTCTTGCAATAAAAATATATTTGCTACTGTAAGAAATTAATTTTTTTGCAACAAATAAACAGATTTTTGCGCGGTTACAATATTTTCTTGCAATAAATATATTTTTACTTCGATAAGAAATTAATTTATTTGCAACTGACAAAGATTCTGGTACACAGAAAGAGTTCTTTGGATTTAATAAATTTAAATGTCTGAAAGCAATGTATTGCTTCACACAAGTTACAAGTAATTAGCTTACTTTAGTTAAACAATTATTTAATATTTATTTATTTATATATGTGGCGGTCGGTCGACCGCCACATATATAAATATCGCGAATGACCAGAGTCATAAGCGAATTATTTACTTATACGGATGATTCCGTATGATGCAGTGTAGAACTGCGAGTGATTAACGCTGTCGCCGTACGGCCTTGTATATATACTGTCTCTGGTCAGATTTTAAATTTGAGAAACTAGGCCATCTATCGGTGGAAAAGACATCACATTGTACATATTCATTATAATCAAATAATATATTATTTCAGGTAATTACATTTATTAGTTTCGATAAAATAATTTTCTACTGACAAGTAATTAGGTTTTTGTTTCAATGAAACATTCTCTTCATTGACAAATTATTTGTTTTGGAGATAATTTTATTGAAACAAAAATAAATATTATTGTTGGAAGTAATTATTTCTTTCAATTTAGAAATCATAATTCAAGAAAATATATTTACTTAAAACAAAAAAATTTTTTTTCCGTAAAGTAAAGCTAAATTTTTTGTAACTAGAAAGACAAATTTGTAGATTCTAGAAACGTATTATTTGCGTAAAGTAAAATTTTTACTTGAAATTATTGTTGTATAATACTGTTTTACAGTATGGAGTTATTTCTCTTAAGTAAATTTGTACTTGCGGCAAGAAATAATTGTTTATACATATGTATTATTTGATACAAGTAATCAATGAATTATTTCTAGTATTTATGTCATAAATTCCCAAAAATTTGTTACTTATTAACAACTGTTATGTTTAAGTAATTACATTTATTAGTTTTAATAAAATGATTTTCTACTGACAAGTAATTGGGTTTTTGTTTCAATGAACATTCTCTTCATTGACAAATTATTTGTTTTGAAGATAATTTCATTGAAACAAAAATAAATTTTATTGTTGGAAGTATTTATTTATTTCAATTTAGAAATCATAATTCAAGAAAATGTATTTATTAAAACAAGAACACTTTTTTTTCCGTGAAGTGAAGCTAAATTTTTTGTAACTAGAAAGATAAATTTGTAGGTTCTAGAAATGTATTTTTGTGTAAAGTAAAATTTTTACTTGAAATTATTTTTGTATAATACTGTTTACAGTATGGAGTTATTTCTTTTAAGTAAATTTATACTTGCGGCAAGAAATAATTGTTTATACGTATGTATTAATTGATTCAAGTAATCAATGAATTATTTCTAGTATTTATGTCATAAATTCCCAAAATTTGTTACTTATTAACGACTGTTATGTTTAAGTAAGTACATTTATTAATTTTGATAAAATAATTTTCTACTGACAAGAAATTGGGTTTTTGTTTCAATAAAATATTCTCTTCATTGACAAATTATTTGTTTTGGAGATAATATTTTATTAAATTAAAAAGAATTTTATTGTTGAAAGTTATTATTTCTTTCAATTTAGTAATTATATTTCAAGAAAATGTATTTACTTGCAACAAGTAAATTTTTTTTTCAGTGTAGTATCTTCATTCCGTGCGCATATATTTTGACATCGCGAAATATATGATCAATGAATACCTATCGTGTCCCTATTCTATTGTACTTTGCTAAATAACTCTGAGAGTACCTACCATGTCCAAAATTGGGACATAAGACGTCTTTTTGACATCATATCGTGAGACGTCTAAAATATGCCTCAATGATGTCTTTAAGACATCTGTCTGGGAAGGATAAATATTAAAAAATTTTTAACAGTTAAACACGCTGTTCAACTAAATCAAAAGAAAGGTTTTATCACTAATGCAAGGCTTATTGAACATATTTTTAGACAAAAGACTTATTTTATTCCTCTGACTCCGATTGTGATTCAATCCATCTGGCGAGAAGAGGCATTTGCGAACATTCGAAATGCGAAATTTGTATAAGCGACGTCATCTCGCTGAGGAAAAAAAACTACAGGAACTATACTTCGCAGGGCATCGTAAAGTGACGCGAGGAATTTAAGCCCCCAAGGGGAAGAGCTTCTCCCGGCCGCGTAATACGATCAACTCGTCCAATCATCGGCTTTGGCTACCGCGAAGCGCTCGGAGACGTTCCTCGTGCACAACCACGCGTACAAAGAGAACGCACCAGTCGTACACGTGTACATACAAGTAAATGCGTATTGCGCGCGCGGACGCGCGCGTGTTAGTGCGCGCGATTATACGGAGTAGGAACCTTAAGGTTCAGCCCTTTTAGAGGCACCAAAGCCGATCCGTCGTCGGCAACAAAGGTACCGACCTTCATCCTCATTTTCCCACCGACTTCTCTCCACCCCCTACACGTGAATACCACGCGCTACCCCGTAACCGGGGTCCGCCATTTTCTTTTCATCCCCGTCCCGACCAGCCCTCATTCGCTATGAGCCGTCGTTTCCTATGGTTACCATTTCGCTCGGGGGTTGGTTGACATCGTCATTGGAGCTTTTCGCCCCTTGTCAACGTACGTTTCTGACAATCTTTCCATAAAGAGAAGAGAGACATTTTATTTTACGATTTTCTCTCCTTTTCTCCCGTGCGTGCAAGATAATGTCCGAAGCAATGAAATTATCCGTCTAATATTTCGAAGAGAAATTAGCGGACACAGTGATCAAAATTGATTTAAAATAGGGAATTTCTATGATCTTATTCCTACTATGATTTTATCCTTCCGCTTTCTGCTTTTTCGGCTCTGCTATTTTTTAACTAAAATTCATTTTGCTTAAAATTAGTTAAATTATACCATCGTTTAATTCATTTTACGTCCTTCCAGGATCACGAGTAAATAGAAGCAAAGAATCAATTAAATCCCAGGCAGCACCATATGTCCAAAATCGGGACATAAAACGTCCTAAAGACATCATATCATAGGACGTCTTAAAGATGTCTTTAAGACGCCTTATATCCCGATTTTGGACATGCGTGCTGTCTGGGAAGTTACATGGAGATAAAGTCAGTTGTTTATAGATATAAACGGCTCAATGTGAGAATTAAATAGTTCATGTCAAACATAATATAAGTTCATTTAGGATTAGGTCTGACAAATTATGCATTTATCTCACTCTTGCGCAGAACACTTAACATAAAAAAAATCTACACAGCAATATGCGATTCATCCACATTCGTATTAGTCGATATCGGACGATTGTTAAACGTCATGATAATGATCAAGACCACGGCCAAGTCGTATCTTGGATCTTGCCGGATATAGCGTTCGTTGCGATTAGCACAACAGCATATGAAATTTGGCAACGAGACTCCTCCGGGCCTTTGACGTGGCTCTGACGCAGTAGTTTGCACGGCTCGCAAGTTTAGCTCTAGGTCGGGCGTAGAATTTAAGCGCCTCGTACGTACGCGCCACGTCGTGCCCGAAGCAATACCGTATATCGATTGTGGGACGGCCGAGCCTCCGAACACATTACATGATTAAACCGCCCCAATGGCATAGCAACCGGCCTTGCAGCACTTACCTTATTAAAATATCCGCCACCCTCGCCGCGCCCTTTTAACAAAAGCGGAGCCGCGAACTACTCCGCCGCTCTCTTTATTATACCTAGAAACGCTTATAGCCGGCCAGAGGTTGACCGGTTTCTCCGAGTCGCAAAACGATTCGGTTGTATCCACCCTTTTCACGATAGGTGTTAATCCTTACATCGTGCTTATGACGCTAATAATCAATCTGGCTGAATTTGAAGATGTATGCAGTTCTCTTCTATTAGGACAAGTCAATTTCGAGCCACGTTTGATGCGCGAAGATTAAAATTCTGAATGGACTTCAGAAAAAATTTAGATCTTATTGTAGATTAAAATATCAAGCATATATTTGTTTTAGACAGATATACTCGCAGTTTAATCGAAATTATACGATAAAAGTTTTTGAAGTAAAAAAAGTTATTAGTGTTTTAGTAATAATATTAGATATATATTAAATTTATATTTAGAAATGTTTTAAATCTAAGTGTTAATTAGAAGAGATAATATATGAAAATAATTATTTTCTATTATGTCGACGTAGTCAAGGAATGAAGTTGAGAAGCTCTGAGTCAGTCGTTACCCTAATTGATAATCAAAGAGTCCCAACAGCCACAAGTCTCGTTTGTCGGTTTGTAATAAACGTAAAATATATAACTCATACTCGAATCCTAAAAGGGTTACGGGGTCACGAGTCTCTGTTTATGGTTGGCGAACTTAATTATCGCTAAACTCGCGCGATATCCGTCGTGAATTAATATTCATTCGGAAAATCGGTCGTCGACTCCGCGTTTACTGCATGCCACCGCGAGGTCGTCTTCCAGCCGCGGACATTCATAATTTAGGAAGCCTTCGACCTTGCTCCACTCACCGAGATCGACTGGATGAATAACTCAGAGGACAAGGTGAGGTGCGCGTGGCAGAGGAGAAGGAGGATGAAAATGGCGGACAGCGATGTGGTTAAGACGAGATGAGTAAGAGTCTAGCATAAATCTATAAAGTCTATCATCCTCGGCTGATTAATATTTATTTCATATTCCTATATTCGGGGATTTAAAGTAAAAGTGTCTTTTTTTAAATAACGTCGTGATATAGTATATCTATGTATATATTATTTTATATTGCATTTCCTTTCACTGATTCTTGAACAGAAATATTGAAGCAACGAATTACAAAATTCAGAAATGTAGAAAAAGATAATGAAAGGTTGTTCGCCCAGCACCTGATAATCAAGCTTACTTTTTATTTGATTATTACATGAAAGATATAAAATTCATAACAAATAAAGTATTATACCTTGTCCTCTGAGTATTTCGATATCTTTCCGATACGGATGTGTTTTGCATCAAGAAAGAACGTTTATCTATAGCAACGTCAGAAAATAAAGTGTGCCATTGACAATTTACATTAAAAATAGCTGATGTTATTCTAGCTGTACACAAAGATGATATCTCGTGGCCCTGAATACAACCGATCAAATGTAGTTTATTTCAAGATAACAAGATATGAAATATTTTCTACGTCATTTCAAGCAATCGTATAAAGAGAAACAGTCATTGAATAAGACAAATAAAATATAATAGATTTGTTAAATTATAGTATTACAATAATTTACACTATAAGTTCGTAACGTTATAGCGAGTTTTTATCTTTAAT
Organism: Leptothorax acervorum; assembly: GCA_035220615.1. Classification (NCBI taxonomy): domain Eukaryota; kingdom Metazoa; phylum Arthropoda; class Insecta; order Hymenoptera; family Formicidae; genus Leptothorax; species Leptothorax acervorum. Next base: position 128,349 of record JASTWQ010000373.1, read on the forward strand.
AAAACAATTATTAGATTTAAAAAAAATGCAAAAAATTTATTTAAAAAAAGTTATATTATTTCCTATATATAAGCAAAAAAAAAAATTAATAAATTTTATAAATGCCACAAAGGCAGTCATTCTGCAATCAAAAGTTTGTAACATTATAATTCTGTAGAACTATCGTACAACACCGTAACGTTAATATAAGTCGATTAATCAGCACTGCACCTAATTATAGCAACTTAAACTATGTACCAAATGATTAAAGTTTATTATAACCAAGTAATTTAAGTTTATATTTGTATTTTTATATTCTCTTTTTTGGGGGATTAATTAAGTTTAAAACAAATTACATTCTAAAATTACACATAGACGACAATTCCGCGATTAAATTAAAATATGTAACATCTATAGTAATATCATTTCTAATAAGATCGTTAGATCAAGATATTCTGATGAGAGAAAGAATAAAATTTTGTGCACGCACGTACCAATCATAAATAATTTTATAATTTGTATATTATTATTTGCATATATATGACTAAAATTAAATTCAGACGGTAAGACAAATATTTAATATTTTTAAGACAGAAAATTCCCAAAATGTCTCTCTCGGAATTATGTTTTAAAAATAAATATAACTTAAGAATAAATAAATATTCCATACAGCACAAAATATTTTTTAAAATAGTTTACAAAAATTTTTTCAAAATGTTTATGTCCGCCAGATCATGTAAAAAAAATATTTTTAAAAATGTTCTTAAAAGATTGCACAAAAATATATTCAATAATATTTGTAAAATCTTGTGGAAATATTGCTTCGGAAAATAAAATGTTTAAATTTTTAACAATCTTTTAAAAACATTTTTTAAAATATTTTTTTGACATGATCTGGCGGACATAAAAACATTCTAAAAATATTTTTGTAAATTATTTTAAATTTCCTAAAAAATATCTTAAAAGTATTTTGTGCTGTATTGTAATAATAATAAATAATACTAAATCGAAAAAACTCAATTGTATATTTTCAATCCGATGATAATTTTATGAATTCTTGTTTTTAAGACTGAGGAAAGTATATTATAGTTGGAAATAATTCAATTAAAACTGATTTTGACTTTAATATGAAAATTTCTTAATTATAGATAGCTATAATTTAATATGAAAGATTTCGCAAAAGATTTCTTCAGTATTTGAAGTCAAACTTCGGTCAGACATTTCGTTAGGGACTTAAGTACCGGTAATCAAATATTTGACGTCATTTTGTTGTAAAATATCGTATGGCTTCAGCAGTTACGACGTCATAAAATCGATAAAGAAAAACAATAAGACGGTGCCATAGACGCGATAGCGAATTTTTAGACGGGGATATTAATCTTATCGATCGCTGATGGAAACATTATCAAAAAGCGGCCACTGTTCACGTAATGACCAAGCAAGAATTTTAAGGCAAGTTGATATTGCGCGATATCGGCGTCATTGAGTGCAGAAATTATGTCAAACGACACGCATCGTAAATCGAAGAAGCTAAGTCGCTGATCGAGTTTCGATGACCGGCGCAATTGTCAAGCGTTTAATAATTTTGCCATTAATCATGGCGCTTTGGCGCGTAAAATTGTTTTCGATGTAATTGCCATTGTGCAATTGGCAGTTGTATTTCGTGGATAAATACCGCAGATGAGTTTCCGAGTCAGCAAACGCAACGAAAAATCGAGCGATAGTAATTAAATGGAGTCTAATGTTTGCGCTGGTAATGCATTTCATATTTACAATTCATATCTCAGCAGAAATGGTAGAAAGAGAATAATGTTCACTTTTACAAAAGCGCTCTTCGGATATGTTTAATTTTATCATAAAGATAAACGTTTATTAAAATGTCAAATCGCAACGATATAAATTTAAATGATTGTTAAGATTATTTTAATAGTACAGTATTATTTTTAATTAATACACAAATTTTTTAAAAATAGGTATACTGATAATCTCCATAAGTGTAAAAATAATTTACGTTTATTTTTTTTCATAAGCGTCAACATGTTGAGTAATCGACGTGATAACTTACATGTAACAGAAACGGAGTTCTCAGCATATAAAATGTATTAGCAAAGATGCATCACCGTGCCGGTACGATAACTTTTTTAATGTATCGCTTTGAAGAATAGATATGCTTTTGTGTTAAGGAAAACAAAAATTTTTTGCTGAAGGAAATGAAAATGATCTTTCTACAATACAGCTTCTTCAACGTCGTCCATACACGCGAGCGTTGCATAAGTTACATTAGCAATCTTAATTTTGTCCGAAAATAATCTCTGATAATATTCGCAGCTATCGGTTCACTGATATGTCATTTTATGATTAACGAGTTATATAAAACTCTAAGCGTTTAATAATTACGTTTTGAAAGTTTGTCTCTTTTTTATCATTGCCTTCTTTATATCTCCTTTTCTGAAATATTTAAATGAATTTTAATAGCAATTATTAATTTTTAAACGTATATATAGAAGATTTACTAAATCGTGAAAAGTCGCTATTACCAGAAGAAATTATTTATATGGAGAAAAACATCTCGGTTTATGCAAATAATTTTCTTTCTGATAAGATGCAATGTTGTGTAAATCCAAGTAATATAATAATTCATAAATTAATAACCAATATTTTTAGTGATATACATATGTATAATATTTTCTTTTATGTGTAATAGACTCATTGTCAATCATATTTCTCCCTAAGGAGAACCGGTCCTAGAGCTTTCACATCAACATGTCATCTCTTTCCATTCATCTTTCAGACTCATTTTTCATAATCAAAAATTTCATTTCCCACAAGCAAGTAAGAAAATTAATGATTTCTACGTTTGACAACTCATGAGGCAGTCGATGTCTCCGTTAATCGTTGCTGCTTTCAGAGGGTCTTCCACAGAATTATCTTGGATCGTCGTCTTTTCACTCACCTTCTAGATTCTTGTTTCTCGCGAGGAGCGCCAGTAGAACGTCCTGATTGGGTGCCGCGTCGGCCAGGTCCTCGTCCTGATGGGTCGGCGGCAGAGTCGGCCCCAGCGGCGGCATCGCACCCGGCGGCGGACGCGGCATCATCACCGGCGGGCCCGCTGCGGCCCCCAGCGGCAGGGCCAAGCCGCCCGATGTGTGGTGCAGGGAATTGTGTGCCGCTATCGGTCCGCCGCTGGTCAGGTTCGTCGATAGCGTCGCGACCGGCGGCTGCACCGCCGCCGACATCGATAGGTCGACGCCACCCAACAGCACCGGACGACAGCCACCGGAAGCACCGCTGCCGCTCACCGCCGGGAGGATCCCACCGCCCCCCGGCAGCGGTGCGTACGGCAAGTACAGCTCCAGTCTAAGAGCGAGCTCGTGCAACCGCGTCGAGGAGCAGTACCCGGCGAGATCTGGTCGCCCTTCGCCCTCCGATTATCTCTCTGCAGACCGATTATCTTCGGTATTTCTGCGTGGAAGGCGAGAGATCGCGTCGCTGTGCAATGTCAACTATTTTTATTAAGTTACGACGCAAGTTGATATTCCAGATTGACAAATCAGCGAACGGTGACGGAGATAATTTCGTTGAACACTGGAGACACTTGAAAGATGATTCATGCGGAATACATCCGTCTCCGCTACCGTTCTGACCTAGGAGAAAATTAATGGAGTAGCTGGGATAGTTTCTTGAACTAGTTGCTTGACGGAGATTTTAATGCGGATTATGAGAAAGTGCAGTTTGTTGCGGGGTTTCTTGAAGTGAGAATCTCCCGCACGTAGAAGTATACGTCGTGCATCAAGGCACTTTCCTCGCGCCGAAGATAAAATATAATTATTAAATTTCTATATTTTCTCCAAATCAAAGGAAGCACGCTTTAGCTGCAATGTTAAAGGCGAAACAGCGATGAGAAGCGTCTCTTTGGCGTCTCTTTGGAGATTTGCTGTTTGTATCTTCCACCGTCATTCAAACAGCGCGCGATGTAGCTACTGATCTTCAAACTGTCTCTTGAAGTCACCGAGCTCACTTGATGTGCACAAGATATCTCAACGGAGGAGATTATCCCGAAACAATCAGCGTCCATCTAGTAGAAAATTCAAGCACGACAGTTCGTCGTTAGACAGGGAATTCCTGTTGAAAAAAGATTCCTCAGAGTTCTACCGAAGCTGACGATTCAACGTCGCTTCGAAAGCTCACCGATTCACTCCCACTTTCTTATCACTCCGTCCGCTGTCGTTAACACGGTAACACTGAGGAAACGGAATGTAGCTCTTGTGACACTCTCGCAAACAATTTTACTCTTTCGCACTTGTTATTTCTATTAGATATAAATCTTCTCGATCCTGAAAACTCGCTCCAGTGCTCGAACGAAGGAAGAAGCTACACAAATAATTATTATGTAGTCTTCAACTGAGAATGCTGATCTTATCTGCCCACGACAAACGATCGTTCGTCGTCTTCGTCGCTCGCTTCTTGATGAGTCTCGAACGCGGCCAATTTTGTCGCAAAATTCGTGCGATTGCTCGTAAACGACAAAGTCACGAAAACGCTTCTCTTGCACAAGTTACGCTCTTTGCGCTCGGGACTCGTTTACGAGCTCGTTGCACGAGACTTGAATGGGCCGTTTGTAAATAGTTCCAACCTATACTACCATCTACAAGTCGGTTATTGTCAATGTTCTCACTCGGTTCGACAAGTGTATGCGATTTTCTAGACACGATTTCTTCTCGGTGTACATGAGGTCGAATTTATGTCTTCTCCTTGTAATTTCTACTTCGACGAACTCATCGAGATCATCGCACGTTAAATATTCAGCGTAAATATAATTGGAGTCCTAGTTTTTCGTGGTCACAATCACCTCCTTTTTTTTTAGAATAAAACCGTCCTTCGCTTTTTGGACGTCAAATCACTTGCTGTTGCTGTTGCTGGCGAAAAAAATGCAATTGGACAGTCATGTATCACGAACAATGCTGAGGAACGTGATTCACGTCGACGTCAATAAGTCGATCGCGTATTCAATTTTGAATCGCTCGAAGTTTGTATCACCACTTTCTATTATTTCTCTTCAACGTTTCTCGCGATATGTAAGATGTTTCCGATCAGAGATCGCGAAGTTCACGTCGCTTCCTTCTACCACGGCCGATCTAGGTCGCTTCGCGTGATCGTTTTCCGAGTTCTTCCTAGCTTGCGATCACGTCGAGTCGAACCAACGTCGCTCCGATGTCCTCGATCGGGCCGGAAATCACCGTCGACGCACCGCGCGCCTTCCGGCAGAGTCCGTACGGGCTTGCAGCCAGCCGCGCACTTGTCGATGCGGCCCCGAGAACTACCGCCGCGCCGACGGATCGCCAGCCGCTTATCGGGATCGCTCGCGAGACCCGGTTTATCTCGTGACCTTGAATACGTAGCACCGATCGCGCCGATCTCGTCGAATCCGCCGCGAGATTTCGTTACCTATAATCCATCAGCTCCGAAAGCGCACGTTACTTGAACGAACGTTGACGCTCTTGAAGCGGTATTGAACACGAGAAAGCATTTACTCGAGATGTTAGTTTTATTTTGCGACAGAGCCACAAGTGATGTTCTTTAATTTGACAAATGATTTTAAGGAAAAGTACTTGAAGTTATTCTCCACTTAAAAGTTAGGATGCAACTGAGGCATTAATTAATGAAAATTCGTGATTGCACATTGCGCCATTTTTCTTTGATTGTGATAAGTCTTTTAAATATAAATTCTATTAAATACGTATGTTATGTATTTTTTATTATCTTGTTTCTGGAAAATCTCTTAATTCTCATTATCCCTCTGCCAACAATTATATCTGTACGTGTTCGTTACATTTAATCATTCTACAATCACATATTTCTCATTTCTCTAATATCGAGGCTCTCCGCGCGCGACTCTGCATTCACTTCTTATCCAGATACTTCCTCGATCTTTTCTTGTGATCGTGCGATCGCCACCAATAATATCTCGATCGATATTCCACGGGGCACGGCTAAAATTCTCTTTCAACGCCGAGCAAAACTCGATCGCGGTTGATAAAACTGGAAGTTTCCAAGGGTCTCTCCTGCGGGACTCGATCCCCCTCGAGTCGCATCGAGTTCAGTATCGTTGCCCGCGCGCGCGCGGCCGCGATCGGTAGCGAGACGACGACGACGGTTTTTACGCGCGTGTCGATGTAAATCTCGCGTCGTGCCCGACGTAAATCGTCCGGCCGGCCGACGCGACGCGACGCGACGCGGAGAAAAACGCGATGGACCGCGGCCGATCTAGCCCGGTTGCCGTTCCCCCCGTCCGGTTGATTCGGCGATTCGGCCGGAATATGCGGTCAGCCTCGCCGGCCGTCGGTAAGAAACGCCGAATTCCGCGGCCTCCTGATCGCGATCTTCGACCTGCCACGTTGTCCAGCCCGTTTTTTCCTTCTCATCGGTGGAAGCGGACCCGTCCCGATGGCCCGGCCCGGCCCGGCGCGGCGGCCGGTCTACGAGCGCGTTCGATGACACTCCTCGATGACCGTCGCTGATCGTTCACCGCGCTCGGCCCGGTATCTTCGCATCTTGCGTTTAGCTGAAGCGCCGAAGAGACGAAGGCGGCACTTGACTTTGACGCTTTTGAATATTTTGATAATCGCGCAGATTTCAAGTCATGCAAATTAATGACGTCTTGCACCCACAGGTGTAACTGTCCTTTGACGATCCTCAGACTCTGTAGCTCTTCAGTAACATGAAGAACTAATTTCAAGGCAGTCCAATTTTGAATCTTGCTCAATCTCTCACTGATATATTCTTGAACAATACCAAGAAATGACGATAACAGGTATATTAAGCTGATCATCCATTGATTAAGACAGCGGATATTTGACGCACAATATGGTGTTATCCCAGAGTCTCCGTGAGTCGTCCCGCAAAATTCACCGATACCGGAATTTACCTACTGATTTTTCAACGATTTTCTTGAAGCAAAACTCATCAGCACTGTAGACACAAATTCGGCACGCAATCCTCGCGCGTTCGTCAGGACGAGGATCGTATGCGACGCGATCGTGGAATGTTGCGATTTGATTAGCAGGTGCCGCGGTACTATGGTGCCGGCTTCGGCCTCAGCACGGCGTAGTAAACCGGTGCCAGCCAGGAACCCGGCCTCACGGAGGGCATGGAGGACGCGGAAGGTGGAGAGGTGGTCGCCCACCGGACGGTACCGTCCGAAATCGCGTGTACGCAGCTATCGGAGGAGAGGTTGCCACCCTACCTCATCGTCCTCGGCCACCACCGAGACCACCGCCGCCACCTCGAAACACCACCTCGAAGAGGGGAATCATCGGTGGGGGAGTCTCTCTCGCGCACGCCTGCGCCCCGTGCGTATGACGTTTTGCCCCCCTTGCCATGCTCGAGGCGGAGGCGGAACGCGTGGGGAACACACACCGGGCTACGATCTCGAGCAAGATTTCGTAGATGGTTTACGATACGAGGTGAACCCTAAAGCCAGCGCGTAGCTATCTTGCTCGAGCGCGATGGACTTCGCTTTCCATCGGAGGAAAAGAGAATACAGTCGACTGTGACTGTAGATGACCGACATACGGGTGCAAATGGCCTCGGAAGTTAATGTTGTGAGATATACACAGAGTCTCATTGAGGATACAGAAGAAAGCTTTAGATTATTCAATAAGTTTTCTTTGCTTAATTGTGTCCTATTCATAATAATCTACAGTGTAATAGTATATTTACTGTAATTGGTAACAATTTTTTATTTTTAAGACGTAAAAAATAAATTTGTTTTATGATAAATAATATGTTCAGCATATTAATTCCAAATTAAAGTGTATAATTAATTTTGTGAATAAATATGAAGTAGATAGATAAAGACGTGGATATGAATCTTAGGGTGTTTTGATTAAAATACTGTTTAATTTCTTATATAATATTGCACAGATAAATAAATAATTTTGCTTCATAATCATGGCATATCAAAATGAGCACCTACTTATCTGGAGTTAATTACGGAAATTCAAAGATATATTAAGCTGGTTTTGAATAGCTCTGTGTGATATAATTAAATATAATCGAATACTTATTGTTAGAAAGTAAAATAGTTAGTTTAATACTAATAATATTAAATTTTACGAATAGTTAATTTAATTATTGACTTTAATAATATAACAACTGTAAAAATATTTTCAATATTGCGACATTAATTGCAGATATTTCGCATACATGTAGTTCTCTTTATAGAAAGAATTACAGAAATAACTCAAGATGTTATATCAAGTGTAACATTGTATTTTAATAATAATATGCTTAGCAAATATATTTAACAAATTAATATTAATTGCTTTTATAAGGAATCTGACAAGTCTGTAATGTCATTTTTAGATTTCTATTTCTATAAATTTTATATTTACTACAACTATATTTTATTTCGTATACGGATTTCGCGATATAAACGAGACGATACGATGGGGAGGAAGATCGATGATGCACGTACGAGCATGACGTTTATAGCGGGGTTATCAATATCAACCTTTTACCGGTTTTCTATATAAAAGTTACTATAGAGTTGTGAAAAAAGAATGGCAAGAGGAAAAGAAGTGATCATAACCATTGGTTATGACATTTTATTTTACGAGGATAAGAAATTAGTGGTTTTCTCAGCAATTTAAAAATGTATCAATATACATATGTATATGTACACACAATATGTGTGTGTTCAGTTTTTAATTAAATTTATTAATAAAAAACTAAAGTTTTACAGTTATTAAATTGCAATAATTATTAATTTTATATTTAATCTGTATTATTAAAACTATGGGTGTTAGAATAAGTCTACATAAAGCGCAGAAATAATTAGAGGTAGAAACGTCGGAATATTTCGTTTAAATTTTTATATTTATATTAATATTTTATTGTGTAAACAAAATATCTCAAAAGAATTACATTAAAAACAATGTGCGCTGTAAATTTGGCATATACACACATACACACATACATACATACATACATACATACATACGGACATTTTTTAAAATTGCGATTTTTCGAACGTTTTAGAATATTCTGAACACATTGGCAACGGCAAAAAAAAATTTTTTTTATTACAAAAACAAAGCTTTTTCTATGAGGAAGTAAAAATGAAAATTTAGAATATTTCGTAATCTGTATGATATTTAGTCATATTTCTTTATAACTTTAAAATATACCTATTAAAAATTAATATCTTTCCAAGTCTTAAATTTGACTTAAATATTTTCAAAAATGATTATGTTACGTTATTTTTCACATATTGTTTATATATTATTATTTATTTATATATACACACATTAAGCTATGTATTAAATGGAAATTTTTATTTAAGAAAAATACATATAAGACGATTTGCTAAAAGAAAAAGTTTTTGACTTTTCTAGGTTTTCCAAGATTATATACAGTCGACGTCTATAGGATCTGTACGATGAGAATACCCGAGTAAATGCTTTAACCCATTTACACCTAACGCGAACGATAAATCATACGGCCATATTATTAATAACGCGACCGGCAGAAAGGGCTGACAGGGCGGCACGAGGAAAAGCGCGTCGGAACTTCCGCGGGCGTCGAAGGTTCCGCAAGAAGCACACAGAACGGGATAGTATCAAGCGCTAATCAAGACCGATGGTCAATAATGGCGCCCACGGGCTGGCTGGTCGGCCAACCCAAGTCCAACCTACCCCTCGGGCGCCGGGCGTGTACACCACCACCGTCGTAGTCGCCGCCACCGCCGCCGCCGCCACCAGCACTGCTACCACCCACTATCCTGCTCGACAGGGGTTGATTCTGGCTGAAGCTGGAGAGCGAGACATATTTTTATTGTAGCTAGGTGAATCACTGCTACGTGTGGCATTTCTCTGTGTGTTATCTAAACCCGGCTGCTTGTCTATACGCGCACGCTTTTACGCGTCCTGCTTATTTTGTATTATTTTCATTTTTGTTGCTGGGAAATGCATGCATATGGAGGCTTTGTGCAGCTTTCAGTAAACGGATTTTTTACGTGGAAAACCGTGCTAACAATGATAGTAAAAATATTAATCATAATCGCACGATTGTAATCGTAAGATTAACGTCTGTTCTCCATTGTATGCGTGGACTTCAGGACTTCATGATTGCGAAATTATTACAAATGTTTCCCCTTTTATCCTGCTCTTTATCATACAGAGAATGCTTTCATGCACTGAGTAAAGTATCGTTATATATTTAGCTGTGTCGAAAGTAAAAAATTAATCGTTTTTGCTAATAGAAAAAGCTTTGTTTTCGTAAAAATTTCTTCTTTTAGTTGCCGCTGCCAATGTGTTCAGAATGTTTTAAAACGTCGAAAAATTTCATTAAAAAAAGTCTGCGCGCGCGCGTGTGTGTGTGTGTGTGTGTGTGTGCGCGCGCGGATTTGATGTCCGTGGTTGCTCTAACTTCCACAAATATTGAGATATCGGGCTGTTTTTTGAAATATTGGGCTATTTCTAATTTTATTATAATCTTCAGTCTTTTCTACCCTTATTTCATATATAATTCTTTAAGATTTGGTTCATTAAAATCAGCTTTATAAAGCTTTTATATATGTACGAATTCCCCCCGATTTAAATTCCTTTAACTCAAAAAATAATCAACTAAATCTTAAAGAATTATACAGGGTGTTCTAAAAAGGTGGGGCCAAAATTTAGGGAGATATTCCTCACACCTAAAGGATGAAAAAATGTTATATGAACATGGGTGCGGAAACGCTTTTTTCAGGAGTAAGAGCTTCTTTTCTGAGTACGGCTCAATGAGGTTGTGACCTTATCTGCCAGGCAGAAATCATAAAAATTTGACCTTTAATGTTATAGTTACTTGTTTACATAATGATTAATCCTAAATTGTTTCTTGTGTAAGTAATGCAGTCAACAATATTTTCAACATAACTCCTGAAAAAATCGTTTCCGCACCCATGTTTATATAACATTTTTTCATCCTTGAGGTATGAGAAATATCTCCTTAAATTTTGGCCCCACCTTTTTAGAACACCTTGTATATGAAATAGGGGTAGAAAAAACTGAAGAATATACTACAATTAGAAAAAAATTGCCAATATAATAAAAAAGTGTATAAATTAGAAACTTGCACGTTGCTTCTTCATCATTTCTTTCGTTTATATATAACTCAAGAACTGATCAACCAAATCTTAAAAAATTATATATGAAATAGGGGTAGAATAGACTGAAGAATATAATAGAATTAGAAAAACATTACTAATACAATAAAAAAGTATATAAATTAAATACTTATACATTGCTTCTTCATTACTTTTTTCGCTAATATATAACTCAAAAACCCCAAAAATCTTAATAAATTATATATAAAATATGAATAGAAAAGATTGAAGAATATAACAGAATTAAAAAAATGGTTGTTATTGAAGTTGGAGAGAATCGGTGAAAGAATTTTTTTTTAAATCTGTTTTCTCAGCAAGAGCTACTTGATAGAATAATAAAAAGAATCGATTGTTGTAAAAAAGGACTGATAAAATTATTTCAAAAATTTTGATTGCATTTTGTTTTATTGAGACGCATTTAATTTTAATAAAATGCAAATATCGGGTTAAATTTTTTTTAATCGATAGGGTATCGTTTAAGGAAGTTTGAGATTGAATTTGGCGATGATCGGTAAAGTGGTTCTTTTTTAATAAAATTTGGAATTTTTTGGAGCAATGTTTGTGGTTGTTCTAACTTCCGTAAATTTTGAGATATCGGTCTATTTTTAATTCTATTATATTCTTCAGTTTCTTCTACCCCTATTTCATATATAATTCTTTAAGATTTGGTTGATTAGACCCAGTTTCCTTTTTGTTTATTTTTCTTCAAAAAGCATATATATTTTGTCCCAAAAAACTTAAAAGAAATCGTATTTTAAAACTACGAAATATACGATTCGTAAAAATATACGAAAATTAATTAATTAATGTTTTTCATTACATAGTATGTAAAACAAGACACTTATAAGTCATTGATTGCTATCTTATATGTGACAGTATAAAAGTTGATAGTTTCACATATTATTATTTATTAATATATTTTGTTATTTGATAGGAACAATTAAAGTGTGGATATTATACCTGGATATTAAGAAGTGATCAAGTTCTACAACATCCTTTTTTTGGAAATTACAAAGAAGAACCGTAATTATTAGTGGTAGATAATGACAGGCGCATTTTCGTAAAAGGTACAATAAATTTTACATATATTATATTGTCAAAATTAATAGCGAATTAACAACAAATTTGGTCATATATATGTACAGAATTAGTAACACAAAACTATTTATACATACATAAAACAATTATTTAAATATATAAACAAAATAATACTAAAATAGGCACTAATAACTAAGAACGCGCGGTAATTTGTGCGCAATTATAATTTATTAGGTTTACATGTATAATTTAAGACGAACGTTTCGATTCTTTTTTTGAGTCCTTTTCAGCGTATGTTAGAAAACAATAATAACATTTAAGTCAAAGATTGAAACTTAAACTTCGCATTACTGCCGTGGTCCAAATCAAATATCATAAGAAAAATATCACGCAACGCAGTCATAAATGTAATGAGTACCGTTATTTTTGCGAACCTCCAATAACAATAAGTGTCTCTCAGTTCGATTTGTAATGTTTGTTTGTTGTTAAAAAGATCAGTGCTTAAAAAGAAAATCGGTAATATAGAAATTACAGGCGGGTTTAGAATCCCCTTAACAACTCCCATACAGCACAAAATATTTTTATAAATAGTTTACAAAAATATTTTAAAAATGTTTCTATGTCCGCCAGATAATGTAAAAAAAATATTTTTAAAATATTGTATAAATATATGTATATTTAATAATATTTGTAATAACTTTTAGAAATATTGCTTCAAAAAATAAAATTTAAACATATTTCATTTGACAAAGTAGCTAGATATAAAGTATATGTTATTAGCAGATGCTGGGATTGATAATATGCTGAAAACAGACTCGATGAGATTAAATATATAAGTATAACTTTATTACGATACAAGTGAATTGAATAATGTAGAAAACACTGGAAAGCTCTCGTGAACGAAAGGCGCGGTAAACAGCAGATATATGAGAGACATCTCGAATCAAGTACCACAAATAAAAAAAGTAAAAAGAACTATAGCATTTTAGTGCTGACAACTTATGAGTACAAAACTGTTACACTAGTGTGTCTGTTACCAATATAATGACTCCAATAAACTAAAATGTGAACATTAATTTGAATGCATAAAATGACAGACCGGTATTCATGTCAGATCTTATTAAAGACCGTCTTAAGTACAATATATTTTAAGATGTCATGAACCAATCACAGAGCCGTATTAGCGTCTTAAAACATTACTTAAGACGGTCTTGAAATAAGGTCCGACTATGAATACCGGCCTTCGTTCAACATATGTAATGATTTATGTTTCGAAATAGTGTGATATGGACTATTGCTTGAAACTTAACCAATCAAATTTGACTACTGCTATATTTCTTTTCTAATTTCTTATAGACCTACCTAACGCATGCGCATAAGTTCTGTACACACAATAGCCTAGTTTACACCAACCGTTTGATACGCGTACCAAGTACTATATCCGTATTAAATCCGTATCAAATCTCGGTTTACACCGGAATAACTCGAGATTTAATACGGATTTGATATGGATATAGTACTTGGTACGCGTATTAAACGGTCCGGTGTAAACTAGGCCATACTTTTCAAATCCATGTATTTCGTAGAAGTTAGTAGTCTATAGTATCTATATAATGTTAGATGCAGTCTGTATTCCCTCGTGGTAGATACCATTTGTAACTGTCTGTTGAGCTGCGCCGCATGGTTTGTGATAAAGCTTGCTCGTTTCGACGAAGATTTTTATATTATATTTCAACCAAGGTGGATAGTAATTGAAACAAGGTAATAAATATTTATTTCTAATTAAGTTATACAAAAAGTATCATTTTTTGTGCTAATTCGATATAGTAAATTATTGTCAGCAAATTCTGTCGTACTGTGTATGATGCAATTTATTAGATCGCATGCGAATAAACGAAAAATCGCATTAGGGGTATTCAAATAAGTTAGAGTTTAACGGTTTGACAGGTTATGTTGGGTTAAAAAGTTAATTCTTTGTAGGTTAGAAAAAGACGAAGCATAGAGATATAAGAATAGAGTGCGCGAGCGAGCTGAAAAAGCGATATAGGAATAGAAAGAGAAAGCTGCGCAGAATAGTAAGAGAACGCTGCAAGTGGGCCCCTTCTGTCTTTGTTTCGCATGCGCGCATAGACAAAGACAGCAGGGGCCCACTTGCAGCGTTCTCTTTCTATTCCTATATCGCAGTCTCTTACGTGCTAGCAGATGACTCGCGCACTCTATTCTTATATCTCTATGAGACGAAGAGTGAGTTTAACCCGACATAACCTATACATAACCTGTAAAACCGTTAGGGTTGGTTTATAATAGCCGTAACCGTTAACCTAGGCCGGTGCCGTAGAGGCCGTTACCGTAATCTGTAAAGGGGCGGTTTATAATAGTCTGTATGCCGCTACGGTTACGGTCGCAGTCATAACGTAAAACGCATAACCTGTAAAAGTCATATTTTTTTATATAAATAAATTTAAATTGAAACAATGGATTTGTCGAACACAGAAACGATGGATTTATCTGAAATTATTGTGTGTGGAATGTTTTTATCAATTCTGGGGCTAGCATACATTGCATATGAAAACGCACCGTTGATGAAAAGAATAAGAAGAAAACGCCGTTGGAGTGTACGTCCAATTAATCAAAAAAGGAAGGACACAGGACATTTTCATAATTTATTTAAAGACATGTCAACAGTAGATAATGAACAATTTATTAAATATACAAGAATGTCGCAGATCAATTTCTACAAATTGTTAGGACTTATACAACACAAATTAGTAAAGTGGAGCAGACGTGAGCCTATAAGTCCGGAACATAGGCTAGTTATTATGCCAAATTTTCATTAATGGCCATTCTTTCTGATCCGATGCTCCTGATCCTGATCGTATTAATTTGCATCGTTCTTTTGAAAATCGATTCCGCAAGGCAATCCAGCGATCTCTACATTCAGAACCTAAATAACATTTATAATTATTTAATACTGTATTCCATCAAGTATATCTGTATTTATGTAATTTTATATGAGACATATATTCAGCGTACTTCAACTAATTGAAAATGACAAAAAAAATATGTTGAAAAGGCTCAATTAATTAAAATTTAAAAAGATAAGGAGCTAGAAAGCCTACGACAGTTATTAATTCGTATAATGTATATTATTAAGAAAAAACAATAACAAACGTGGGCTCTCTAGCTTATCTTTTTAAATTTTAATTGAAAATGTTATAAATGTGATTTAAAACCAGTCATTTATCAGAATTCAAACTTTCTATATCTTCTCCAACAAAATAACCTAACTTTTTATTTGCGTATACAAAACAAACAGAAATTTAGGAAAAACTTTGATGTTAGTATTTCTATGATAATTAATATTTATCAAATATATTGTAATATACTCACTTGATGCATTCAATTTGTTACCAATAAATTGCCAAGAGTTTTCTACGACATTTCTGTTCTTATAATATTTTTTTTTCTTGTCGTATAAATGCCGAAATTGTTCGACCCAGAAAATTAAATCCACGTCATTTATTTGTACATTCATCACTATTTCACGTGTCAAAAGGTTATGTGTGATTCCTTCCTTTTGACTCCCTAGATGGATTTCACTATTTTCCGTTGCTTTCACTGGCCGTAGGCCGGTAAAGATAAAGTTGAGTCAACTTTTCGGTTACGGCCAAAAATAACAGATTATTGCCAACAATTATAAACGGTAGTACGGGTTTCCTATCTTCCAACTTTTACGGCACCGGCCTAGGTTAACGGTTACGGCTATTATAAACCAACCCTTAAACTCAACTTATTTAAATACCCCTATTGTGTGCTGTTGACTTATTAAATTTAATAATACATTACTTAATTCGCCAGTGATAATTAAACAAATTAAGAATCTTTAATCGACTAAACTGGCAATATTCAATCATCTTATCGAAATGAACTTTATTGAAAGACTGCGAGCCGACCAGATTTGTCAGATTCACACAGCACGTTTCAGATCAAATCGAGATGATGAAATTCGACCATGGATTTGGTCGGTTGATGTAGATAGTTTAAATTAATTTTAATTTTTATTGCGAAAAATATTACCCCAGCCAGGATTCGAACCTGGAACCTCCCGCATTCCGTTCGGGCGTCGTAACCAATTCGACTACCAGGGCATGTGGTAATATTCATCGCAATAACACATATTAAGACGACTTCTAAACAATAATAAGATGGAACACTGAAATTTCAATAAAGTTCATTTCGATAAGATGATTGAATATTGCCAGTTTAGTCGATTAAAGATTCTTAATTTGTTTAATTATCACTGGCGAATTAAGTAATGTATTATTATTATTATACCCACACCTTTGACTATAATTTCGGTGTTCCATCTTATTATTGTTTAGAAGTCGAATTGGTTACGACGCCCCAGCGGAATGCGGGAGGTTCCAGGTTCGAATCCTGGCTGGGGTAATATTTTTCGCAATAAAAATTAAAATTAATTTAAACTATCTACATCAACCGACCAAATCCATGGTCGAATTTCATCATCTCGATTGATCTGAAACGTGCTGTGTGAATCTGACAAATCTGGTCGGCTCGCAGTCTTTCAATAAAGTTCATTTCGATAAGATAATTGAATATTGCCAGTTTAGTCGATTAAAGATTCTTAATTAATTTTATTAAATTATTTTAAGTAAAATGTGCAATTACTTTAATTATTGGCTAATAGATAAAATTTGAAAATTACTTGAAATCTGATTTGAAACAATCCGTTAGCTTGAAATCTCGCGTTATAAAATATTCTAAAGGTATATATAATATAATAATCTATAAATAGATTATATAAATTAATTGCGCACTCTCATCGTAAATGTAAACGTAAAAACAGAATTAGGATGTGAGGACAATTATAGCGAGTTAGATATTCTCTTATCTGCAGATTATGCAATTGATGTGAGAAGAAAAGAGAAAAGGCCTTCATGGTTTTCTTAAAAGTGATTTAAAAGCGTATTCTTCTTCTTTTTGTTCTCTCTCTCTCTCTCAACCCGGCCGTTTGGCCATGCACAGTCATTCACAATGACCGTTACTTTAGAGTTTTTCCACAGTCGATTTCTATATACTTCTAGACTACTCATTTCGCCATTTTTGTTTCCAAGTATGGGAAATGTCGTTGACTGTTTCTCATACTACAGGGGCCTATATTCATATATATAGGCTGCGGTCATTAGGCTGCTGTACATTATTTTAGAATATGTGTACTTCGTGAGAGTTAGCAGTCTAGTTGTCTAGTATATAATGTAGATGTGGACCAACATTTTTTCTCTTTCATGATTTTTTATTTTATACGGGAAAATCAGACCTGCTTTGCTGACAGAGTGAGTAGCATGAAAATCAATAGAAATTAGTTTTTCCGATTAATTTTTTTATTCAATTTTGGGTCAAACTTCAAGAAATATTCTTTATTCAGTGCTCCTTTGTTCGACTTACAATTAGTCGCTATTACGTGTATTGAAAAATGAGATAAAAGATATATTAAATAGTATTTTGAAAAATTCTAGCTACTATTTTAGAGAAATTAAGAATTAAGAGTAAGTGTAGCAAACGTGAGCAATCTATAATAAATTTTGCAATTTTTTTTCCTTTGGTGCCCACGTGGTGGTAGATGAACACAGATAATACACGTGCTCGTGATATTTCAAATTTACCTACAAAGAAACATTTCCCTACTTAAAAAAATGTTTAAAAATGGCACTTTCTTTAAAATATTTAATTATTTAAAAATGGTATACATACATTGTTAAAATTTAATTTTTCTTCAAAAAGAAGAACATAAAGCACGTGGTTGCGATATTTCGTATTTACAAAAAAAAATATTTCTCTATTTTAATAAATTTTAAGATACGGTTTCTCTTATTTTAATTATATAATAATATTAATATATGTATATGATGGTAAAATTTAATTTAGTTTATATTCAAACACGAGCACAATATTATTTAACCTCAATTTCGTCTCTTACGTGACGAACAGTCAAGTAGTGATATGCTTATGTTAATTAGATCATGTGGCATACTCATAAACATTGCGAATGTTATATAAGAAACATTTTTAGACAAATTTAAGTTTATGTTACACACATCCCTACACACGCAATTTATTTTATATATTTAAATAAAAGTATTTGTGAAGAACATGTAATATAATGCTTTCATTTGTCTGATTATTTTTATTTTCTTATTATTTCTTGAAAGCTATAACAAATGTTATTAGAGATTCATAATATAAGACATTGCAAGATATATTTGGAAATGTAAAATAAGTATCTATATACCTATATAATACATTATATATTTGTATAATAAATAAATACATATATCTATTTCATGAAAAATAAAGAAAATACATATTATAAAGCAAAATATAAATTTGAGATTAAAATTGAAATATATAAAATAAAATCAACAATTTATTCTGTTATAAAATAATGATGCAATGGTGAAAACATTTTTGTAGTTTGACTGATATATCTTAAATTTTTTATGCATGTACATAATATTCCATAATAGAAGTACAATTTGTTAATATAAGAAAGTAAAAAAAAGTAGTTTTACACTTACTGCTATTCCAAATGTGTTATTTTAGTTGAAACTCTTCTTGCACATTTCTTTCCGTTTTAAATCACGTCATTTAACATAATTGAACTGTATATTAACTTTTAATTTAATACGATTAAACGTGATAAATAACGTGATAAAGAAATATGTACAAAAAGCTTTAGTTAAATGTGTCATTTTTAGACGTTTATGCGTGTAAAAATAACACACTTGGATTTGCAGTGCAGTAGATACCTTATACATTATTCTCTGTAGAACAAGATTTGTTTTGACTTTTGTTAATTAAAACCGTTTTCTACAAAAGCTACGTCCCAATAATTACTGCCAGTACTAAAAATCTTTAGTTTACGTCACGTACACGTGCAGACAAAAATGTCAGTACTTACTAATAATTTGAATGAAAACAAGATGAACTTAGATTACATAATCTTTATGCCATACTTACAAAATACAAATATATAATATTATAGTGCATTTTAGCATATACTACAAAAGCAAGGATTATTATTCTTTACATTTTTTGTCTTCTTTTAGAGAGAAAATATGACATCCCATTATCAACCTTTATATCCCGAGAGTTGTAATCAATATCCGTATGTTGGCATAGTATCCGTAGGAGAGGAGGATTGTGTTGACTTCATCTATCAATTTGTGAAAAAAATATTTGCTTCTAAAATCCATTGGGATTCTATTAGCATAAATCGTGATTGTGGCATAATTGGGCCGCCCGAATTTCCAAATGGACAACTACCTTCCAATAAAGAAAGATATGTATGTGTATTTCCTGGTATTATCTGTTATTGTCTTGCACAAAGTACCTAATTGCTTTCTAAAATGATACAAGATTTTCTACTATTTTACACATTTTGACTTTTTATCACAGAGAATAGAAGACATTTCGGATATCTCAATATCTACATGGCACAACAATCACCCCATTGAAATGTCATTGGCTTAATTTTAAAAATTTACGATGGTATGGAAATAATTATATTGGTATGTAATATTTTAATTAATAAATAAGATATTGTTAAAGAAGATACACTTTTGTTGAGAACAGAGTATAATTATATTTTCTATTTTGAAGATATTGAGTTTCATGAAGCTGTATATCCAATCAGAGTCTCCATATACGAAGCTGAATATAGTGGAAATGTAATTCAAATTTGGGCTCAAGATTCTAATAATCAGTGGATTCAGTTGTGGAATGGATCGTTCGAGATTGTGTTTGTGCCCCCGAGATCAAGATTATTCTCTGCAACCTTGTCGAACCCGTGTAATTTTAAAATCAAAATGCTCAGACTAGTATTTAGGACAGCTGAATATGATGTATACACAATGCTAGATGCTGTGATGCTTATCGGTACATCAGATTTGATTCTTCCTAGAAATCCTGACGAGAGTTTAACTGATCTATTAGAAAGAATTAATTGCATGTACTCTCCATACAATAAGAACGTTCATAATGTAACAGCAGATTTAAAAAGTGCACACTTGGATATAGTTCATCTGCAAGAGAATTTTCCTGAATATTGCATTATTTGTCAAAGGTATTGTAATCGTTGGTATAAAGTAATATTCAACATATATTTTATTCCTATAATAATATATATAAATTTGTTCTAATGTTATTTGCAGTGATATAAGGACTTCTTATAAAAATAATTTGAGCAACGAAAACGTACCTCGGGAGGTATCACGTTACAGTATATCTGCGCTTCCTGTAAGTATTCAAAGAAATCTATTTCTCTCATAATAATATTTACTGCAATGTCATCTCTTGTATCAAAGTTTTTTATTTCATCTTTGCAGAATGAAATGCTGCTAAAAATGTTTAAAAACTTAGATCTGAGTACGTTACGCCGCATGAGTGGAGTAAATAAGCGCTTCAACAATTTAGTAGAGGACCCTGTACTTTATACACGTTTGAACATACGAGACATAAATACACGATTTGGATATATCAGCTCTGAGTGCAATAGATTTGATTATTTTACACAAGATGTAAATCTCACAATCAGATATGTGTGCGATAGATTTGATTATTTTACATCTAGATGTATATATTTAAGACAGTTAGATCTTACTAACAGCAATTTTGATGTTTTGGCTTTCGTAAAATTTCTTGATAATTGCGGCGAGCGTTTAACGCACTTAAGATTAAGTAAGTGCCGAACTGTCGACAAGCAAGTCCTGCTTAAAATTTCAGAGATATGCCAAAATTTAAAAGGTATATACGTATGTATATGTATATTGTATATGTATATATGATTGTCAAGTTTACGGGTAAATTGCATATGACCAATACATATTTTTCTTAGAATTGGACCTAAGTGATTGCTATCATAAGAACATAGACGATGAAGGATTTTCGTATCTCGAGAGGCTAAGGTGTTTGGAACATTTAAACGTTTGTAGTACACATATAGGAGCTGAAAGTCTTTGCAAAATACTGCAAAAGAATCAACGAATGCGTGAGTTACATTTTAAATGTATACGCACAATAAACCAAGATGCCGTTGCAATAGAGTTGAGAAATTCGTGTCGTGACTTGGAAGTTATAACTTTACCGTATGCATTTGATCTTACATCGGAGAGTTTTAACGCCCTCGCTGACTGTAAGAATTTACGAAAAGTGTATCTTGAAAAAATGTAAGTGTGTGTTTTTAATTTTCTTTTAAAATGCATATTACCGCATTCTTTAACAAAATTTTGCGTTTGCTTCTCTTGCATCTCAAGCATTTTAAAAGATAGAGTTGCATTGATTTTCTTTTTGTGATTTCTATTTTGATAGTAATAAGTATGAATTTTGTTACAGAAGCAAAGTCAAATTAATAATTATAGAAATAGCTTATTTAGATTATTTTCCTCCTGTCAACACTTGGAAGAAGTTTTTTTGGGGGTTTTTGATTGCCATTCAGGGTTTGTTCATACTAATTTGGAATTCCTAGCGCAGTGCAAAAATTTGAAAAAGTTATATCTTTCTTATGTGAGCGCTGATACACCTGATATGTATTCCGTTATTTTTGAACAATGTTTAAAGCTGCAAGAGCTTTATCTTCTATCCTGTTATAATATTAGCGGTTGTTTGATTAAACAATGGAAGGAAAGATATCCGCATGTGTCTGTCTACACGTCTACTCAATGGTGAACAATATGAATAGTTTATGTTTATCATTTTGAAATATATAAATTAATTTAGTTTCTTAAAGTTTATGAGTTAGCTATTCGGTGAACTAAATTGTAAAAGAAGTTAATGACTAATAAAAACGACATATTCGTATTTGTTTATAATTTGTTTATTTGCGAACATTTCTTTCTTTTTCTTTTTTCATAATTTGACTTTTTGGGGCAATAATGACATTTTTCCAGGAAACTGTTGTTCAGCCAAATATTGCAAAAGTTAGGCACCTTAATAACATCATCAGTAAATTCTTGGTATTTTTTCGGCAACCGCATGTCTCTTTCAAGAATGTATATTTTAGAAATAGAGTTCCTGTGATACTTTTTCTATAGTCATAATTATTAAACAGCTTTCGTAAGCTTTTTTTGTTGTAAGAATTTATTTATATATTTTTCTAAAACTAAACACTAAATAACTCATTAAAGCTATTATATGATAACAAATATTTAAAATATCTGTAGGAACTGATACTCTGTATGAACTTCCTCGTTGCAAATAACCATTCAAAGTATTTATCATCAATTATAGCACCATCCATATATTTGGGAAGAATAGTTTTGTAATTCTGACGTTGTCTTTTTGAGCAACTTTATGTGCAGCAATGTTTGTGAATAAAATATTAAATTAAAATGAGTTATAATGGATATATTTGTCCTTTAATATTGCAAAAATACCACAGGTAGAACTAAGGAAGTTACTTTTTTTGGATTTCCTAAAGACCTTCAAAGGTAAAATTCATTGTTATATTATTATATATATAATAAAATTAGTTTCCAGAAATAAGCAGAAAGGAGCCCGCACAAAAGACGGGAAAATATGGTTTCAGTCAAATTGTCTAAAAATTGGATGTTTTAGTTTTTTACCTTTTGATCACATGAGTAAAACCATCGAATATGGACAAATTTCTTTGCTACAGGTGTTTGAAAGCGGCAATATTAGATTCACGTACGCTAAAGAGGTATTGATAAGTTTGACATCACATATGTGTAAATAAGCCTGTATGTTGGTATATGCGTGTATGCGCGTGCACGCGCGCGCGCGTATGTGTGTGTATGTATGTGTGTACATGCAATTAATATAACTATAAAAGCTTCTAGTCATACTAAATACGTGTATTTAAATATCCTCATATGTGTCTATATTGGGGGGTTCCATTTCAATTTTTGAGTTAGAGTCCCCTGGGACACTAACAAATTTTAAGTAAAACCCCCATATTGTAGTATACCGTTTGAAAGGGCTTAAAATAAGAAAAATTTTGGCGCAAACCAGAGGTCGATACGTTAATCCGTTCGGCAGTTATTTAGAGTCAAAGTTGGAAAAAGTCAATTTTTGACCCTAAATAACTCCTGAACGGGTCAACGTATCGACCTCTGGTTTGCACCAAAATTTTTGTTATTTTATGCCCTTTCAAACAATATACTACAATATAGGGGGTTCCGTTTAAGAAATTGAAGGTGACGTTCACGTAAGCTTCAAACGACCATCCAAAGTCAAATTATTGCCACCATCTTATGTCCCCCTTTAGACCATACAACTTTTGTCTGAAACATTTTGCTGTATCTAACCTCTATTTCGAGATTTTTCCCATTATAGACTCATTTGGTCCACCCTGTATAATTCATTAAGATTTGGTTGATTAGACCCAGCTTTATAAAGCTCCTACGTATGTACGAATTCTTCGAAATTTCAAATGTGTGTAACACGAGAACTGATCAATCAAATTTTAAAGAATTATATGTGAAATAAGGGTAGAAAAGACCTAAGAATACAATAGAATTAGAAAAAATGGCCAATATAATAAAAAAGTGTGAGAATTAGAAATTTGCACATTGCTTCCTATGTACAAATTCCCCAAAATTTTAAACGTTTGTATCTCATGAATTAATCAATCAAATCTTAAAGAATTATATATTAAATAGGGATAGAAAAGACCTAAGAATATAATAGAATTCGAAAAGAATTGCCAATATAATAAAAATGTGTGCAAATTAAAAGCTTTTGCACATTGTCCTATGTGCAGATTCCCCGAAATTTTAAAAGGCTATAACTCAAGAACAAATTAACAAAATATTAAAGAATAGTATATAAAATAGAGGTAGAAAAGAATATAACAGAATTAGAAAAAAATTGCCAATATAATAAAAAAGTGTGCAAATTAGAGCACATTGCTTCTTCATCATTTTATAATTTGATCATTGAATTTGGCGATAATTGGTAAAGAGGTTCTTTTTTAATAAAATTTGAAATTTTTTTGAAGAAATGTTCGTGGTTGCTCTAACTTCCGCAAATATTAAGATATCGAGCTGAATTGTTTTTAATCGATAGAGTATCATTTACGGATGGTTGGTATTGAATTTGGCGATAAACGGTAAAGGAGTTCTTTCTTTATAAAATTTTGAATTTTTTGAGAAATGCCCGTGATTGTCCTAACTTTCGCAAATTTTGAGATATCGGGCTATTTCTAATTTTTTAAAATTATTATTGGTATTCTCGGCTGTTTCGAAAAAAAAAGAGGAAAAGAGAGACAAAGAGAAACAGGAAGAGAATAAGAGAAAAACAAAAAGAAAGACAAAGATAGAAGGAGAGAGAAAGAAATAAGGTATTTATTGTAAACATAAATAATATGTATTTTCGGGTAAATATATAGAGAAAAGTCTCCGATTATAAAATACCACATTTATTTTGTGTAATTGCCAAAAGTCTATGGGCAGAATTGAAAAATATAATGTCATTTTAAAAGGAATTTAATAAACTTCAAGATACTGAAGTGTAAAATTTAATATTATTGAAATTAATTTCATAAATTTATCTTAGGTTGGCATATTCTTGTAGCCCTTGTCGAGACGTTTTCAAAACATTCTTTCGTTCAGTCGATTTAAACTATGATTTAAACTATAATTTGAGAGTTTTAAAGAATTATGATTTTATTAAGAGTTTGAAGCAATCAAATTTTCAGAAAAGTACTGATTATTTATAAAACCATAATTAAAATTTACAAAAACCTTACTTAAAAGAAAACGTCGGTTAAAATTGCCAATAACTCCTCATAGTTTTTAAGTGTGCAAGTAGATACTTGCACATTGCTTCCTTATAGTTTTAAAGTGTGCAAGTAGAAACTTGAACATTGCTTCCTTATAGTTTTTAAGTGTGCAAGTAGAAACTTGTACATTGCTTTGTCATAGTTTTTAAGTGAGCAAGTAGAAACTTGCACATTGCTTTCTCATAGCTTTAAGTATATAAATTAGAAACTTGTACATTACTTTCTCACAATTTTTAAGTATGCTAATTATAAATTTGCACATTGCTTAATTAACATTTTATTTTGCTCATAAAGCTTCCTCTATGAGGAAGTCAAATTAATAAATATCCACTAATAATTAGACATCAAAGAAAAAATTTGGCCTTCTCATAGAGGGAGTATTATGAGCGAAATAAAATTTTGATTAAGCAATGTGCAAATTTTTTTTTTTTTAGATTTTGTGTCGAGAAACGAAGCTCGTTACATACAAAATACATGACGCGTACATTGTTTGCAGCTCGCATCGAAAAGAGCATTTGCGGAGGGCTTGTATATAATGTTTGTACAATATATACGCGCACGTGTACTGTGTACATGGTACGTATACACTTGATCCTACCTACATATATATATTTGATCTCATGTATTCACGTATTCGCCATATATGAGTCTATGACTCCGTCTGTATTCAGTCAGCACGTCCGTATGAATTTACTCTGCTCATTACACGCGCATTGAAATACGATGTCGTTGCAGAGATGCATGAACGCAGCGTATGCACCCGAAATCGCGCTTTTATTTCTTTCTTTAGTCTTTAGATACTAGATGATAAACCAGAAAGGACAACAGTTGTTCTAATAGTCGCATGTCGTTAGTTACAGAATTATTTAATATCGAATAAAAAATCTTTGGACACAGTTATCATTTATTGAAATCTTTTAATACTGTCTATTCTACGTAATTAAATTTTATTTAAAATCTCCAGAAAGAACGAAGTTATGATTTTCAGTAAGTGCGGTGGATGTAGGTGAATAAACTAGCATTGTTATTCATCAATTATCTCTCAAAAGTTAATCCGCGCAACAAGATATATTTGCTTTCAATGGTTCACGATTCTGACTGTAAGTAAAAAGAGCCTTAACCGGTAAAAAGATTTCTAATTAAAATTATAGTCGCGCAATCTAGGACATCCCATCCGAATGTCTACTGCGTACAAATACACGTAGACATTCGTATAAGGATTGTGATAGCGTATACCCACGTGTCGCGTAAACGCGCGTCCACTTCGATTCCCTCGTACGGCCGCGCTCAGCTCTGAAGCTCACGTGTATATATACCTATATACTCCTGCGCGCGTGTACGCGCGTGTGTTCACACGCGCGGGGGGACAACCGGATATCAGTCGTCGGGGGTGCACTCAACGAAATTAAACCCGCTACGTTCCTCGACCTCGGACCAACGTGGCAGTCGCAATCTCGCGCCATCAGGAGAGAGACATCGACGGCTTTCGTCGCGTTTCGCGCGGCCCCGGCCGGCCGGCGCGGGCGCTTGGAGTGCCGCCCCCGCGTAATTTCAGACACACAGTGCGGATTTTAACCCTTAACCCTTAATCCTTCCATTCTGGTTATGTATTATTTGATCTCGCGGAATCGCAAGGCAACAAGGAGGGAAGGGGGAGAAAAAAAGAAAGAGAAAGAATTAATAACGGCATGTTTTCGAAGAGATTTAAGTCGTATAAAATGCTTAGTCCGTAGCGCTCTTTAGCGCGATATTACACAATCCCGAAAACTTTGATATTTCATTTTCCAGAGTCAATGATATAATATGCATCAAAAAAATATATCTGCGTAATTAGTTCTTGTTATAAACTTATTGTTCTTCTTATCTTCTTTCGTCTTTTCCTTTCCTTAAAAGAGTTTACCTAAGAGTAGAATTTTTGACATTTGGCCAGGTAATATATTAGATAGCAAAGAAAATAATATTTTAATTATTAGCTTTATTGAAGTATCAGTATTCTTATTTTATATACTAATGCAAATCTAATTAAGATAATTTTTTATTTCAATTTTGTGATACTATAAACATATTTTTTGAAACCTTATGAATCCATATATTGAGACGTCCGAGTTCAAAAAATATCCTCGTCTATGTTACTTTATTTTCATAATAATTGATAGTTTATACTATCCATGATATAAAACTCTTTTTTCTGTATTATAATAATTTTCATTAAGGAAACTTAATATTGCATGCCAGTTTGTGATACTCTTGTAAGTGACCGAACGCAACGAGCAACTTTTTTTTTTGTTGGTATGCGAAGAGGGAATCGGGTACCTGGATATATATCGGGGCATTGCATAACGAAAACGGATAGCGCACGATGGTTAGCACGAGCGAACGGCTCGAAAAGCTCGGAAAGCTCGAAAAGCCCGAAAGAGAGTGTCACGTTTCCATGGTAACCCGGCGTGGCAACTCCGCCCCTCTGGCCTCGTCGGTTCGATATCCTCTCGTCTCTCTTCCCTGGCTCCCACGTCAACGTGCTCTACATTTTTCCAAGCCAAAGTCGAGTCCGCGAACCGTACGATTAGAATGGGAGAAACGATAATAGTCCTACGCCAAGAAACGCGCCCGAGAAAGTCTTACTCCGAAATGTCTTCGCTATTAATCCTTTCGGCGAGGTAGCATATCTGGGGTTTAAATATGCATGCGATGAATAATGTTGTTCCACGGTTTGAAGATAAAATAAATATTACGTGTTTAAATATTTATTGTTTTCATTTAGATTGTGAGATTTTAGTTCTATTTTTGTACCAAATAACTTTTAATTTTTAGGGAAAATGTAGAATTATTCTAGTAGCTGTAATTTAATAGAAAATTATTATTTAATAATTTAAAAAGTTTAATGCAAGAATTGTTATTAAAAACATTTATTTTTATCTCAGTATTTTTAAAAATTTCTCGAATAATTTTTATATGCTATAATAGTGTGATATTATACATGTATTTTATACACTTGTCTTGCTTATAGTTTGCCGCAGAGATGTGATCGCGTAAACAAGCGAGTATTTTACAAAAATAAATTTTCGATGTAAAAACAGAGTACTCTCACATTTAAGTCAAAAATTAAAAGTCGCGATAGTGGACATTATGGAAACAATGTTTTAATACGAAACAAATCGAACCTAGTCGTTGCTGAACTTAACTTTATTTAAAATATATAAGAATCAGAATTAGGATCGTTCAAAATTCTGTTCACTCTTTTACGTATAGAAATGTATATTAGGCTAAATTCAGGATTAATTAAAAGTGGGTCAGGTAGACGATTAGAATCGTAAAATTCCTCCTGAGAGTTTTCCTATTTGACACACATTAATTCTCCACGCATCTCTGAAACAAACACTCTTCGCGGGAAGACTCTCTTTCCTCCCTCTATGTTGAATTTCAAAATTTACCTTGGAATAATTCCGCGCGAGATACGTGCGTTAATATCCGAACGACGGTGCCGAATCGATACGAGCTGGCGCGCGGTCTCTCCCGCCGAAAAAGGGCAAACAAATTCGCACGCGCGCGTTTTCCGCGCGTCCGTCCATCCATTTTTGCTCCCTCCGTCCGATATCTCGTCCTCGTTTCTCGCGCGGCCCATCTTGTCCTGTCCTCCCCAATGCGTTTTCGCCGGTGCAGCCGCATACCACCCATCCCGCTACACGCTCTCCCACCGGAGCATGTGCTCTCTCGCGTGCAAAACGTCCTCGCGATTTGCTTTCCTCGCTGCTTCGCGCCTCTTCCTTCTCTTACCCGCCGCCCTTCGTGCCGCCACCGCTTCGCTCGCTTCGAAGTTCCGCACCCGCGACTTCTTCCCCTTCACGCCACTCGCCATCCTCCCTCGTCTCATCCCTCTTTCTTCGCGCGAGGACGCGCGCGTTAACACCGCGTGCGCGCGAGCGATGGGCGAGAAAGAGCCACGGATGACATATGCAGAACGTAGCCACCTCTATATTTTACGCGCCGGGCTGTTCGCAGGAATTTACGACGCTGCCATCGACATTCTTCTCCTACCTATCCACCTACAGCGTTTCTTCTTCCTTTCCATCCCTTCCGTAGCCCCTGCCACCCTCTGCTCGATCGCGCGCCCATTTCTGTATTTTATCTCTCCCTCTCTCCCTGCTTTTCCGGAGGTTTCACCGATTTGCTCGCTTTTCTCATTTCTTTCACTGCGTTTTTGCTTCTTTTTGCCGTCTTTTGCACTTCGGAAACATCAAAAGTCGACTTCCTTTTTCCTGCGAGACGGATGTCGACATTTTTTTTGTCAACGTCGATTATTTTTCCAATCACCGCTCGATTATTCTAAAGTCTGTCTTTATATTCTGGATTTATTTTATATAATATATTTATAATATTATATATAAAATAAATTTCTTGCAGTTTTGTTAAATTAATATTAAATTATATAATATTAATTACATTAATTTAATATATTTGAATTAATATAATCAAATCAAATATCCTAAAAGAATACATCATCAAAAATAAGGAAATTTTTAACAGAATTTTTTTAAATTTATGCCTGCTTGTGTAGAGTCTCATCTCGTTTCATCGGTTTCTTTTCTTCTGTTTAATTCTATCTAAATATAATATTTTTTCGATATCTTTCTTCCTCTTTCTTTCTCTCTCACTCTAAATTATGATACGTAAAGAATCGTCCTTGTTAAAAAATTTCGGCAACTATCCGCGAGCCTTTCTTTCACTCGCCGATGTAATCACATAAAATATTGGTAGCAATATACCACCGTGCGATAGCGAGCATTTCTTTTGATAAATAATTCGCAACATCTACGAGAATCCTTGCTCGTGGTATCCGGGAGAGAAGAAGCGCAGCTTTGATTAACGCATCTCGATCCGTCGGCGCGTTATTTGACTTTTTAACCGGCTTTCTAACCGTGTCCTGTTTATGCGCGCCCGCGCTGCTCCGGGCGAACTTTCAGCGAAGATCAAAGGAAACTAGCGTATGACTAAGGAACAGATTAAAGCTGCAGCCGTGAGGGTTTCCTCTCTTCTCGGCTTTGGCGGAAACTTACGACGCTTTCTTTATTAAAAGCTAATAAACCAGCCGACTGTGTGCCGGCGTGCCTCGGCCGCGATATTTCATTAATTCAGTCTTTAATATTGCAAGACCGAACGATTCGCCGGGCGCTGCCGCTGGTTGGGGGTCGTTAGGTCGGCGTCGAAATAATGTAATTTCTAATCAGACACACACCGCTTCTGCGAGACGATGCCATATTGCATTCCCTTTGACATACGGCATCAGGCAATTCTCACCGTCGACGTTCGCGAATCTCCTCCATTACGAATGCAGGCAAATTTGGCGTTCGGCGAGCTTTGATTCCTGCCGCGTTAGATTTTCAATTGTGACGTTTGCCCCGAGGCGACAGGATAGTCGGTTCCACTCACGGAATGCTTTATTATTAATAATATATTCAGGGATAGATTCAAAAAGAGGTCAAATATAGAAATAGGTCTTAAAAGATATCTTATAAAAGGTCAAATTGAAAGACGATACAATAATTATAGATTACTTGTATGTATCAATACTGATATTGATATTTTTGTCATCTTTGACCTCATCATAATTGTTTTATGCTAATTGAGCAATTGTGAATATTTCTATAATTAGATTTTTATTCTTTTGCCTCCGCAATTCTACATCAAATAGTACATAATATACATCACGTAATATACTGTACTTTCCAATTTTGCATCAATTCGATGTAGAACTGATCGAAAGACAATAGAAATCTTATAGATAATATTCATATAATTGCTTACAATATTCATAATTAACATATAAGTAACTGATGAGATAGAAGATGATAAAAATATCAACCAGTATTCGACATCGACCGCATTCATCGACGCATTGACATCAAATCGACTTCGATTCGACTTCGATTCGACTAACCATTTCTAATTGGGTTAGTTTTCAAATTACAATATCTATTTAACGTTTTCAATTTATGACGCGATATATTAAAACTAACTTTTAAAAATTGGAAACAAGTTACTAATTTATCTTTGTCAATTCCATATTTAACTAAGAATTTTATATTTATTTATTTTACTTTTTGGTATATATTTTCTAAACTACAAGAAAAAATAAGATAATTTTATAACTATTTACGATGTCTTGCAAAAAATAAATGGAGAGCATTGTTAGACATTCACTTTGTGAAATTATAAAGCTTGCGTATCTTTAATTTTAACTGGAATAAATTACTTTCATTTTGCGAAAATTATATGAGCCTATTTTTACAAACTATATGCATCTGATATAATTATTGATATAATTATTTATATTTTACTTGCTTATTTGGATCGATTGAAAAATCGACGCGGTTAACTCGCAATCACGAATAAAAAATCGCGCGTCAAACAGCGCTGAGAACTTCTTAATTGAGAAAACAATTCCGTCGAGCAAGTCTGCGTGTACCTACTTCGACGGAACTTTCGGAAGTTTTATAAGCCGTTATCTTTTACCGCCGTGCTTCGGCAACTTTTTAAACCTCTGCCGCGCGCGTTGCAGGTCAGCATTTTTAACCCGCAAGACGTAAAGTTAAATATTCACTTCATGAAAGCGCCGTAAAGGGCCCACCGGTTTCTCTCTTGGCATGGCTTTTGCGGAAGACCAGCAGGAGAGACGGAATTCATTTACCTCGCCGGCATTTCGTAGAAGCGGATTTTCCTCGTGGACCAATTACACCGTTCTAGCAAATATGACTCTTTCCCTTTATACATTCAAAAAACCACGCAAATCCGTCAAATTACAAAAAAAAACAATTAATAAGAAAGTCTTTAAAAAGTCAGTTAGAGGAAATTATATAATTATTTTTTAGCTACAAGAAATTATAGAATTACTTTTTAGCTATTAATGGCGATGGTGTAATAATTTATATTCATTGGTATTCTTAATTTTATAATAGATTACCTTTAAGACATATTTAAGATTTTACTTGTTAAGTACACGAAACTGATAGAAGTTTGATTTAATATCTAATTGCTTAAATATTTAATATATTGAATATTAAAACAAGTCAAATTTGTGACCAGAAATAATTTTAAACTTGTCATAGATATGTTCTAAAATATATTCAGTATTGATCAATTATTTAATCGAGCAATTATTGTACATCGATAAATTATTCAAGCAATTATTGTATAATTTGAGAGGATCAACAAGCACGTTGGACAGAGTGGTCAGGCACGGCGCCACGGCGGGAAAAGTTATACACTTTGAGTAACATGAACAAACCAATTAGCTGGTTAAGCGGCCAAACCCCCATGAAATTCAATTGTCTTCGCCCCACGCATCTCTTGCCCCGACTAACCGCCCTTATATTTTCATCCCTCGGCACGAAGACCGTGTGCCCCGAAGAGTCTAACGGCCATACAGGCTCGCTATTATGGTGTCAATTAAATTAGATCACCAGCTAGCTAGGGGTGGCTTAACTGATACGATGTCAGCTCTGCACGAGGATGTATCCGTGCAAAGTGCGTCGTTAAATGTGAAATGTATAAATACTCGCAGTAAATACTGTATTAACGGTACATATAGTATTCATTTATTCACATTTGCGTGCATTCTAAATAAGCATGTTTGTGCAAAATGCATCATAGAAAGTAAATTATAATTTATATGTGATAATTTGTATTTTAAATAAAAACATAAATAGTAAAATTTTCTGGAATCAGAATGTTGCGTGCTTTATACCTAATTTATTAATAATATTGATCAATATTTATTCGATTGTTATTGTGATATTTACAGATTGAATGTATTTGGATTCTATTTATTTAATACAATAAATATGTAGAACAGAAACTATATATAATCACACAAGAGTAATATAATAATTAAGAATATAAAAATGTATCGGGATTTAATATTGTTAAATCAATATGCAATGTCCTTAAACACACACACAAATATAGCACTTTAATACGTTTCATTATGATAATAAAAACCATAATGATGTAATGTGTTATGCAATGTTTGAAAAATATACTACTTAAAAATTTACACTTTCTAGAAATCTTATTTTTTTGTTGTCAATTAGATGTAAAATATATGGTAATTAAAAGTCTAACATTTAAAAGACAAAAATTTTTAATTAAATCTTTATAAAAAATCAATCTACAAAAAATTATTAGAAATAGTAAAAATTGTTTTAATAAAAAAATATTTGATATTGTTTATACGTCTATAAAATAATTAACAAATACAAAAAAGTAATAAAAAATGATTTTAACTTTATCGTTGTCGTTATATTCAAAATATTGTTAATGTTAATTGCAATTTTATTTTCTTTCTCATTTCTTTATCAATATTTCTATATAACATTTATTTAATTGTTTTAAACACAAATCTGTAAAATATAAATTGTAGAAACGCCGATACGTAGAAACGCCGAACCGAATTGAATTAAGCGAGAAACTTGTCGAGCACAATAGTAAGTCATATTTTACAAATCACTTGACTGTTTATGAATAATTTAAACGTTCAGCCCCTGAATATGGGCGAGGGTAAAACTGACAATCCTCCGAGGACAAAACGCAGAAGCCCCTTAGAGACATGGACCCTTTGTTACTGCCTGGTCGCTGGTTGGAGCAAGGACGCCAATGTTTGATCCTGCACTACGCGGTAAGCCACGGAGGATCATCGTCCGTATTGATCTATTCTACAATTCACTCTGCCGCTTTTCAAGCAGAAGAGGTTTAGAATCGCGTGGTATAAAATAAATATATCTCACTATGGTATATCAGATAATAGAGGACCATATTTCTTCTATTCTGATTTAACCATAAGTTTGGCGTAACATAGGAAAATAAACAGAGAATTGCAATGCAAGAAAAGAAGTTATGAAAAATAATGATTGAGAAAAATTGGCTACTTAGAAGATATACTTAACTTCGTTAATTAATTAAGCGTTTAATATAGCTTTGTATGTTATAAACATTTAATCCAATCTATATATGCAAGTATAAAATATTATTTAAACAGACAATTATTATGAGAAGACTTGAGAAAAAAATTCTTTACACAACTTGGCAATGCTGACAATTATCTAGTTTTTCAAGAGATTATTTCTCAAATACGCATCAGGTAAATAATAGGCTGTATTTAAACTTTTTATACCGCAAAATAAAATAATTGGAAATGTAAATATAGGGTGAATATCTAATCGATGGCTTTTCATCTTATTCATAGTGAGATCGCGCAACACGAGTCGACTCCGTGACTCATACGATTGCTGAAAAAGCATTGAGCCCGATTCCGGCGTCGATCCCTAGGCCTCGCGAATACAAAGGGCCGTATTCAGGATCGAGCTGATCATTGCTAACGATAATGGTGGATTAGCACGATCGCATCTGTCATTGACTTATGCAATCCCGATAAGTTTCCCCGAAACCTGCTACGTTGGCGTGTTGGCTTGAACTAGATTCGATCTGTGTGAAATCGTAACTCGTGAAATCGAATTTCGAAGCAAGACAAGAAAGCTCTCGCGTATTCTTTGAGTAAGTCGAAAACGTATACGACAAGCGAATATTTTACGAACTATTCGCGTACATTACTGTAACATACGCATAAAATAATTTAACTGGAACATGATTCAATTTATTATTACGACTTTAAAAGCTATGTTTTGAAAAATTTGTATGCTGTAATAACGTATACACTTTGCTGACACAACAAGAATTCGGAATAATAATGTATTTTTCGGAATCATATATACACAATATTTTTCTCAAAGATAAAAGGAGAAAAAGAAAGTAATATTACACTATCTTCTTGTATTTTAATAACCTTTTACAATTTCATTTAGTTTCTCTTAAATACACATCCACTATTTACAACACCCTATATTTACACTAGTAAAAACTATTTTATTTAATCAGAAAAATAAAAAGATAAGTGCAACATGCCTACTTATATTTGAATCAGTTCCTCAAGAAACCAAATTAGTACCTAGTCAATTTTGCGACGTTAAATTATATCAACAATTTTTCTTAAAAGTCTCCAAGATATAAATATTGTGGCAATGGATGTCTCCGTGAACATTTTCTATTAATTATTGCACATATAAAAAATTATGTTCAAATATTTTTAACGCGTTAAAACATAAAGATACACGTCGTCGACGTGCAATAAACGGTATTCATGGATTCTTCGCGTTACGGAAAGGATTTAAGGATCAACTACGTCAAAAATCCTGTGCACGGATGTAGGGAGACTTATGTCGGATATACATTTCATTTGGCGGCCTGCCAATTGGCCTGATCGTCCCAACCGAGCACTGCGGGCATTTCACGGATTCGGCGAATATTTAGTGGGGGGTTTTACGGATTTAACGCTTGCCGTCAAAGCAGGTGGTTTGCACATCGAACATTCATCTTCTGCGGTCCGCAGTCTTGCGGATTAACCGATGGCCCTCTCTTCTCTTGTCAGATCTTTATAGTGGTGTATCATGCTTTATCGCTTTATTATTCATCGCTCTCTCAACATTTATGCTTTATTTTATTCCGCAGCATGTGTTTCAGCATATAAGTTTAGTGATGTAAAGTGATCATCTCTCAAAACTCGCAAATTTAAAATCAGAGAAGAACATGTTTCTCTATTAAAATTTTCGAATTTTTCGGGAAAATTTCGAAAGTAAAGAAAAGTAGGATAAAAAATTAAAGTTTTTCCTTCTCTTTTAGTTTTATTTAAAGAATCCAAATAAAAACAGAATTTTTTCTTAATTATGTGTTCTTTCGTTAATTTTCCTGTTTGCTATCTAAAGTGACATGATTATATTTTTCTTGAACAATGATATATAATGCTACTTTTTAAATATAATGTAATCATAAATAATTAATACATTAAACTATATTAAATATATAATAAAAATAAATATTTAATGACAAACTAATAAATATTTATTGATAATTTCGTCAGTTTTTTAATACATTCCTTTTCTATGTATATTGCTAAGATTCTGCCTTTAAAAAATAAATCCGGATATACGATATTGTGCAATTGTCACAAGAGAATGAAAGCAATATAATAAAATAAGGAATACTTTAAGTTTGGCAAAAAAAAAAAAGCGATCTTGAGGGGGCACCCGGGTTTGAACCGGGGACCTCTCGATCTGCAGTCGAATGCTCTACCACTGAGCTATACCCCCAACTGATGATACTCGCTTCTATTATTCTCTTGTACGCATTCTAAGAAAATTATGCTAATATAATTATAACATTTTATTGCTATTTTATAGAAATTTTTCAAATTTTTATATTTAATGTAGACAATAGATATCGCAAAGTATTGGAAACGATTAATAGAAAAATTCTACAGAATATTACACATTTTTAATATCTATTTAAAGTGACGAAGAGAAATACAGAGATATACGAAAATGTCGCAAAAGAGCTTATCTCAACAGAAATTTGTCGGAAGGAAACAAAAAACTCAATTCTCCAATGTATCAGAAAATGTCTTAATATAATGATTTATTTTCTTTCACTCTTCGTACGAGTAAAATAAAATAAATGTAGCACCTTCCTCCGCATGAGGTACTTTCCTCTTTAGATATTTAATATTGTATTGAATATATCGAAGAGAATGGCAGGTACTTTATGACTTTCTTTATGCAAACCAGTTTTTATTGTATCCTTATTGTATTATATGTATTGTATTGTATAAACAGTCTTGAGTGTTATTCTTCGAAGGGTAAAAAAAGAGACGAGGGAGAAAACTGTATAAAACTGCAGGAGGCAGTTAATAAGAATAATAAATAAAGACAAATACGTATTGAGATATTCGCGTTTGTATAGATATTCAGTGTACTGAATATCTATATATATATATCTATATATATCGTTCAGAATGTCAGGTAGTTTACGAGTCTCTTAGGGCAGTGCAAAAACAGCCCTTGTTGTCGTACAAATAGCCTTGAGCGCTACCCCCCACGAGCACGGATGGCGACAGGTAAAGTAATATACTGCGGACCACCTAGTGGCTTCACGACTTTGCCATATGTCAGCGTGACTAAGGCACACATGGTCGAGATCATCGTGCGCCATACACCGACTGAGATATCCCATTTCCCATTAAAATTCGACATTTCGAAGTGTCAAACCAATTTATTTTTGAAGAATTTTGGAGCAGTAACCAATCTAATTTTCCGCTTAATTTATATATTTTCTTTTAATTAATTATGACTTAAAAGATGTTTGCGCCTCAATATATTTTCGCTGAGAAGAAAAACCGATTTTATATTTGTCACAGAAGTGATAAAATTATAGTCGCGAAGTATGTGTATCTTACATCTTTCCTTATTGGATGAAGTTATGATTTAATATGCTTTTCAGGTCTTCTTCATAAATTTTTGTTTGATTTTATATTCGTAGGAAAATTTACATATGCCATGTATTTGCACATTGTTATATATATAGCGACAAAAAACTACGTTGTGAATAATGTATATTCCTGTGGCGAGTGCATTATCTTAGGACTTAGATAATGGATTCGCAAATTATTAATTAAAGTAAATTGTCGCTGCAATTTTCCTTAATTTACTTGTATAATTTAGAGGTCCTGACGGAAATCTTGCGACGTCCAGTATATAATCTGAAAGCTTTTCTTCATTATGAATGATAACCATAAAGAAATTCATATTTTACAGTCTTATCAATTAATACAGATTGTAGCCATTGTACAGAAAAGCAAAGAAAATCATTGGATATATCGAGAGTTTTACGTTTATATACATATTTCAATCCTATTGTAAATTATTGTCACGGTTTTTCTCTAAAAAAAAATATTAAAAATTATTTATTATTGTAGATCTATAAGAAGATCTAATTTCCTTTTACATGATATTCGTTGATTATGTATCATTCTTATTCCACTACGTCTTATTGCATAAAAATCAATGATAGATACTCGCATCCAATGCATTTTACAAATCGATAAGGAGTTTGGTTGATCGTTTTACAATGCTTGCCAGTTTAACGAGAAAAATAAAGCGGGTAACGTCGAAGTCGGTCTATGCAACCTTCCGTTTGGTTTGCGAATTAATCCATCAAAACGGTCACGGTATAACTCATCCCTTCCTTGTTTTGTTTCGCGCGCCGCGTCCGCCTCTGTGCTCGCCTCCTAAAGTCCGAGAGTCGATTGCACGCTGCGTTTAAATGCAACGGACGAGCGCGGCACGAAAATTTGATTCGCTCTTACGCATCCATATAGGCGGACAGGAGAGATTACGTTTTATACAAGGTGTTCCGAAGCGGCTCGGGCTTTTTTCTATCTTACGCCGAGCAACAATTGATTATCTTTGCGATTACTTAAAAAAATTCATTGATAAAGCAGTCGTTAAACGATCAAAAGATCATCCACGATGATTTTATCGAAATGACGTAAATACACTTCACGTGAAATCGCAGCATAAATGTGTGTAAAAGTTTACTACGTTTTGTAAAGCGGAGATAAAAAGAGCACGAAATAAAAGTTTGCTCGAAACAGTTCGTTGCCAAGGATATTTATTATGTGTTCTACAAAGCTCCGCTGTCTTGATCGTGACTGACTTATCCATAACTTTGTTCCCCGCAGCAGTAAGTCTAGCTCACGTTGCTGCGTCACCGAACGATATTGACAAGCATTATCACTGGACAAAAATTATATTGACCTAATAGCTTTAATCTAAAGAAAATTCTCTCCTAATGAAATAATTATCAGGTCGACGGAAGAAGTATCAGTGGCTTTTAAATCATACCAATTACATTATTCTTTTATCTTTTCGTTGGTCGCCTCGAATCGCAAAAGTTATATAAGATTAAATCTAATCTTTATGCTCGACACATTGGAATTACTCTACGGTTCTTTCACAGCGTCGATATAAATATCGAGTATAAATACGCGCATATTCATATAAACTTTATTTTAATTGTTTTTAACACTCCGTCAGTTTTCGCCAAGTCTCAAAATGATGAATTGATTATCAGAAAGTATCGATATTTGAATAGCATCCGTTTCCGAATGCTACTTCCGGACAATATTAATGGATTTTTCGCTAAAAGCATGAAAATTAGATTACCGCGTCAATTATAAGATTATAAGATAAAAATATATATGGATTTATGTAAAAATCAATTAAGCGAATTTATGCTTATCTGAAAAATTGGATACATCACGCATAAATTTATATAGGTGCTGTGGGCCAATCACCCGCACATCTAAAAAGTGATTACTGAAACTTCCTAGGAGGCCCTATGTTCTACTTAGAAATTAATTAAGGAATCAATTATATCATCACACACATATATGTTATTTATATAAATTATTGTTGTAAACAGGTAACTCATCTTATGTTACGCACGCACTAAAAACGCTCTCCGATAAAAATGAGCAGCAGAGAACGATCATGCGTCTTTTTGTCTTTCTTTTTCGCGACGGAGAGTTCAGAGTTCAGAAAGAATAGCGTGGTGGGCTGGAAGCGTACGGCATGAAGCCGAAAAGTATTTCACTATTTCTGTACGTTAATTTTACACTATTAATAAAACAATATATTTTTCCTACGTTAATGAGCCGTGTTTCTCATCAAAAGTATAAAAATACATAACAATTATGTATACATATACATTTACACAATATATAATCGACTAAGAGATATTATTAGAACGTAAGAAATTTTTTAAATATGGAAATATTCTATTATATTTCTAATAAGCTTTTGCACATATAAATGCGCAGAAAATATATAATTCCAAAGCCGATTTGCAAAAATATAATTATTAATTTATTAGAGTGTTCTGAAATCTGTCTAAATATATAAAGGAAAGAATTAATTTGTCACTTTTTTACAACTTAAAATGCTGTTGGTTAATAAGCTACGTAATAGACTCTAATTGCTAACGATAATTTTTCTCGCAATCGGTAATGCATTGAATCAAACAAAGTAATAAACCACGTGTGTTTGCTGCGTTATCGCGCTCATGCGAAGCTCTCGAAAATAACTGGCACTCTTGTCCCCGCCGTAATTCTTATGACATATATACATATCCAGATCCTGGCTTCAAACCAACTGGCACCATTAACCCAAATATATGTGTCGTCCATTATGAGGCGAGTACCTAGTAGATAAATTAATCACGGATTTCTCTCGCGCAGAGTCTTCGTTTCTATCGACCTCGAAATTCCGCAATTCGATAATTCAGGATTCAATCAAAGATTCATTCACCACCAGAAATTCTCTTTTCGTACGCGTACTCAGCGCATTATTTCGTCTTCGTTTTATGCAAAGCATTTTACATTTTCTTTTACTTTTTATTATTATCATTGTGGCAGTAAGTAAAGATTGGTAACAATAAATTATAAAAGAGACTTTTGCGGAAAAGTAAAAATTAATTCTATATATGGCATCAATTTATGTTTTTATGTTATATTTTACCTATAATTAAATAATGTATATTTTTATCAAATAATAAAGTGATATCCCAGTTAACAAAAAGGGACATCAATTAATATCGCCTTAATGACGTCTCTAACGTCAATAATACGTCATTAAGACGTCTTTAGATGTCACCTTGTTAACTGAGATATAATATTATGTAAAATATATTCTAAGATAATTTTGTCATAAATTTGCGTACAAGTTTTTAGAATTGTCTTTCAATAACTATTATTGCAAGTGTTTTGCCGCATAAAATAAAAAGAACATTTCAGTTTATATAGGTATGTATTATTCTATTAGGCACAAACAACTATTCTATATTCTCGTCAAATACTTTGGAAAATTAGCCGCGAATAAAATAAATCCGGATTATGAAAAAATACGCGGGAAAATTCGCGTACAAGAATCTCTTTCCTAAAACGAATTAAATTAGCGCGATTCTTTCCTGTTCGCGAAGAACCTTGTCAGACATTTTAACGTGCGACACATGCTCGCGTATCCATTATGCAAATGCGCGAACGTCACCTCGCGTGTATTCATAATTTCTCTGTTCGTAACACGGTGTACGCATGTGTGTGCGTATACAGGGTGATCCAGAAGAGATGTACATCGATAATAAGCATTTATAAGCAAAATTAAATCCTCTTTAGCGATAGAATGACATAAAAGTTCTATTACAAAAAGAAATTATTTTCTTTGAAAAATTTACTCAATATTATAAAGAGAAAGTAAACTTATGCTCATGCTTATATTATTAAGATTATATTAATTTGTTGAATAAATAATTAAAAGAAACTTGGGATATACTCGTATATCAAATTGAATTATCCCTGAAAAAAGAAGAATTATAAGTTTGATATGTCATTCATAAGCTAAAGATAAAATTTTGGTGAGTTCAATTGTCCATCATGCTATAAACGCGACTGACTAGTATACACGGATCGTCAAGTTTTCTTGATCACAAATAAAATGAGAGCATTTTAATACAGTATAGGAAGGCGTGATTTGAAACTCCCTTATAGACATATCACTCATATAGATGACATGAATCTGAAATTTAATGTTGATAATGACCGACATGCGAAGTCATTAAAATTAAGCCGGATATGAGACGATCGATACCGGATCCCATCTTTTTGAGACCACCCCGTATACATCCCCGTAATATACCTACATGCATGCAGGTGCACCGCGGTGCTATGTGCACCGCCGACCGTGCACGCTCGCGATCTCGCCTGTGGATGCATCTCGCGAGGCCGACGCAGCCGTGAGTTCTTCGGCGGTGGGTGTAGCGTGTCGGTGGGTGCTGCGTACACACCGGGTAGTGTAGGATCAATATAAGCGATGACACAGCGAGAGCTCATCTTTAAGCCACGCCCACGAGTACGCCGCGAACGAATGCGGACGCGAGCCCGGCCGTGTGCGGCCAATCAACGTGGCGCATCGATTTTTCGTGCCTTTTTCCCTTTTTTTTCGCGAAAGTGAATTTCTTCGCGAGGCTGACAAGGCGGCGCGCGCGGTGAGGGTGAAAAGGGAAGAGAACGGAGGTATGGGGGGAAGAGCGCGGGCGAAGGCTTAAAGGGTGAACGTTGGAGGATAGAGAGGATACGATGAGAAGAGAGAGAGAGAGAGAGAGAGGCGAGGAGAAAGAGAGATAGAGAGAGAGTGGAGGCAGTGACGGCAGTTGAGGGAAAATACGAGGGGATGTTGGGGAAACGGGGGAAGGGGGTGAGAAGCGTACGGAGAGAGACGACTGTGGTGAGAAGGCGGAGGATGAGGATCGATGAGGACGGGGTGACTCTTCCATACCAGGGG
Source organism: Leptothorax acervorum (assembly GCA_035220615.1). Lineage (NCBI taxonomy): Eukaryota > Metazoa > Arthropoda > Insecta > Hymenoptera > Formicidae > Leptothorax > Leptothorax acervorum. The sequence continues at coordinate 170,605 of JASTWQ010000373.1, forward strand.
TAAACGAACCTCCATTTCATCTACCCTTCATGCCGTTATCGGTTGTCCCTTTTTCAATCGAGGGAGCCCCCTGCTGCTAGGGACATATCGAGGTGTACCGCGAGCTCGAATCATCCTCTCGCACGTATCTTGTCAGCCAAAACCAAGCAGTTCTTGTCGTTGTTTAAAATTGTATATTTGTCGTTATAGAGCCGATTTTACCACCTCCGATTAACGCGTGATCTTCCGATTAAACTCACTCTTCTCGTCTCTTTTTAAATGGACAATTATAGAGGATCACGTTAATCGGAGATGGTGAAATCGGCCCTTAGTAGTACCTATCTATAATTCGTGCATCACACGGAAACAAAATTTTTCTTATTCAATGCTCGATTAATTAATATGCCTATAAGATTACATTACAGGAGAGAATCTTTTCAATAAATCGTGATACAGATTTTAGGAGATGTAAGGTACAGTCTTGCGAAATATTAAATTAACTTTTTAATTGGACATGAGAAATACTATCAAATTTTTCAGTAACTGCTATTTCATAAATTTAGTTACTTCCACGTCTCGATAGTAGTTGAAGTGACGGAATAATTAATGTTAATATTTTTATTTAGATACTAATTTAAAATACGTTTCTGCTTATATAATTGACGAATATATAAAGCCACAGTTTTTCAAATAAATTTCCCGCAAAGACACGGGTTATTCCCTTTTATAATTTGAGATAATGTTGTAAGATTATAATTTCTAAGAAAACTTTTCTAAATTCTTTAGGAAAGTTTATATTAATATCCTTATTTATATAAAACATTAAGCTAATTAACAAATTTCGTCTTTAATTCAGGATTCATTTCACTTTAATTTATAAGAGTTTGTATGAATAACTGAACCTCTTTTGCCATCTTGTAGTACGCGAGATAACTATGCGGGGAACGCATGTTTTATCACCCGCGGTAACATACAGTGTTAAATTTTTGTGAAACAATTAGCCAAGCTTGCAAGCTTCTTATTTTGCGTTAAACTTTGCTTTCTTTTTACAAAAATTTGTATACACAAATAAAGTCGCAATAAATTCCGAAAAGTTAATTCTTAATGTACCTACATTGTACATAATTTAATGTAAATCATCACTTAATAAATTATCACTACAGTATTATATAAAGCTACATACTAACGTTTGATAATAATTAAAATCTTAATCAAGTTAAAATTGCATAAAGTTGATAGAAATATGTGATCTTAATTAAAAAATAATAAATTTTTCATTAAGCCCATGCTTAGAACTTCGGTAGTAAATTAATTAATACATGTGTATAGCATATTTAAAAAAAAATTTTACGTTAAAATAAAGAAGAAGTATTTTTATATTTTATTATTTATTCGCAGAAAATGCAAATGCCGAAAAAGATGAGGTTCGCAATTATGAATAATTATTTTAGTAATATACATATTTATTGTATGCATAATTAATTTTACTTACAATATTGCAGTCTGCTCTACCCATTTTAAATTCCATTAGAAATGCACCGCGTCGGCTCGAAGAAATGTTGAACACCGTAAATGCACTAATTACGCGTGAATTCACATTCGCGGTAAACGAAATGTAAGCTAGAACATAATATAAGATAGAATGCATTTTGTTTCACAATATTCTGTATATAATTATATATTTAACTAACAATAAGTCATGTGTAAATATCTCAATATTAATCACGCATGCAAATCCATTGTACAAGTATAATACTACGATCACACATAGTTCACGATGGAACTGACGCAAATGTATATACTATATATATATATATATCGTGTCTATATAGAATAGAATATCATCCAAACAATATATATATATATATACATATATATATATATGTATATATATATGTATATACATGTATATATATGTATATATTTGTATATATATATATATATATGTATATATGTATATATATATATATATGTATATATGTATATATATATGTATATATGTATATATATATATATATATGTATATATGTATATACATGTATATATATGTATATATATATATATATATACATATATATATATATATATATATATATGCATATTCGATTCTGTCGAAAGTCGAAAGAACAGAAAGATTATTTTTACGTACCCGTGGCATGCGAATCTGTACTTACCGGCACCATATAACCACTTTGAACCACAGAGCAGCGTTGATTGTGGTAAATGAAACGGCAATTAATGATCGTGAAGACTCGCGATAATTGATACGTTCGCGCGTCACCTTAATCGGCACGTTCCCGGTAGAAATTTGTAGTCGTTGCGCATATTTCTTTTAACATTTGCGATTAATTGCGGAGCGATCACGTCCTCGCGTTCAGAACCGACGAGCTGCCGAAACTGGCCGAAACTGTTTTATGGCGCTCGGATTAGAGCGCGTAAGTTTTGGACATTTCGACGTTGAAGTAAATAATTAAGAATTGCAATAGAATTAGATGTGCATGTTTTTACGCACGTTTCGAACGTAAGAATTATATTAAAACGGGTAAGAGACGATCAAGAGACACGGTCATTCGACACGAAAGACGAGACGAGATGAGACGACACGACACGACACGACACGAAGAGCGATACGAATTATTTTAGGGTACGTAACGCCATCTGACGTGACTACGTGCTACTGAGTAATATGACTGAGTAATGAGAGTTGACCGAGAGATGTCACTTATAGTCCATAAATTTCTCAGCTGTGTAAGGGCTCAGACACAATGCGAGGAATAAGGAACAAGGAATAGATATTAATAGTCGCGCATCCTTTTCCAATGCACGTCTATTAAAAAAGGATGCGACTATGAATTCTATTGCTTGTTCCTTATTCCTCGCATTGTGTCTGAGCCCTAATGGCATTATTTTTACTGTAGGCGAACCGTTGAAATTTATGATGGAACGTTACATTTGGCTCGGATATATTATTGTTTAGGACGTTTAGGTGACTCAGAACATCGTTTATCCTGAGTTATGATCACAGACTTTTCGTCCGAATACAGCTCGCTCATCGCAAGCGAAGTCAGCGAAGAGTTTTCTTTACTTTTTACGTATAATTGTATTTTCTCAGTCACGATTTATAGATATCGCAGGAATTTAGTTTATGTGGAGGAATTTTAGAACGGCAATTAATGATAATAAGGGATTTGAATATTGTCGAATTTTTCTATTTAAAAAGACTGGATCTTCTTTTTTGCTTTGGAATAAATATTTCTTATTAAATGTTTAATCATCTCGATAACTTCAACCAATTATTAACTTATGATTAACTTATTAATATCATATTCTGTCAACGTGGATAAACTTATAAATATTTCATTGTTTGATATATATAAGAAGTAAGATTAGAAGAATGACATATATAGTTAGAAATTTTGCTGCAAGCATTTCTGCTGATTGAATTGATCACCAATTTAGTTAATCAGAATTTTGATAGAAATTATTGCTATTATTCTAGTTCAGAGTTCTTCTGTTTACAATTAATTATTTACGCATCATCATGAACTTAAAATAGAAATAAAAAGTTATATGTGTGCGCGCGCGCGTTAATGTTCAAAGTTCTAATTTAATTTACAATTAAATGGTCAATAAATAACTAGAGAGACTAATTTTATAAAATAAAGTTTATAAAAGAAAGGCAATATGTTTACTGCAAGTAAAGATTATTGCAAAGCTGAACGACTCGGCGAAGATAGATTGTATTAATATATCTCTGGTTCTCTCACGTTATCAATAAAAAATCAACAATAACTAGTAACATTTAATTTATTTATTAATTTTCAGTAAAGGAGGCGTCTTTGACACTCACTGCCATGTGCATCTGATAATTTCAGATAGCTTAATGATATTGTGTGAATTTCTACTTATACATATTTTATAATTAATATTTTTATATTAATATTCTGCATAATATCCGAGAAAGCACTTATAACGCATTTATAATGGCGCAACAAAGATGTTAGAAATCTTCCTACTCATAATTTCATTACATTAAAGAGAGGAAACGGTAAGAATATTAAGTACCTATAAGTATTTAAAAGAAAACGGAAAGGAATAAATAAATTTTTAGATATCGTATTATTTCTAAGGGACATCGAATAAGGAGCTCGAAAACTTATCGTAGTGTTCGATAAGTATTCGGCTATTCTAAGTAGAAAAGCTTCTTATGTTTGTATTAATTTTTGACCCAACTTGCGTTGGGTACACAAAAAATTAGTCTATAGACTCATCAATTGTTCCCCTCCACGGAAATCTTTAGTAAAAGGCGAAAGATTTATGCGTGAGTTGAAGGGAAACCAGAGTGATGAATCGTGCTCCGGCTCGCCTTCTTATAGCATACGATGTTGTATTTTACTTACGAGAAAGCAAGCCATCTAGTGGCCGCTATTAGTATTAGCGCAGAAGCGCGAGCGGCGAGCTTGTTCGTCCGGTTTACCTTTCTGACAGTGCCGCATTAACCTGCTTTGCGCCCATGGGCTAAAATATTTCGAGCGCCCTTTTATAAGATGTGATGTCACCTGAGTAAAATTTTTTTAGGAGTTATATAAGATCATAAAAAATTGTTAAAATTATTATTATTATTATTTATATATTATTTATATATTATTTTATTGTATAATTAGTATACAATCAATCATTTTAGCATCTTATTGTTAGGAATGCGTGTTATATGTATAGTGGAGTATAGCTGTACTATGCATATATTAAATATATATGACATAATTAATTCCGTCAAATAATTTCAAATATTATTTAATTTATACTGAAATGTATGGAATTTTTTTTTTAAATCTAATTCTGGAGAAATTTTTTTCGTATATAAAAATTTTTTTTTTAAATTAATTTTTCTTTCGTGTACTGAAAATTATTTCGGAAATAAACATTACTAAATTTTGTTGTCCCTTGTAGGAATATAAATATCAGTGAAAGTTAATATCAGAACGACCAATCTATTGTCGAAGCCATGGGACTGTCTGTGCCTCGTTAATATAAGGAAAACCTGTATTAGTAAATGGTAGTAAAAGTAACACGGCGCGCGGCGTCACGAGGATCCAATTTTCTGCCGCTACCGCGAATTTCCCACTTCGCCCTGCCCCGTTCTCGTGAATTATTACTGCTGACTGCGCACCGAAAAAGTTTTTGTTAAGTTTCGTTTGTTCTAATTTTCGCAGTTCGATATAAAAGTCTAGTATGGTTCTTGAAGCTACTTGATATGTATCCGCAAATACATATTTTCTCTGTACGCATAATAGTTCTTTCGATTCAATTTGTTTTTCATTGCCTTATTACTTATTATACATATGATGTTTAATAATATAATAAATTGCAGAATGTGTCAGAATGTTTGTACAATTTAAATTCAATTAATTTTAATTATTCTCGTTATATAAATGTATTTAGTTAAAATAATTAAGCATCCTGTTAACATTTAGTTTATGAATCTTTTTTTTATTTTATTCTGCATATAAATCTGACTGCATATAAAATTTTAAATCCTTGATTATGCATGTTTAAACTTTTACAATTAGAATTTTTATGCTCTCTTAGCTCAATTTGTAGTATTTTTAATTAATGCAGAGTAATCAATATACCAAGCATTTTGTAGTCGGTTGACCTTTGTACTTAATGTACGAGAACCGATTCTCGAAGGGGGCGTAGCTCAGATGGTAGAGCGCTCGCTTAGCATGCGAGAGGTACCGGGATCGATACCCGGCGCCTCCAGGTTTATCTTTTTGCTTTTTTTGCGAAAACTTGTAACAAAAAAGGAAAACGAGAACAACACACTGTTATTAGAGAAAAATATTTTTATAACTTTTTTCTAATCTATATTCTTCCTTGATACAAAAATATTTTTTATACTTTCATTAGAGAAGTCTTATCAATCGATGGCTTAAAACATTTATCAGGATTAATGCGGTATAATTCAGAATACATTGTGATATCCAACTTAATTATTTAGAGATTTTACATAATAGTCTTGTAAAAGCATGTGTCAGCTTTTTCTGTGTTGCAATATCGTTGTCATGTCACGTAGGCGCCGTGGCTTAGTTGGTTAAAGCGCCTGTCTAGTAAACAGGAGATCGAGGGTTCGAATCCCTCCGGGGCCTCAATCCCGTTTATGGGGATAATTGCTTTTATTTTTTTTATTTACATTGAGAAATTTTTAAGTATTGATAAGTACAAACACACATGATATATAATGCATATTATTTGTGTGCATATTATTTGTATTTTTGAATTAACTATTTAATTTATTTTAAGGCCTGTTCTATTTAACTAAACTTCTTGCATAATCCATTATCTTTCCTCTCTTTTTCACGTTGGAGAGAAAAAGAGAAAAGATGAACTGTGCAAGAAGTTCAGCTAAATAGAACAGATCTAGGTATAAACTCGCTGAAGAATTAAGTCAGGTGAAACAATTACTAAAAATAAACATAAATTTAATAAATTAATATTACTTGGACGCAGAAATTTTGTTTTAATTATTGTACTCTTTATTCTTTATAATTTCTTATTTTTTATAATTATGAAAAACGTAAAATAGTAATAATTATTATAGAGAATTAAAATAGTTAATAATTGATAAAAAGATAAGAGAGATTACGTTACTAGTGGCTGCGAGGCTTTCTATCATTATTAAAAAGTATCTGACATAACAACCCAGATAGCACAGCTGATCTTTATGAATTCAAAAAGATCTGAATCTAATCTTTATGAATTCATATAAAAATCAGCTGTGCTATCTGGGAATTGCAGTCAATATACATATATCGCTATCTAATTTGTATTCGGTCATTAATAAAATAATTTTAACTAATTCAAAATAACATTAAAATTTTAATTACTACCATGCACCGATTGTAAAATATAACGGTGAAATAATTAAGATAACGACTGGGGGGAGCAGGTAGCATAAGAAACAATTGGCCATGACAGTCACTTTATTCATTTCGTTCATGGCCACATTTTATTTAGTTTTTAAAAAATATTACGTTTTATGCAGACAGTCTCGTGATACACTTATTGAGTGTAGTTAAAAAATTTTGATAATGATACAGAAGTGAGCTGTTATTGCGAGCATAGTATTTCTTGTAGAAGTTAATAATTATTAAAATAACCTTTATATATGTAATCTTCAAAAATGTTGAAACAATTATTATATCTGTTATTTATAAAGAATGCATATAAACAAAATATAAATAATTTTTTATAGTGTAAAATATAATTGACACAATATCTCAAAAAATTCCGAAAACCCGCACAAGTGTGTCAAATTTATTGTACGGTCAAAATTTTTTAGAAGTAATAGAATGCTTTATACATAAAGTAATCGAGTAAGGTAAGAATTAAATGTGAATATATATGTTGTGCAAATATGCAAAAAAAATTTTTTAAATAAATATATATTGCAATAATTATTTATGCTTTTACGTTACTATGTACTCTATAGTATATCTTATTAGATCTAATTAGATTATAAAGTCACTCATGTAATCATATTTTTTGGTTCAAAAAAATATGACCGTGAACAAAGTGATTGTCATGGTCAAACCTTGACGAAAGAAAAAGTGGAGGACTAATTTAATATTACCAAAAACATCTTGTTCCTAGAAGTACATTGGATATTATACGTAAATCATTTTAATGTATTTTATTTTCGTTAATGATTAATTACTTATATATCTTATTCAAATTGTTATTTGTGTAATTTGCATATATTGTCTTATATAAATTATTACTTATAAATATATACAAAAGTTTATATACGAAGAGTATAAATGTTTTGAAAAAGCAATCTTTTCTTAAGTTTAACAATTTCCTTCTCTGCTCCTAATTCTTAATTGTAGTAATTTAAGACAAACATGTGTATTATAATATATTACGCAATAATTATTTAACGGGATAAAAGAATTAAAGTAGTCTCAGACAATTTTAAACAGGGAATTTGAAAGTAACACAAGATCTTCGTCTTCTGCTTTCTATTTGCATTGCTCTTCTACTCTCTCTTTCTGCTTGTAAGTAGAAATTAATCTTTGGCTTTTAGATCTTGTATTAACTATAAACAATATTAATTTTAATTAATTGTAAACAATTAAAACCTAAGTACCTATCTAAATAAAAACTTTAACGAAACTAATATTAATATATATTAGTTTTCTCGAATTTGCAAGTAATACAATTCAATATGCCACATTATGTTGTCTTCTTTGCTTGGCGTACGTGACAAAAATTAATCTAAACGTGACTTAATCTACCATGGAAACCGAAGAAAGAATTTAGCTTGATGGTATAACTCATCGATCGTGGAATGTGATGTGTCATGACTTTTGCAGCAGCAGACTGTCAAATTGAAAGTCGCGAAAGTGGGTCACCGAGAAACCAGTTGGATTAATATAAAGACGGTCTCGTCCGGGATTTGAAACCCGGGACCTCTCGCACCCTAAGCGAGAATCATACCCCTAGACCAACGAGCCATGTCGAGAACTGACTGCTCCCGTAACGGTTGACCTCCCGGCTTATCAAATCAATATCAGTCAGTCATATATTGAACTTGTGACTCGTTCATTCATGTATAATGATAGGTTAAAGTATTATAGATGTATGTTTAAATTTATTTGTAAAATCATTTATCTAAGGGTCTGAAAAAATTGAAATCAAAACATCTAATAAATCCAAAGAGCTAACAAATAAAAAATTTAAAAAAATATAGCTACGTTTAATATAACATAAAATATCATTACTTTTTTATAAAATGTAATTTAAAAATAAAAATGTCAGGTAACACGTGACGACAAGAGACTAGAAAATCTTTATAACAATAAAAGAAAAATGCATATTTAACGAACAGAACAAAAAATGAGAACGAGAAACAAATAATGGGCACACTGTGAGAAAGGTAACGACTGGAATATTCCATCAAATGATACACCATTCAAACAAAAGATATATGCAGATAGCCAATGTTGCGTGACTACTTCAATTATATTAAGTATTTTTTATTAGATAAATCGCTTCTTTTTATGTGTTAATTTCGTTTCACCTTGATTACAACCATGTGGAACATCAAGAATGAAAAAGTTTTCATGAGGCTCGTTGGTCTAGGGGTATGATTCTCGCTTCGGGTGCGAGAGGTCCCGGGTTCAAATCCCGGACGAGCCCGCAATTCTTTCTTTTTTTGCGCTCTATTTTTCTATTCGCATTGAAAGTCAATAATACTTATGCCGCTTTAAATTATAACGTCAAAAAGAAAGTAATCAAACGGACTGAATATCTTTTATTTACTTATATTAGAAATAAAATAATTATTCTTTAACATGGATAGTTTTTTGAGTCACCATTACTTTCGCGGTAGAGTTACAGTTAGAACTGCAGGTAGTAATTACTACCAGACAAAAGTCACTAATTATGACAAAAATTGATCGTATCTTAAAATCGGACAAGGTTTCTGTTTTTGGTAAAATAGGAAAAAGAAGGAAGGGAAAGGAAAAGGCATAATAAGTCTCGGACATTTCGTGTTTTATGAAAGAAAAACTTAACGCGCAATCAGCCGAAGATACTTATATAAAGCGTAAAGTTGTGAATGGTTCTTTGCAGTGAAACAAGATCTCTTCTGCTATACAGTAGTCTATTCTTATTGGTTTGCAGAAGAAAAAAAAGGTATAAGAATATGCAAACATATTGAAGCAATACAAACTGATTCACAATTTCACAGAAGTTAACAATTTTTTTAATGGATTTTCTGAAGATGCAAGAACATTACAATTTTAGACGTATTCGCATTAACTGGATTTTGAACTAATACACTATTTTATTTATATCTAACTGTTATTAATGTTTTGCGAGACGTTGCTTTTGACAAAGATGCAAATAAAACCGAAAAACTGGACACATTAATTAATTACATTAGATACTTTTTAAAATTATTTTACGTATTATTAGCTAGTTTTTATTGCTTGATGTGTTTCTTCTGGATTAGATATCTCAGAGCCTATAATTATAATCATACAATTTTCTACAAGAACATTTTAAATTGAACAAATAAAGATTACGTAATTAAAAGTCCCGTTATGATGAGTATCAGTCATTCCTAATTAGTCAATTAATAAATATAATTAAATTGCAATAATATCATTATTATTTTGATAACAATGTTCAATTAGAATTAAAAAATTTAACAACCGTTTCATTAAAAGAAAATGTCAGTTGAAGCGAAAGAACGTTTTCAGAGGACTAGAGAAGAATCGCTTCCGCGGTCAGCAAATTTGGCGTGATTACGGAGAAAGCAAGTGAAAGTTTTCTGAGTGGCGGTATTTAACGTTAGAGGATGGTATTCGACTGAAAACACTTCCGAATCGTCCACCGACTCGCGCGTCGATCTCAAGTCGTACGGATTCGGCCAGTTAGATTTTTCTCGCGTACGTTATTGTGTCTAATTCAATGGTGACAACGAGATACTTATGAATTACGGATCCGAGTGAAAGACGACGCTGCTAGACGACGATGTTTATAGAAGTTGTGCATACGAAGTGAAATTTTCGCTGTTCCATGCAACACGCGTAGATCGTAGAGGTACGAGTTTGATAATGGATCGTATGACTAGAAATAAAATAAAAATCTACAGATAAAAATATTTATCTTGAAAATAGAATAAAAAATCGAAAGATTCCCACGTTTGTACGAGAAATATTTTTTTTTTTAGCTACTAAACGTTTCTTTTGACAGTTTAAATCATTATGACCGTATTATACCGTGATACAATAATATACAGAATTCTGGTGTGTGTGCTTGTATAATGTGCTAATTTTTATTAAAAGTATATAATGGCGACTGTATGTGTCGTTATATACATATGTGTATGTGCGCTATTACATTTTTCTTTAAAAATTATTTACAATTTAGAATTAAAAAAAGTGCTAATGTGACATTAAGTGCTCAAGATCTTTAAACTATTTCGCGCAAATTGTGAAAAGTAGTTTAAGTCAAGGTAAAATCTTGATAGCGATCATAAAATTTATAACAACGTAACAGTAGATATAGTTAAATAAATCGCTTGCAAAGTAGCGATTTGTTGCATAAGTTTACTTTTAACGACAAATTGAAAGCTGCAGTTCAGTACGTCGCCTTGCTCCATTATTTTCATGTTATGAGAATTTTAATTAATAAAATTAAATAAAATAAACGAATTTTTTCAACTCGTGTATATTACAGCGCGATTGTGGTCGCGTGCTCTTGAATCCAAACAAAGAAAATATGGACACGCCGGAATTCGTGGAATTTGCAAAGGCGACTATAGACTATGTTGCGGATTATACTGAGAGTTTAAGAAGCAGAAATGTATTGCCGGATGTGGAGCCGGGTTATTTAAGCAAGTTATTGCCGAAAGAAGCGCCGCAAAAGTCCGAGAAATGGCAGGAAGTGCTCAAAGACGTGGAACAATATATTATGCCAGGGGTAAATTTTTAATTCTTTCTTAGCCATAAAATATTTTGTTATATCACGTTAGTAAATTTTTATGCTTAGAGTTGTATTAATAAAATCACGTTTCTATCCAAAAGTAATAAAAAAATATTAATTTTTTTCAAATATATACTCGTAATTATAAATAAAAAGGAGGAAGTAATAAAACTATCTCTCAATAAATTAAAAATAAACACTGTTAATCTGTGCAGTGCTGCTCAAAGTCAATTAATATTCTAGTCTATAGTTGCTTCTCTCTTACAGTTTGTCTTTTTGCTTTATAATTTAGTTTGCTTGTATTAAATAAATGTCCAATATCTGAATTACGAAAATCTATCTTTTTATATTATTATGAAGAAAAAGGTAAGCTTTATTATTTCTGTCAATATGTGCAGATAACACATTGGAACTCGCCGCACTTTCACGCATATTTTCCAACGGCTAATTCCTATCCAGCTATCGTCGCTGAAATATTAAGCTGCGCGATCGGATGTATCGGTTTCAGTTGGATAGCATCTCCGGCTTGCACCGAGCTCGAGGTTATTACGTGTAATTGGCTTGGCAAACTGTTAGGGCTACCTAATGAGTTTTTGAATTGCAGCAATGGAACAGGTGGAGGGGTCATCCAGGTAATTACAGCAATATATATAGATAATTACTTACACATAATAAGATCATGAATTCTGCATTCTTTAAATAAAATGCACAGAATTGCATCGATATTTTTAATCTAACACAAAACTACACAATTTCCAAGCTTCAGAGAGTGATTGAGGCGATATTACTAATTGTAAAATAACGCAAAAAAAATATGACAAAAATAACGGGCTCGTCCGGGATTTGAACCCGGGACCTCTCGCACCCTAAGCGAGAATCATACCCCTAGACCAACGAGCCGTTGTTCATTTGGATCGTTATACAGTGGGCACAGAGAAAATTAATAACTCAGCCATTCATAAGAAATCTATTTTATTTCTTTTAAATAAATAATTAATATATTTTAATAATAAATACAAAAATTATTACAAATTACAATGTTAAAATAAAACTTGTAATATTTTGTATTACATACGTTTCATATGAGTTATACAATTACTTTCTTTGCAACAAAAATTATTATATATATATACACATGTATTTCGATTCATTTAATTATTTTTTACTTAATTCTTCTTTGTACATTCTAATTTTACTAACATATTGTTAATATAAATAATTGTGTTTTAATACATTTAATATTGTATAATGTACTAACGTTTCTTAATGTTTAAAAAATTTAGTCATATAGTATATACTTAGTTTATTAATTTTATTAATTAATTTTTTAATTTTAGGGATCTGCAAGTGAATGTACATTCCTTTGTTTATTAGCTGCAAAAGAGCACACAACGCGTCGAGTGAAACGTCTTCATCCAGAGATAGACGAGAATCACATTAAATCAAAATTGATTGCATATACCTCTAGTGAGTATAAAAACAAACTTTGAAAATAAACGTATTATTTAATAAAATATTATTTATCTGTTAATGAAAAGAAGATTTAATTTAAATTCACGTATATAATATCGATTTGTATATTTATACAGGGGGTTCCATTATAATTGCCCACCTCAAATATCTTGTAAATGACGCGTTTTTGTGGAAAATAAAAAATGTTTTAGACAAAATTTGAGTCCTGAGGGAGCCATAAAATATTTTTATTTGTTTGTGAAAATGCTCGCGCATATAAACATTTGCGACAGCTTAGATTTAATAAATATAATATTATGGGATTTGCAAGTCAAGGGGCTTTGATAGTTTGATTTTTTGGTAGTGACACACGTACGTGCGCGTGCGTGAAAAAGGCGTAAATTCGATTGCGTAATCTCTGCGTGGTATGTACATCTTGGGTAATGCTAATGCTGGCAATATTTAAACTTTAAAGATTTATAATTCAGGAAGTTTTTATCGTAAAAGGGTTTGTAATCAGTATTTCAAAAAACGTTTCGACGTCGGCTATAAGAATATATATGGATAGGTTCTCGTTTAAGAAAACAAAGGTGATTTTGGCGTAACCTTATATAACGTTTTTACCCAAGATCAAACAAACAGCAATATTTTATGGTCCCTTTTCAGGATCAAACAAATTTTGTCTGAAACATTTTCTACAAAAATGTGTCATTTACAAGATATTTGAGGGTGGGAAATTAAAATGGAATAACCTGCATATATCCCGTAGATTAATTACCCACATCTTTATATCAATTTTATATGTATAGGATATTTGTGTAAATATGTTTGTTTATAAATTCTCAGATCAGAGCAATTCGTCAGTGGAAAAAGCAGGAATTTTAGGATCAATGCCAATGAGGTTGCTACCAGTTGATGATAAGTGCTCTCTGCGCGGAGAAACTTTGAAGAAAGCGATACAGGACGATTTGGAGAAAGGCCTTATACCGTGTTATGTCGTCGCTACCTTAGGAACTACTGGCACCTGTGCCTTCGACAATATCGACGAGATAGGACCAATATGCAAAGAATATAATATATGGTTGCACGTTGACGCTGCTTACGCGGGTAGATATAATGCAATTTGACTCTTTTTTATTAACTTTACATCTCTATCTTATCATATTACTTCAAATAATCGCTAAAATATTAATTATTAATAAAAAAAATTTTGTGTTTGTAAATTTTTGCTATTTGATTAATTACCAGCTAAGATTATAATTGCACGTGATTATTATAAAAATTCATAGCTTTAATTATTTGTATTGATCCAGGTGCAGCGTTTGTTTGTCCGGAATTTCGTCATTTAATGTCCGGCGTTCAGTACGCGGACTCCTTCAACGTAAACGCTCATAAATGGCTACTTACAAACTTCGATGCTTCAGTACTGTGGGTAAAAAACTCGAGGCGACTTATAGAAGCGTTTAGTGTTAACAGAATATATCTTGCCCACGATAAGGAAGGACTTGTACCGGATTATAGAGTAAGATTTTATAAATCTTGCTAACATGATATTCTTGTTTTGATAGACTATCTTTTTTAACAAATTATTAAGTAATTAAAAATGTTTCTTTATTCTTGTAATTCATGATTTTTCTATAATATAGAATTGGCAGATACCCTTGGGTCGGCGTTTTCGTTCGTTAAAACTATGGTTTGTTATGCGTATTTATGGAGTGCAAGGACTTCAGGAGCATATTAGATACACTATAAAACTAGCGCAGCTTTTCGAGAAGTACGTCAGGTCGGACAATAGATTTGAAATAGTCACCGAAGTTGTTATGGGTCTTGTCTGTTTCCGTATCAAAGTACGTTTTCTATCTACAAGTCTTTTTTTACCAGTTTGAGAAATTAAAAATTTAACCTTTAATTATAGATTTTTTATTTTCTTATTTTATAAATTTTTAGTTAAATTAAGACTAGAACTATACCAAAGGAATCGAAATAATTTGTTTAACATTTTTAAAAATAATAAGTATTTATTTGTTAAAACATTACAGTTTCTGAAATCTCTGATTTTTAATGAAATATGCAGATAATTAATTTCATAAATTTGTTTTCTCATTTTTTCTGCATCGGTAAAAATAAGTGTAGATTAATCCTCGGTAGTTCTAGTGTTAAACAAATTTATTTCTGTTTAATTTAAGTAATTTATTAATCATTTATGTCATAATATTAGGATATCTTTTCAATCAATGTTACAGGTTTAATTATAAACTAAATTATTTTAATTATAATTATAATTTTAACTCTAATTATAACTTGGCTGAATTATTTCTAAGATTTCTGCAACAAAAAGATTATTCCTCTTTTCAGGGTGAAAACAGTTTGACAAAGGAACTCTTAGATCGTCTGCAGACTAGAAAACAAGTGTATCTCGTCGTCCTATCAACATAAACTTGTAGCTAGATTTGTTGTGTGTAGTCGATTATGTCGGGAAGAAGATATCACTTTCTCATGGAATGAAATAAGCAGTCAGGCGACAGAAATTTTGCAAGAAGAACTTCATAAAGAATCGATAAAAAATATCGTAAAATCGGTGAATGATATTGCAACAAGGATAGAAAGTTTGAACTTAGAGACAAAGGAAATTTCGCAGAAAATATCATAACTAATCTTTCATCTGCAAAATTTGCGCAATATTATATTGATATTGTATTATGTAGGGGAGACCGGGGCGAAAACGTCTTCGGGGTGAAATCGTCAAATCAAATATCTCGGAACCTGTATATTGTGCGAACTCGCTATTAACATTGTAAACGCTGCTTATGGTACCCATGTGACAAACGAAGTTTCGGCAGGTTACCTGCCGTATTATGATTTTTACGTGGGCAAACGTGTTTTCGAAAGGTGAAAGTAAAATTTTCTGCGCGTGGAAATTTTGTAATATCTGCAATAATATTTGCTCTCCAAATCTCGAGGTACGTGACTATAAAGAGTAATACATGCTGAACACGAATCCACTGTAGTTTTTTCATTATCGTTGATGGCTAATATTTCGTGGGCGCGATCAAACCTGAAACTTGTGTTTGGGGCTAATTTGTCAGTAAGAACCCGGGGTGGACTTTTACAATATTGGCAAATTTTCTAATTTTATTATATTTTTCAGTCTTTTCTATCCCTATTTCATATATATTTCTTTAATATTTGGTTGATTAGTTCTTGAGTTATAGAATCCGTACACACATAAAAACAAAAAATTATGAAACATTTTAACACTTAAATTAATAAATATTTACATTTTTCTATTAACAAATAATTAATAAAATGTATCCTATCAGTTTTTATAATCGGAATTATGTATTTATAGAGTGACGACTCAGCCCCGGCATTTTTGAGATTTTAATTTTTCCACCGTTGTCGTTCTTGCTCTATACCGGTTAAACAAAGCGACGTAGACAAAAATTTCCTATATAAATTTTGTAGCTAAAGGTTCACTCCTTACAACGGTATACCACATTTAACTAAAATGATTTATTTTGTTGTTAAAAATCGGCACCGAAAAAAAACTGTCGATCTCGCCCCGGTCTCCCCTATTATTCGTTGTGTCTTTAGCTTTTGTAAATTTTTAATTGTATGCAGGGTCTGCGTCAACGTAATATTTTAACGTAAGATTAATTAATAGAGATTGATTTAAAAATTCTAATATAATATTGAGATTATACAATAGTTTTGAAGCAAGAAATTTAGATAATGTTACCACGTAGAATACGCGCATTCAGACTCGTATAATTGTAAATTTTACACGCATGCGTATCGATTTATTATTTGTTGATTTTCACAATGTATAATACATTAATTTTCAATTACTCAGATTTGTGTTTCCTGGATTCTTGTGTATATTACAGATGTAGATATTAAGAAACAATCTGCTAATACTGTTAAGCTACACTGTTAAAAAAGATATGAAATTTACAACACATTTACGATACCACGGTAAGTGAAATTTACAAACTGGGTATCTGAAATAAAAATTATTGCACTTGTATAGCTAAATTCATACACGAACATGAATTTTAATCACTGATATGAAATTTAATACACACAACATTGAATATTAAAAACCCGTTTAAGATTTTTTGGAATACGCAAGGTAATAATACATATTTTTGATTGAAAATGAGAACATTTGTATATGAATTCATTTGTTGCAAACAAAACATTGAAAATACAATACGACTTTGGATTTTAATTGCGGCGAACTGAAAAATACGATGCTCTCGAAATTGAATATTACGATATGCGTAAACTTTCTTTACAATAATTGTCTTTTGAAATTGCAAAGCGCGAATGGAAACAAGAATTCATATATTTTTCATGGTAAAATTCATGAAAATTAGAAAACCTGTTTCTTAATTTAAATATGCTTAAAGATCAAAATTCCTTTACAGGTATATGAATTTTCAAACAGATGAGTATAGTAATATTACTGCTCGATACTTTTATTTTCGAAATACCGCACTCCTTTAATTTTCAACTTCGTATTTGAAATTTCATATACGGTATCTGCATAAAAATTTCCTACATTTTTATATTATTTTTAATACAGATTTTTTTAACAGTGTAATTACCAATAGCAAATTTTAACACATTACACTCAAATTACTTTACAGAGAAGTTTTCTCTTCTGGTCTTTTTTTTTATATTTATTAAAATAAATTCAACAAAATTTAAATACGCAATTATTTCTATGTTTTAAGTTATCAAACTTTGATAGTAAATTAAAGTCATAAATAATAAAACTGATGATTTACATCTAATCATGAAAAAATCATACACACATAATTTAATTTTCTTATAATTAAATATAGATAAGATATAGATTAAATATAGCAGTCAATAAAAATTCAAAACGTTATTTCCACTTCTTTGACTACAGAACATTAATAGTAAATTTTCGAGCAAGAACACAGCGGTAATTTTACGTACGCAAAATAAGTATATCTGTCGCTATTTTATTTCAAAATTTAATAAAAATTTTATCTGGTAAAGCAGGTCAACTTTTAGAGGCTCTCCATCACCCGGACCACCGAATTTTGTATTATCGTACGTCTTCTGTCGATTTCGTGCATGCATATCCGACATCAGTATCACATAAATACATATAATTTCAATTCGATTACAATTTTTCTTATAATTTTTTACAATTACAACAATCTCATTATGTTTAATATTACATATAATTAAGTAATATTATATAATATTACATAGTTTTAATATACTTTAGAATTACATATTATGTAATAAATTAAAAATTTATTACATAATTAGTAATAGATATAAATTAAATATTATATAATATTATTTATTGTTAGCTACAATGTACTCGAGATTTACATAAAAATTTCATTTATCACAGTTGTTCTATACATATAATTAATATTACAAATTATAATCTCCCCGTGTTCCTACCTATACCCGGACTTTTATCTCTTTACATGAATTATAATCCCCCCGTGTCCCTACCTATTCATATTCCTATATGTTCGTATTCCTATAAGATTTTATCACAATTTTTAAGAAAGAGTAGAGAGTGGCTAGACTTGTATCAGAATTGAATAAATAATCGGTATTAGCAATTTTATCGACCAATTCAATCAAAAGTTGGAACAAAAAATGATTTCATCGATTTGATCAATTATTTATTGCGGAGATTTACCATCATATGAATTAACCAAATAAATATGACATAATGACACATATCATGAATATATTAAATTATTGAATAAATAATTTATTACGGACAAACAAAAATAGTTTGATTTTAATTCGCTTTATTATACTTATATATAAATAATAAAAGTGTCCAGATGTAAATACGTGTCCAGGCATTGGTACATTTACCTTACGTACATTTTAATTTATAACATTATTGTATCCAGAAGGATCCGGTATATTATCTGTTTATACATAATACTACTAGATTTTTTTAAACATAAAAAAATTAAAAATAAAATAATCCTTTCTTCTCGCTAGTAGTAAATAACAAAAAACGAATTTCTTTGACCGAACTGGCAGTATATTAACAAAATTACACAATCGACGTTTTGACCATGGTATTTGGTCTTACTCAGGTATAAATTATTTTAAAGTCAAAAAACTCCGACTAGTTAATTTTGACTTTGAAATAGTTTATACTTGAGAAGGACCAAATACCATGGTCGAAATGTCGATTATGTAATTTTGTTAATAAACTGCCAGTTTGGTCGAATAAATTCGTTTTTTGATATATAAAAAATTCTTTTTCTCAAGAAAACATTGTTTTTCTAAATTTTATTTTAAGTAATAAAATGTAATTATACATGTAACATAAATACAAGCCTGTGTCTATATGTAAAGATTTCTACGAAACTCTTAGTTCCAAACATTTTTTAAAATACACTGCCTCTTAACTTGATGCAAATAGTGATATAATTAGCGCGTGATATTAATCTTTCATTTTTAATGCAAAAAATTATATGTATAATAGAAATAATATATTGATGTTTCGTATATGCTATTGATGTTAGAAATATCCGGCTACCGAAATGAAGATATAAGTCCATTCGGCTTCACGCAAAAAGACTAAAAATCGACGTTATCAATGTAAAGTGACGTCATCGCGCATATACATGCATACTGCAGCTATGCCGTTAACAGTGTGGTTGAAGAAAAGAGGCAAAGAGGGGGGCCAACGATTTCCGAGCATGTTCAACAAGATAACGCGACAGTAGTCTGTTCTGTGTCGAATTGAACGAAGGTAATGCCACCATTTCGCGTGCTTTGATTCTATCGCAGCAATTCGATTGTTATAGTGAGTGCTTGACAAGTGGCTTACGACCGCAAAACCCATTCTTTATAAAAAAAAGGAGAGTCGCGCACTTCTGAAATATATATCCTACATATACAACATATTCTCGGATAGCATTATATTTAGTCGCTTTAATATGAAGCGTGATCCGCAGCAGTGACGTATACTGGGTGCGACATGGTGACGGCGGTGCCATCCACGTATCAGCACAGAAATCTCAGGCGATATGCAAATTAAATACGGGAATACCTATTGTGCGAAAGGGAATATACCAGTTCCTGGACTCCGCTTTTCTATCCTTTTTCTCGCTTTGCTATTCGCGAGTGAGAACGAGCGCTACTGTCCACGATTCCACATCCAAGGCGCGTCGAACTTCGACAGCCGCTTGACTTCGTCATCGCTGAAGCCAGTATCTGTTTGACTGATAGTATCGTAAAGTCAACGAATATAACTGATAGTGGCTTGAACCAACTACGCTGTTGTTCGGATTGTACTTTGTTCCCGCTGGACGCTGCATCCTCTAACAACAGATGATGTCAACGACGTGTCGACAACCATTAGAGCCAGATCAAATGATGTTTTCCTTTCCGCAAAGCGCTTTGACACGTTGACAGCACTATGTCGTCATAGATTGATGGTGAATTTAGTGTTGGCAAAGTGACAGCTGCTAGCACAGACGATGATTTGTGCAAGGTAATCCTAAGTATAAGTAAGTTTAATCCTTAATTTAGCGAATAATGCGGATTGTTGCCGACTGCCTGCGCCGATTTGGGATATTGATCACGAGTAATGTTTTCCAATCGAGCTTGCTTTTTATTTTACCTATGAGTTCTCGATTTAAATAAAATGCACGTAAAAATATGTATTTTCACGATAAACTTCGTTTTTACAATTTTGATGTTGTAATTTGACAAAACAAGACATAACAAACTATTTCATTCATTTTCTGTGAACGAAGATGTAAGTAATTTTATTTGAGCATAAGTTACGCCATGACTAATGAGGTCACTGTGATATAGATAAGCGTAAGGTTTCTGTAAGGGAGTTGGGCGAATGTGGCGGAAGTCGCCATTTTCCGTTGAAGGATGGTAAATTGTAAATCCTTCATCGTAACTACTATATAAAATTTTAATGCATCTTAAGATAAAAAATGCTATTCTAACTTTATTGTAACGAACGTAATATGTAAGTAACGTATATGTATTGTATTTATACGATTTAACGGATAATGGCGGCACTTCCGGGAAAGGTATTTGCCCAACTCCCTTATAAGAACCCTAGATAAGCGGGATAGATTGATCAGCCAGATTGAACGCAACTTATTCCGCAGTAAAATATTTTGAACGGCGAAGATATTACGATGTTAAGTCCATACTAGTATAATCGATGTTCATAATTTATTTACATAAAAATCAATTTGTTGTACATATGTTGTTTCTTATGAAAACTTATTGTTTTGTCTTCGCCATTCTTTTATCACATACATTTTATTCGTAACATGTCCCATTGTGATCAGCGTAAAACCCCATAATTTGTATGTAAAAACGGAGTTCAAATCATACTATTATTGTGGAGGTATACAGAACAATAATTGTACTGGAACATTTTTGAAATGGTCACAACGGTAAATTTATAAAATAACAATGTAAGATAAAAAAATTTATCCCAAAAAAAACACAATGGCGTACATTAACGTCTAGTGTGTCCGCATTCGTAAGAATTTTTGAGGACACCATAATTCACAGAAATGATATTCTAAGATATTATGAAGAATTTATCCATTGAATCAGCAACTAGATCTTTACTATACATATATCTACTATAATAAGTCTCTAATCTCTGTCTCTCTGCCTGTCTGTTCGCGAAATACTCATTCATTAATGGACCGATTTTTTTAACCAGGTGTCAGAATTTTTTGGGATGGCTACCATAGAATTCGATTTTTTGATTTATTGATTTTCTTGAAACCGGGGCCACAATTTTTCTAATTTTTCGGGGATTATGACGATGGGTTTAATTTTTTTTTAAGAGGAAGCTTTGTTTTTGTGAAAAATTTTAGCACCGGTTTCAAGATTTTTTTCGGTAAATGTTTACAATTAGGGCCCCAACGAGAAATCAATCGCCACTTAAATATGTTGTAGGGGAGGTCTTTCTGAGTAATTCTACGCAAGAAAAAAGTGGGGGACGGCATTGGTTTAGAAGATATAGCAAATTGAAATTTCAGAATTTTTATGCTTTTTATTAGATATTATAAACCTATAGGTTATTGGCGCGCTTTACAAGTATGTGCTTTGTATGTGCTTCAACTTACAAAGCGCATACTTATAAAGCGCGTCACTAACCTATAGGTTTATAATATCTAATAAAAAGCATTAAAATTCTGAAATTTCAATTTGCTATATCTTCTAAACCAATGCCGTCCCCCACTTTTTTCTTGCGTAGAATTACTCAGAAAGACCTCCCCTACAACATATTTAAGTGGCGATTGATTTCTCGTTGGGGCCCTAATTGTAAACATTTACCAATTAGTAGTTTGCTGACTCTTGAAAACGGTGTCAAAATTTTTCTAATTTTTCGGAGATGGCGACGATGGGTTAAATTTGTTTCTAAACCGATTTTCTTGAAACCAGGGCCAAAATTTTTCTAATTTTTCGGGGATTGCGACAATGGGTTTAATTTTTATTAAAAAGGAAGCTTTGTTTTTGTAAAAAACATTAGCACCGGTTTCATGAAAATCGGTTCTGACCGCAAATTACTCATTCATTAATGGACCGATTTTCTTGAAACCGGAGTCAAAATTTTTTAAATTTTTTGAGGATTGCGACAATGGGTTTAAACTTTAACCATTAAAATACAATACTATATTTTAAATTTATGAATGAGAGCTTATTAGAGCGGATAAGCGGTGAGTACTTTAATTCGAAAAAGGTATACATTTTTTTATTTATAATGTAAATTGACACACATACAGGTACTATATAATGCTATACTATATGGTGTACTATATGATGTTGTACTTTATAAATTAGCTAGTATTACATATAATTTGCATCGATTTACAACGATTGATAATTATCCACAACATGTAAAATGCATAAGTGCGATTTATACCGTATGCAGTAGCACACTTACGTTGGAACCTTGTTCCATTAAAGTAGAAAGTTTGAATGTCATATCAGATAGTGTTTGACTTATCAAATTTTATTTTTAATTTATTTATGTAAGCTTAATTCTTATCATTGCCGTTATGTAGCAGAAGTTTCTCTCTGATTACTAATTTTGTTGTTTTCCCGCATTGTTGTTGTGTCAACATAATTTTCTTGATTGAAAC